>JAJGRW010000916.1:1123960-1160091 GCA_025461045.1 Carex parvula
AAACTTAATTTGAATACGCCTGTTATATTGCCGGATGCTTAATGTTAGTGTTCACGGTTTATGCTAGTTTAGGATTTTCTCTAATTAATTAATTAGCTGCACGGTTGTGGACTCAAGTTAGGTCTAGACTCTGGAGTATATGATCCGATTCGATTTTCAAGATCACTGCAGAGCGAGTAAATATTAAGATTTTGATACGAAAAGTAACTGTTTACGGTTCCATGAGATATTGTTATCCAATTAATTTCTCATACCCCTCTCTCATATGAAAAATTAAAATTCGCATTTTTTTATCATTAAAGCCCGTAGGCTAAAATTAAATTTAATTCGCACTGAGAATTATGAGCGTTGAAAATAACTAATCAAATATACCAACCGGAGATGCAACTACTGGGGACACATACCAAAGGAGTGAAAATTTTCAGATTATCCCCAGTTTGTTCTCTGGCGCTATTTACTCTCCCACGCGATTCTTGCTCTCCCTCTCAGTCGATTCTTTTGCTTAGTGTAACCAACAAATTAGGCCATGGCTGGAAAAAGGAGGCCCGCAATCGGAATCGACCTAGGCACGACATACTCCTGCGTTGGGGTCTGGCGGAATAACAGAGTGGAGATCATCGCCAATGACCAGGAAACCGTTCGACGTCTTCTTGCGTGGGCTTCAAAGAAACTGAGAGACTCGTCGGTGATGCGGCTAAGAATGAGGCCACTAGCAACCCTACCAATACTGTCTTTGGTGTGTCTCGCTCTTCTAATATTTTCTTCTTTCTGATCAAGTGACTCAAACACAGAGCTTTCGTATTTATTTCTCACATAAATTGGCACATTCTTTAATTTCTCACTTGATTTTTGTTTTTTTAGGATTAGTGGTTAAAGTAACCACCAACAAATATATTGATAAAAAAAGTTATTTCAAGAACCTTTTGCCTATCAACTCATCGTAACTAGGTACCTATTTAAATGCACTTATTTCTCACTGGAGTTACTAAAAGTTGTATTTTATTTGGAGGCTTCTCTGAGTACACAAAGTAAAACCAAAAGCACCAAATTTCTCCTACTTTCACCAAGTTTTTCTACTAGGTACCCCTCTCCTTTCATTTTATTCACTTGACACGCCGGACCAAAAAATGGGGGCATCTGCACAGGGCAAAATATCAATATGCTCTTTTATCATTATTTATCTGTTTTATTTGGTGCTCCTGCTCTTAGATGTTCATATTTTTGACTTAATTGAGTCTTAGTTCATTGAAGTTTACCTTGTAACTAACTCTTTGTTATGTTCTGATGTTCAAAATAGTGCCAGAACTTGATTTGTTGCTTCTGTAACATTGATTCATGCATCGTAGTTGACCGATAATCTAGACTATTATAACATGAAAACACATATGCCAGTAGAATGCAGTATTTTGGTTGTCAAAAATGTGCTACTTGATGTGGCCAATCCGTGTGGTTGCTGCTACTAGAAAAAGTGGATACTGTTTTGTGAATTTTCTTGGACTGAACAAATTTGATTTTTTTTTACAAAAAGGTAGGATTAGAATTTAAATAGTTGATTTTATTAAAGCATTTTCTTGTTGAGTATAGTATTTATCAATTATTTATAGTAGAATTGACTTACAGAATCTAACATACCAATTAAAGAGTCATTTATGGCTTAGAATAACCTAATGATTTGCTTGTTTTCATTTCTTTTAGCTGTCAAGCGGTTGATTGGCCGACGCTATTCAGATGAATGCGTCCAAAGTGACAAGAAGCTCTGGCCTTTCAAAGTAATCAAGGGAAATGATGATCGGCCCAACATCATTGTCGATTATCAAGGTGCGAAGAAGCAATTTGCTGCTGAGGAGATATCTGCAATGATTCTTACAAAGATGAAAGAAGTGGCGGAGGCATTCCTCGGTTGCACTGTAAAAGATGCTGTAGTCACTGTCCCTGCATACTTCAATGATGCCCAACGTCAGGCGACCAAAGATGCTGGCGTTATTGCTGGCCTAAATGTTATGCGTATAATGGATGAACCGACTGCAGCTGCTGTGGCTTATGGCTTTGATACAAATGAGGTTAACTCTTCTGTGAAGAAGAATGTGCTTATATTTGACCTTGGTGGTGGCACTTTTGATGTCTCCTTGCTTAGTATTAACAATGGTGTAATTGAGGTGAAGGCCACTGCTGGTGACACCCACCTCGGCGGGGAGGACTTTGACAACCGTATGGTGAATCATTTGGTTCAAGAGTTTAAGAGGAAGAAGAGGAAGGACATTAGCAGCAATCCGAGGGCTTTGAGGCGCCTTAAGACCGCATGTGAACAGGCAAAGAGGATCCTCTCCACCACCACCCAAACTGCTGTAAGCCTTGATTGTCTCTATGAGGGGACTGATTTCTATTCCACAATAACTCGTTCACGGTTTGAAGAGCTCAATGTGGACCTTTTCAAGAAATGTATTGAGACTGTGGCAAGGTGTCATGAGGATGCTCGCATAGACAAGGACAACATTGATGTGGTGGTTCTCGTTGGCGGTTCTACCCGTATTCCGAAAGTCCAACAACTCTTGAAGAATTATTTTAGTGGTAAGGAGCTATGTAATAGCATCCACCCAGATGAAGCCGTCGCATATGGTGCTGCTGTACATGCTGCAAATTTAAGCGGGCAAGGTACTGAGGAGATCAGTAATTTGGTGCTCATTGCTGTTACCCCACTTTCGCTTGGCATTAATGTATTAGGTGAAATTACATCTGTCATCATTCCAAAGAACACGCCAGTACCAACACAGAAGTGGAATGAGTACTCCACAACTTCAGATTTTCAATCTGTAATCGGCATCAAAGTTTATGAGGGAGAGCGTGTGCAGATTAAAGATAACAATTTACTTGGCCAGTTCTCACTATCTGGGATCCATCTTGCGCCAAGAGGTGAAACCAAGGTGAATGTATCTTTTAAGATAGATAGCGACGGCATATTGCATGTATCTGCTGAGGAGGCAGTCAGCGGTATAAAGAATGAAATCACCTTGATCAACAGAGAGGGCAGGCTCAGCAAGCAGGAGATAGATAGGATGGTGCAGGAAGCAGCAAGGTATAGAATGGAAGATGAACTGTTTAAAGAGAAGGTTTTAGCCAAGAACTCGCTGGAAGACTATGCATACTCCTTGAGGAAGTTGGCGAAGAACGATATTATCGTTTCAAAGGCATCAGGTGGACATGCCAAGTACATTGCTGAGTATGTCGACAAGATTATCGAATGGCTCAAGCACGATGTGCCCATGGATGCATACGTGTATCACACCAGGAAGAAAGAGCTTGAAGAGATGAGCTCCAACCTGTTGAGAATGAGCCAATATGTTCCCATTTTTTTCTGGTAAATTTTCAAATTTTGGTGATGACCTTTCTGAGACTGAAGAAGACTATCATTGTAGTGATGACGAGGACCATTATTCTGATGATGATTAGGGTATATGTTATATCATATGTGATATTAATTAGTGGGAAAACTATCATCTGTGTGAATTCTTTTTCTTTTGGTTGGGTTAGTAAAAATGGATTGTGGTTCTAATATTTTGGAGTCAGTATAGCACCTGGAGTCCTGGACATTAGCTAGTAAGTTATTTTCTTTGCATGATATTTGCTTATCATGTCCTTGCTTCTTAGTTTATAGGACTATGGAGTATATCTCAGTAAAAGTTTGATCTTGCTAGTAAAAGTTTGCTTCTTAGTCTATTTTCATTCTTAATTCTTTTAATATATATATTAGTTACCGTCTATTTCTTACCATGCACTTGAGCTTTGGTTGGTTCCATGCCTGCTTGTCACGAAACACGCTTTTCATGAATCCTTGTTTTTTCTGGGCTGTTTCCGTTGGTTTTCACACTTGGTGGGATATGATGGTATGGTTTCCACATTATTCATAATATAAAAGTATACATATTTTTTTAAGTTCTTAATATCTTCCAATTATTTTTAATTGACTTTTTTTAGTTAAATAAATGGGTACTAATTGGATGTATATATTAATTATAATATTCAAATATGTATGATGCAATAATTAAACATGTATTTTAGAAGAGATTAAGAAATTATGTATTATCAAAATATATAATCAAAATAACTATGTATTATCTAATATATAATCAAGTGTACATTTGTAAGGATTAAATTTTAAAATTCAAATTTATTATAATAACATCAAATACGAGAACCATCATGCTCATGTGATCTACTGGTTAAAGACAATAATTTTTGTGTAAAAAAATCACAAATTTGAAATTCGGATGAAGCATTCTTATAGATATTCAAAGATAAGAAGATTACCTCCACCTTTATCTAACAAAGAACTTGAGTGATATACAAGTTTTTGGAGCGGATAATTTAATGCTAAATTCATATTTACATTTCAGTGAGCGGATATGAATACGAATACGTATAGTATATGAATGTAATGTAAAATCAAATCCACCTGAGATACGATACAAAACGGATAATCCACGAATTCGGATTCAAATACAGATACAAAACGAATAATTAAGTCATATGAATTAAGATACAAATACTAATTAATAAAATTCAAATATGAAAACAAATGAATAATTAAATATGAAATATGTTAAACAAAAAAACTAAGTTCGCAAATTTTTTTTTTTATTTGAGTCTAAGTCATAAAGGAGAAAAACATAGAAAAATTTGAATTATTTGATGTTTCTAAGTTGAACAATTTTCTATGGTCATTTTATAGTTCTGCCAACTCATAAAGGTCAAAGGAAAAAAGCAGGGAAAAAAAGATTTGTCCGGACCATCCGGTTGAATTTAGTCCCACGAAAAAAAACATATTTGGGTTTGTAATCTATAATGGCAGCAAAGAGAGAATCTTTTTGAAATTCAGCAAAATTAAATTGAGAGCGTAGGGGAGTGTGTGTTTTGGATCCGGATATGTTCAAATATCCGAACCGTTTGAGTATTGTGAATCGTATCCGAATTCAGATAGTTTAATCCGGACACGGACACCCTCACCTTCATGCATTACTTTCATTTTCTGACTTATACGGCGATTGAGAAAACATACTCCTTTTACATTTTCAAAGAAGTGACAATTGACAAAGCCTTGTTGCTGCCTTTCCTCTCCAACCGCCTTCATAAGCATTGGTATTGACAGCGGTGGATTCAAGATTTTTATCGGGGACAAGAAAATATCGAATCGATTTAAATAATTTTAAATTTATTAATTAATTAGATACTCGATAAAAAATAATATTTTAATTTATACTTTTTAATATTTTGACTTGTAGTTTCTGATGTTCTAACCTATAATTCTAATTACCAATCAAAATTCAATAAATTTATTTTAATTTTAACTCTAAATTTAATCCGAATTACAAATCAAATATTCAGAGGGGGCAAAAAAAAATTCATAAAAGAGCAAAGTCGGTCGGAACCGATAAATCTCCACTAAAACTCAAAATCCAGAAGAAGACAACTGCCCCCGGAACCATGTGGGTCCGCCCCTGAGCATCGATGCGCTTCGAACCTCCGATTCTTTCAATATAACTATTATCCTACATATTTAATTGGACGGTTCAAATCTAACCGTTGAAGACTCACTTGAACAAAGTTGGAAGTGATGAGTGAACATGAGATGCTATAAATTTATGTCTAGATGAATGTAGAAAACACACTCGGTATTGTAGATGAATCGAATCCTCACGAGACATATTTAGCTTTGCTTTTGCTGATTTTTCAATCAAATTTAGGAAGTAAATTTTTGTCCCGTTGTATCGTTATTAAGTTAAGTTTTTACATATTATATCGTGATTAAAATCGTGAAAAATAATTACTACACGTGAATAATCACGACATGTTAGTCATATTGTGATCAAATTGGTCACATTTAATCATGTTTAATTTTTTTAAAATTTAAGCTTGTTTAAGGAAAAAATCAGAAAAAAAAAGATCGAAAATGTGAAAACATTATAACAATTATAAAATAGAAAAACAATGTTGTAAAAAGAACGAACGATTGAAATTCGGTGCCTATTATCAGGATCTTATTCTACTCAATCAAATATTGCACCGGATCTGAATTCGTTGCTGCCTTTCCTCTTTGTGACCAACCGCCTTTATAAACGGGTGGTATGGTATCAGAATAGAATAATTCCTAGCCGAACTAAAACTATTTTGGTAGCTGTTTGAATTGTAGAGAACTGCTTTGAGAATCGGGTCAGGTTAAAAACAGATGATGCAAATCTCATTCTACACGGTAGGGTACCGCACTAAATTTGAACTCCTTGATAAACACGGTGCCCATCAGATCGGATTCTTTCAATATAACAATTATCCTACATATCAAATCTAACCAGATGAAGACTCTCAAGTCTCACTCTGTTCAAACTTCAAAGCTGGAAGTAATGAGTAACCCTCAGAAGACGCATTCCAATTGCTTTTGTTGGTTTTTGTAACTAAGCCTACGTTTCATTGTTTAAACACAGCCACTGCATATAGGGACGGATCCAAGAATTTGATCAGGGGTAGGCACAATACTAATAAAAATACAAAATATTTATTCAATGGAGTATGAGCCTTGCTGTTTAAATTTTTCTGGGTCCAGAAGTAGGCACAATAATGAATTAGATTAGACACTTAGGTAAATTTATACTGAGTCTAAATTTTATACTTGCCTACCCCTGGGCCTTTATGGGTCCGCCCCTGACCACATAGCTGCGTTAGATGGTTTTTGGTCGGTAGTAGATTGGTCTTTTAAATGATTAATGGGTACCTTTAATAAATTATATAATCAACGATAATAATTTTGTGAAACAACCTTGATAAATGTATCTTTATTTAATTTTTTTTAAATAATAACAATAATATTTTAATGAATTTTTAATAATTTAAAATTGATATTGAGGGGGTGGAGACTAGGGCTGCAAACGAACCGAACCGAATCGAACTTACTCTCAGTTTGAGTTTGGTTTGAATTAATTTCGAACGAACTCAATTTCGAATCGAATTTTTTACGAACTCAATTTCAAACTTTTACGAACTTTGTTACGACTTACGAGTTATGACTTATGACTGGGCCATAGTTCGAAATTACAGCACTTCAATAAAAACTCAGGCATTCTGAATTCTAATTACACAGTACACCAAAGTTTATATCAAAGTTCATTACAAATACCAAAATTTATATCAAACACCAAATTTTAGTACAATCAATCAAAATTCAATATAATCACAGAATCCACAATCACATAATTCAAAGTTTTCCAAATAACCAACAAGAGCAACATCACCAAAGTTTTCAAATATCCAAAGTATTCAAAGTATAATTTAAATATCAATAGAAGTACAGAACAATCATCAAAATCTTAGAATTATTACAAACCCAAATATTATCCTAAATAAAACATTAAAGTTCATTATCAGTGGAAATTAACAGTTCACGTTTGAGTTAATTTCGAACTAAGTTTGGTTTGCGAACCTATTTCGAACGAACTAGGTCCAGTTTGAGTTTGGTTTGAATTAATTTCGAACTAAGTTTGGTTTGAATTAATTTCGAACGAACTCAATTTCGAATCGAATTTTTTACAAACTTTTTCGAATCAAACTCGAATCGAATTACGAACTACGAATTTTTTGTGCAGCCCTAGTGGGGACTATGATTCGAAGCTGAATCATTTCGAGTTTTTATTTTTTTTTATTTTTTATTAAGCAGATTGTTAAGTCTGAGGTAGTGTTGTTGGAAAATGAATAGTTGGTTACTTATTTGATATAATAAATGTCTTGAAATAATTATTTGATGTTGTTATCTTGTATCTCTCATGTTCTTTCCTATTTGTTGATTATTCTGTTTTTGTCCCTCAATAGGTATTCTAGCACTCAATAACATCGGCCCCATATGAAATTTGGTATTCAATTTCATTAATTGCTGAGTGGCTCCCCATTGTCAGTCTCTGTGTTTTTTTTCTTTCTTTCTAGGTAATCAAATAGATAAATTAATAAGAAAAAAAAATTTAAATGTCGTATTTTTTGTTTCTCTTATCTGCACCGTAGAAGTTTTCAAACTTAATGGCTAAGCAAATTTAAAGTAAACCCAGAATGACAAAAGTGGCTTTAATAAAGCAGTGATTTTGGGAAAGGCAAAATCAAAGGAGATGCAACTTTTGGGGACACATATCAAAGCAGTGAAAATTTTCAGATTGCCCCCCCAAATTTGTTCTCTGGCGCTATTTACACTCCCACGCGATTGTTGCTCTCACACTCACAGACACAGTTGATTCTTTTGCTTAGTGTAACCAACAAATTAGGCCATGGCTGGAAGAAGGAGCCCCGCAATCGGAATCGACCTCGGCACGACATACTCCTGTGTTGGGGTCTGGCGGAATGACCGAGTGGAGATCATCGCCAATGACCAGGGAAACCGTACGACGTCTTCTTGCGTGGGCTTCAAAGAAACTGAGAGACTCGTCGGTGATGCGGCTAAGAATGAGGCCGCTAGCAACCCTACCAATACTGTCTTTGGTGTGTCTCGCTCTTCTAATATTTTTTCTTTTTGATGAAGTGACTCAAGAACAGAGTTTCGTATTTATTTCTCACATAAATTGCCACATTCTTTAATTTCTCACTGGAGTTTTTTTTTTTTTTTTTAGGGTTAGTGGTCAAAGTAACCACCAAAAATATATTGATAAGAAAAGTTATTTACAAGAACCTTTTGCCTATTTAACAGTACTTATTTCTCACTGGAGTTGCTAAATGTTGTATTTTATTTGGAAGCATCTCTCAATACACAAAGTAAAACCAAAAGCACCAAATTTATTCTAATAGGTACCCTTCTCCTTTCATATTTCACTTGGCATGCCAGACCATAAAATGTGTCATTTTCTTATCAATTGAATGTTTTGCCACCTAACAAAAATGGGGGGATCTGCACAGGGCAAAATATCAGGACAACAAAACTCGTAGTACTTTACTAATCTGCTCTTTTATCATTATTTATCAGTTTTATTTGGTGCTCCTGCTTGATGCTTCTTTAGATGTTCATATTTTTGACTAAATTGAGTCTTAATTCATTAAAGTTTATCTTGTAACTAACTCTTTGTTATGTTCTGATGTTCAAAATAGTGCCAAGAACTTGATTTGTTGCTTCTGTAACATTGATTCATGCATTGTAGTTGACTGATAATCTATACTATTATAACATAAAACACATATGCGAGTAGAATACAGTATTTTGGTTGTAAAAAATGTGCTACTTGATGTGGCGAATCCATGTGGTTGCTGCTACTAGAAAAAGTGGATACTGTTTTGTGAATTTTCTTGGACTGAACAAATTTGATTTTTTTTTTTTTTTTACAAAAAGGTAGGATTAGAATTTAAATAGTTACTTGATATTATTAGAGGATTTTCTTGTTGAGTATAGTATTTATCAATTATTTATAGTAGAATTGACTTGCAGAATCTAACATACCAATAGAAGAGTCATTTATGGCTTAAAATAGCATAATGATTTTCTTGTTTTCATTTTCTTTTAGCTGTTAAGCGGTTGATTGGCAGACGCTTTTCTGATCCATGCGTCCAAAGTGACAAGAAGCTCTGGCCTTTCAAGGTAATTGAGGGCAATGATGACCGGCCCAATATCATTGTCGATTATCAAGGTGTGGAGAAGCACTTTGCTGCTGAGCAGATATCTTCAATGATTCTTACAAAGATGAAAGAAGTGGCAGAGGCATTCCTCGGTTGCACCGTAAAAGATGCCGTAGTCACTGTCCCTGCATACTTCAATGATGCCCAGCGTCAGGCCACCAAAGATGCTGGCGTTATAGCTGGCCTAAATGTTATGCGTATAATGGATGAGCCGACTGCAGCTGCTGTGGCTTACGGCTTTGATACAAATGAGGTCAACTCTTCTGTGAAGAAGAATTTGCTTATTTTTGACCTTGGTGGTGGCACTTTTGATGTCTCCTTACTTAGTATTAGCAATGGTGTAATTGAGGTGAAGGCCACTGCTGGTGACACCCACCTCGGCGGGGAGGACTTTGACAACCGTATGGTGAAATATTTGGTTGAAGAGTTTAGAAGGAAGCATAGGAAGGACATTAGCAGCAATCCAAGGGCTTTGAGGCGCCTTAAGACCGCAAGCGAACAGGCGAAGAGAATCCTCTCCACCACCACTCAAACTACTGTCAGCATCGATTGTCTCTATGAGGGGACTGATTTCTATTCCACAATAACTCGTGCACGGTTTGAAGAGCTAAACGTGGACCTTTTCGAAAAATGTATTGAGACTGTGGCAAGGTGTCATGAGGATGCTGGCATCGCCAAGGACAATATTGATGTGGTGGTTCTCATTGGTGGTTCTACCCGGATTCCAAAAGTCCAACAACTCTTGAAGAATTATTTTAGTGGTAAAGAGCTATGTAATAGCATCCACCCAGATGAAGCTGTCGCATATGGTGCTGCCATACATGCTGCAAATTTAAGCGGGCAAGGTACTGAGGAGATCAGTAATTTGGTTCTCATTGATGTCACCCCACTTTCGCTTGGCATTAATATTAAAGGTGCTATTACATCGGTCATCATTCCAAGGAACACACCAATACCAACACAGAAGTGGCACGAGTACTCCACAAGTTCAGATTTTCAATCTGTAATCAACATCAAAGTTTATGAGGGAGAGCGTGTGCAGAGTAAAGATAACAATTTACTTGGCCAGTTTTCACTATCTGAGATCCATCTTGCACCAAGAGGTGAAACCAAGATTAATGTATCTTTTAAAATTGACAGCGGACGGCATATTGCTTGTATCTGCTGAGGAGCCAGTCAGTGGTACAAAGAAACAAATCACCTTGATCAATAGAGAGGGCAGGCTCAGCAAGCAGGAGATAGATAGGATGGTGCAGGAAGCAGCAAGGAATAGAATGGAGGATGAACTGTTTAAAGAGAAGGTTTTAGCCAAGAACTCATTGGAAGACTATGCATACTCCTTGAGGAAGTTGGTGAAGAATGATAAGGCATCAGGTGAATACGCGAAGTACATTGCTGAAGCTGTCGACAAGATGATCGAATGGCTCAAGCACGGTGTGCCCAAGGATGCATACGTGTATGACACCAAGAAGAAAGAGCTTGAAGAGATGAGCTCCACCCTCTCGAGAATGAGCTAATATGTTCCTGTTTGTGGAGGTGAATTACCAAATATTGGTGATGGCCATTTTGTGACTGAATATCATTGTGATTATGACTAGGATTATTATTCTGATGGTGACTTGGAAATGTCATGTGTGATTTTAATTGGTGCGAAAACTATCATCTGTGTGATTTCTTTTTCATTTGGTTGGGTTATAATGTCCTTGCTTCTTAGTTTATAGAAATATGGAGTAAATCTTGTGAGTGATAGTTTAGTTTGCTTATCATGTCCTTTTCGTTGAATCTTCTTAGTTTATAAAAATGTCCTTTGTTAGTTTATAGCTTAATCTCAGTAAAAGTTTGATCTTGTCCGTGATTTTAACTTTCCCAAATTTCTATTTTCATTCTTAATTCTAATATATATATTGGTCACAGTCTATTTCTTACCATGCACTTAAGCTTTGGTTGGTTCCATGCCTGATTGCCACGAAACACGCGTTTCATGAATCCTTCTTTTTCTGGGCTGTTTCCGGGGGTTTTCACACTTGTTGGGATATAAATGGTATGGTTTCCACATTATTCAAAATATAAAGTATACTCTCTTTTTTTAAGTTCTCAATATCTTCCAGTTATTTTTAATTGACTTTTTTTAATTAAATAAATGTGTACTAACTGGATGTATATATTAATTATAATAATTAAATATGTATGATGCAATAATTAAACCTGTATTTTAGAAGTGATTAAGATAATGAGCGTGAAAGTTCAAAATAACATATATGTACTATCTAATAATCTAGTGAACATTTGGAAGGATTAAATTTAAAAATTCAAAATAATTATATTAACATCAAAATCTGAGAACCTTCATGTGGTCTACTGGTTAAAGACAATAATTTTTGTGTAAAAAGTCACAAGTTTGAAATTCGGATGAAGATTCTTATAGATATTTAAAGATAAGGAGATTATCCCCCACCTTTATCTAACAAAGAACTCGAGTGATATACAAGTTTTTAGCTCAAAAATAAAGGTCAACCTCTAATTTTTCCTATGAAAACATCAAAATGCGTAATGATAAATATCAATTAAACAAAAAAAACTTGTTTGTAATTTCAAACAATTATAAATAATTATGTTGAAATTAAAACAAATAAATATATCTTTTATAATAATTAAATATCCGTTAGACAATGATTTCAATCAAAACGTTATAAACTATGAGGTACTTAATAGTGACAAATCAAAAATTCGGGTTCAGTTCGGCGAGGTCAAAAATTCGTGATTCGGGTATAATTCGGGAATGATTCGGTACAACAAGGAAGCAAAAAAAAAAAAAAAACCCCCAAAAAAAAACGTAAAAAAAAAAAAAAGAAATTTTGAAAAAATTCAAAATTTTTTTTGGCGTTTTTATCACGAATAATTCGTAATTCGCGAATAAAACGTATTATACGTTTTTCGCGTATTAAACGGAGTTCGGTGCAGTTATGTATAAAAAACGAATTATACGCGTATAATTCGCGTATTATGTCACTATGCTGATAATCAGAAAATACGAACTCATCTCGGGTGAAGTTTTGGGTACAGCTGACCGTACCACATTTTCTTTTATTTTCTTTTCTCTTGTTAGATAATGTACCACTTTTCTTGTTGGAATATCATAGAAACAACCCTCCAACAAAACAATAATTGCTGATTTTTGAATTTTTTAAATGTTTGGTTCGGATGGAGAACAGATTTAAAAATTTCGATCGATTCAGTTTAACCGGTTTTAAAATTTGTAAGCCGAACCAAATTATTAAACCAGTTTTAATTTAATTTTTTAAATAATAACAATAATATTAATGATTTTTTAATAATATTTTAATAATTTAAAATTGATATTGAAGGGGTGGGGACTATGATTCGAAGTTTTCATACTTGATGGTTAAGCGAATTTAAAGTAAACCCAGAATGACAAAAGTGGCTTTAATAAAGCAGTGATTTGGGAAAGGCAAAACAAGTTCTCTGGTGAGTTTGGGCCTGTGTATAATTGAAGCTGTTTATGATAATAATGCAGAGTTAAAAGTGGCTTTAATAAACAAAGCTGGATATGGCCTTTTACGATAACAATGGAAGTGAAGCCAACACAAGTAAGATTGTGAGGAAATCGATAAGCAAATATCGATTAGACTGAAGAGAGCATTCTCCAGCCCACCTATTATACCAAAATTTGATTCTTTTCTTATTACCTACCACCATATTAATCCCCAATTCAATAATCTCAGGTCGATTATACTGAAATTTGTTAAACATACAAGTATAATTCAATTCCTAAAATTGATTGAACATGCACATGTTATATTGCATATACCTGTAATATTAGTGTTCATGGTTTATGCTGGTTTAGTGCTTTTTTCTAATTAATTAGTGCACGTTGTGGACTCAGGTTGGATCTAGAGTATATGATCCGATTCAATCTGCAAGACTGAGAGACGGGTCGGATTGAATCGACTGGAGACTGAATGAATATTAAAATATGAAAAACAATTGTAATTACTTTTTTCATGTGTTACCAATATCTAATAAATTTCCCATTTCCCTCCCACACATATGGAAATTAAATTCGTACCGAAATAGAAAGACTGGACTATTGAAAATAACTAATTAAATAGGGAGAATTTCTGGTGTGCCCATATAAAAAAGAGAAGAGAAGACTAAAAGAGTATTAAATTTTGATGTGCCCATATTAAATTTCTGGTGTCGATTTGATTTTTAAAATAACTAAATATAAAATTAAATAAATAAAAAAGATAAAAGAAACAATATTAAATTTTAATGGGATATTTTGGTGTTTTTATAAAAAGCCGAGATTTTTATTAATATCCAAAGTTAATTAGAAATTAATATTTATGCTCAGAATTTCCTACTTTCGCTAAAAATGTCCAAGCCGGTCACAAAATGGCCGGCTTACTCCTTTTTTTTTTTTTTTTTTTATGAGACACTATGAAGATCAAAATATTGAAATCTAACACTGAAAATTTAAATTTTTTGTTTAAATTATTTGTTAGATTACTTCTTTTGATGTATAATTAGCATATTTATACTAAATACGCTAGATTACTTGAAATTATGTTGAATTACACTATATTACAATAAATTATGTTGAATTATACTAAATTACGTTAAATTGATTTTGCTCATCTTTCATGAATCATAAAAAATAGTAAAAAAATTCAGAAAATAGTAAAAATTGGTATTCTACAAGTTCATTATGTAACTAATTTATTGAGCTACTTAGATTGAATAATAGAAATGAAAATGTTAATTGGAAACTTCAACTCAAGTTTTGAGGCTCTTCCCTTTATTTTTTTGGCAATTCTGAATATTGAAAAATGACGTAGTGATCACGGACGCATGCGTATTTTCGCAAGCTTTCCGAAAATTGGTCATTTGCTGAAATCGGACACTCGAGCGCTGTTTTATGATCGTTTGAAGTTTCGTCGTTGTTTTTCGCCTTTTGAGTGAAGATATCATTTCTATTTATATGTAATTTATCGTAATTTAGTAATTTATCATATTTTAGCATAATGTAATGTAATTTAGTGTAATTTAAATTAATATAGTGTAATTCAACTAATTTAGCTTAGTATAAATATATTCTGAACATAAATATTAATTTCTTATTAACTTTGGATATTAATAAAACTGTCGGCTTGATTGACTTTTTTAAAAAGTTTATATGGAGTCATGGACACACTACAAATTCTCCCAATTAAATATACCAGCCGGAGCTCCGCTACTAATGGGAACACATATTAAAGGAAATTTTCAGATTAAAGGAAAGCGCGATTGGGAGGGATAATTTGGCTCCAACGAAATCTCGCAAGAATTTGGTCGGATTCGGCGAGAGTTCATTTGGTAAGTTTGGCGGCCCTAAGTAACTCCAATCAGTACAACAGCAAAAGGAGGAAGAAGAAGAAGAAAAGGGGTAGTATTAGCTCTCTGCCGGAACCAGTGCTTCACTCCTCAAACTGAGGTAGGAAGCTTTACCATTTTTTTAATTAAAACCTTACAAATCTTTTGTTTGTGATTTGATTGTTACAATGTCATGCCATCAGTCGGCTGTGAGCCAAATCACATGGTATACGATACCAACTTTGATGGCTTTTGCAAGGCCGGTAAACTAGAGCACATGAGGTGTTTGTAAAAATGACTTCTTAAGGACACTTACTTAATTTGTACTATTTTCTCATTTTAGTTCAGACGGATATATTGCACAAATGTGTTTAAATAGCATAGCTTTGTACATTGTAATTTATGAACTAACGATCAATAAAACACATAAATTCTTTTGCTTGGTGTGACCAAACAAGTTAGGCCATGGCGAGGAGAAGCGGGAGTATCGCTATCGGAATCGACCTCGGCACGACATACTCCTGCGTTGGGGTCTGGCGGAATAACCGAGTGGAGATCATTCCCAATGACCAGGGAAACCGTACGACGTCTTCTTACGTGGCCTTCAAAGAAACTGAGAGACTCGTTGGTGATGCGGCTAAGAATGAGGCCACTAGGAACCCTACCAATACTGTCTTCGGTGCGTCTCGCTCTTCTAATATATTATTTTTCCTCGTTTGTTAATAACTCATATGTCCGGTTTCTATTCGTAGTACTGCCTCTTAGTATGGTTATTTTTTGTGATCAAGTGACTCATGCACAGAGCTTTCGTATTTATTTCTCGCATAAATTTCCATATTCTTTAGTTTCTGACTAGAGTTGATAAATGTTGTATACTATTTGGAGGCATCTCTCAGTATACAAAAGTAAAAGCAAAAGCACCAAATTTCTCCTACATTCACCAAATTTATTCTAATAGGTACCCTTCTCCTTTCATTTTTCGCTTGGCACGTTGGACCATAAAATGTGTCATTTTCTTATCAATTGGATATTCTGCCACTCAACATGTCATGAAGTTTCCATTCTATGAGTAGTCCAGTCAAAAAATATGGGGAATAAAACTCTTAGTACTTTATCAATTTGCACTTTTATCATTATTTTTATGTTGTATTTGGTACTGCTGCTTGGTGCTTCTTTTGATAAAATCAAAGTTCATATTTTGACTTAATTGAGTCTTAGTTCATTTAAGTTACCTTATAACTAACACTTTGTATTGTTCTGCTGTTCAAAACAGTGCGGGCTTATCTTGATTACTGTACTAAACTTTTTAAGTGCCAAGAACTTGATTTATTGCTTCTGTGACATCCATGCATTGTAGTTGACTTGCAATCAAGACTATTATAAGATAAAAAAACACAGATGCAAGTAGAATACGATATTTTTTTTGTGAAAAATGTGCTACTGGATGTGGCCAATCCGTGTGGTTGATGTTACTAGAAAAAGTGGAAATTGTTTTGTGAATTTCTTTGGACTGAACAAATTTGATTCTTATTTACAAAAAAGGTAGAATTAGAATTTAAGTAGTTGGTTTTATATGTGCATTTTCTTGTTGAGCATAGTATTCATCAATTATTAATAGAAAAATACTAGAATTGATTTACAGAATCTGACATATTAGTAAAATATTCATTTATTTGGGGCATAAAATTACCATAAAATTGATTTGCTTGTTTTCATTTTCTTTTAGATGCCAAGCGGTTGATTGGTAGACGCTTTTCTGATCCATGCGTCCAAAGTGACAAGAAGCTCTGGCCTTTCAAGGTAATTGAGGGCAATGGCGATCGGCCCAACATCATTGTCAATTATCAAGGTGAGGATAAGCAATTTTCTGCTGAAGAGATATCTGCAATGATTCTTACAAAGATGAAAGAAGTGGCGGAGGCATTCCTCGGTTGCACTGTGAAAGATGCCGTAGTCACTGTCCCTGCATACTTCAATGATGCCCAGCGTCAGGCCACGAAAGATGCTGGTCTTATTGCTGGCCTAAATGTTATGCGTATCATGGATGAGCCGACTGCAGCTGCTGTGGCTTACGGCTTTGATACAAATGAAGTTCACTCTCCAGTGAAGAAGAATGTGCTTATATTTGACCTTGGTGGTGGCACTTTTGATGTCTCATTGCTTAGTATTAGCAATGGTGTAATTGAGGTGAAGGCCACTGCTGGTGACACCCACCTCGGTGGGGAGGACTTTGACAACCACATGCTCAATCATTTTGTCGAAGAGTTTAGAAAGAAGCAGAGGAAGGACATTAGCAGCAACCCGAAGGCTTTGAGGCGCCTTAAGACTGCATGTGAACAGGCGAAGAGAATCCTCTCCACCACCACTCAAACTGCTGTCAACCTTGATTGTCTCTATGAGGGGATTGATTTCTATTCCACAATAACTCGTGCACGGTTTGAAGAGCTCAATGCGAACCTTTTCGAGAAATGTATTAAGACTGTGACAAGGTGTCATGAGGATGCTGTCATAGACAAGGACAGCATTGATGTGGTGGTTCTGGTTGGCGGTTCTACCCGGATTCCAAAAGTCCAACAACTGTTGCAGGGTTATTTTAATGGTAAGGAGCTATGTAAAAGCATACACCCTGATGAAGCTGTTGCATATGGTGCTGCCGTACATGCTGCAAATTTAAGTGGCCAAGATTGCGAGGAGATTAGAAATTTGGTGCTCATTGATGTTACCCCACTTTCACTTGGAATTAGTCTTTTTGGTGGTAGCACATCCATCATCATTCCAAAGAACACACCAGTACCAGCAGAGAAGTCAAGAGTGTACTCCACGACCACTGATTTCCAATCTGCATTCAGCTTCAAAGTTTACGAGGGAGAGCGTGTGCTGTGTGAAGATAACAATTTACTTGGGCATTTTAGACTACCTGGGATCCATCCTGCACCAAGAGGTGAGACCAAGATGAAAGTAACTTTTAAAATTGACAGCGACGGCATATTGCATGTATCTGCTGAGGAGCCAGTCAGCGGTAGAAAGAATGAAATCACCTTGATCAACAGAAAGGGCAGGCTCAGCAAGGAAGAGATAGATAGGATGTTGTGTGAAGCAGAAATGTATAGAATGGAGGATTTACAGTTAAAAAAGAAGTTTTTGGCCAAGAACTCGCTGGAAGACTATGCATACGGCTTGAGAAATTTGGTGAAGGAGGATCAGATCGTTACAAAAGCACCAAGTGAATATGTTAAGTACATTGCTGAAGCTGTCGACGAGACGATAGAATGGCTCATGCATGATGTGCCTATGGATGCATCCGAGTATGACACCAGGAAGAAAGAACTTGTAGAGATGAGCTCCACCCTCTCGAAAATGAGCTTATAATGTCCCTGTTTGTGGAGGTGAATTCCTAAATTTTGGTGATGATCATTCTGATATTGAAGAAGAGAACTATCTTTGTGATTATAGGATACGTGATATTAATTAGTGGATCATCACATTTAATCTTTTTCTTTTGGTTGGGTTTAGAGTAGATGAGCATTGGTTCTCATCTTTTGGAGTCATTCTAGCACCTTAACATCAGTAAGTTATGAGCTATCCTGTGCACAATTTTTTATCAAGTCCTTGCTTCTTAATTTATAGGAATAGGGAGTAAATCTCCTGAATGATAGTTTAGTTTGCTAATTCTACTTTTCTTTTTTCTGAATCTAAATGTTCTTTCTCTTTGCGTTAATTTAGAAGAGAAGACTACTATGAATATAAATATATTAAAAATAACGAAAATTTTATAATTATAACAAAAAAAGAGGTTAAAATTCAGGGAAGTAGTAATAAAGAAAATAGAAACGGGGATGAATCAGGTGAAGTATAATCTGACTTTCTCAGGATCTAAATGTTAAATGGAATATATTATTTCTACTTCATAATTTCCTCTTGTCACTGGCAGGTTGCCAAAGAGTGAACAAACAGTGACATCAGGGGTTTAGAAATAAATGATAATTACAGTGGAAGATCAGAATTTAATGTAAGTTTATTAAAAAGTAGAATTAAGTTACCACACACCAATAGGCAAATTTAATGTTGACTATCAGACTCTTTTCGTGCTTTCCCTTTTTTATGTTTTATCCACAGAAGAATCTTTAATTTAATAAATTTAATTTATGATTTCCTCGTTAAATATTACCAGGATGAAGAGAACGAAGTTTTGGGCATAACAGACACCCTTGACTTCTTGAATAATTTATCTGAGAGCATATACCCAATTGTATTTTGCATGAAAGTGGGATCTAGAGATATCAGTGTGCGCATTGGTGGAGACTGTATAAACTCCACACTGGCGAAATCATTAGTGAAATTATTGACGAAATTATTTATAAACTCTACGCTGGCGAAATCATTGGCTAAAGTTTCTTTCTCTTGCATGAAAGTTTCTGACATAGTATCAATAGAAACTCTAATTTCAATTTCATGAATGTGGAAGTTAATAAATTAATAGAAGAGACTTAATTTCTTTTTAGTAGTTAAGTTATTTAGAAATTAATTAGAGTTGTTTTATTTGAGATGTTCTAAGTGTTGTGATATAATACCCAAATATTTTATAGAAAGAAAAGCCTTAGGTCATGCATTTATACTGTCAAAGAGTATGTTAAAATGTCTTATTATAAAAGAAATGCCTTTTTTTATACAAAAATTTCATGAAGAAAAATTAGGAAAGGAGAAATACTATAAAAATTATTCACGAAGAATATTTTTTTTTCTCTCATGCAACTACTACAAGTCCATTGAATTGAATTAATAGTTGCGTACATTCTATGTTTTCCATAATTTGAGAAAATAAGAAGAGAAAGTTGAATATTTCTGCAAATTATATCCTCATTGATCTTTTTATCTGTATCATTTTAAAATATAAATATAAATTTATGGTATCTAATCGGCAAAATCTGCTGAGGTGAAATGTTTTTTATGACAACTTTTGATCCTCGCACAGAAACGATGTTTCGCTTCAATTTTTTAAAATAATGTTTAATTTAGGGTGAAGTATTGTTATATATATTTGACAATATTTTCTTAGAAATAAAAAGTTGTCAATGACATGATTTTGTTTCAACAAATAAACGATATTTGCGTCAATTTTTCTAGGTAATAGTATTTTCCAAGGATGAAACGTTGCCAATAACAACGCTTCTCTATGGGTGAAACATTGTCACTGCGTCAGCTATGTTTCGAGATAAAACAAAATTAGAAATCCACAAAAAACATTCAAACAATTTTCCATATCTCTTGAATTAGACGTTTTCAATTTTTCTAAAAGAGATGGAGATCTCAAGTTTAAGACAAACTTATTGGAATTCAGAAAATTTCGCATGAGGGGATCCGGAGCCGTAATGAGGAGGGTTCAAATGCTTTCATTTTTTGTGCCTCCATCATGCAATCATTTTTTAAAACTTTAATAACTCAAAATTTTAAACTTAAAAATCAAAATAAAACCGTTATATGATCCACATCATTTTATCTATGCATGTGTAAAAAAAAAAAATGATATTTCAACTTTGTTGTGTTTGTCATCAAGAGCTTGTAAAAATATACTAATGTGGATAATTACTAGACGTTCATTTTTCAACTTATTGATTCACATAAAAACAAAATCGAAATGTGAAAGTTTTTTATGAACACATAGTAAAAATCATATAGATCAAATCTAACGGTTTTATTTTGACGTTTATATTTTGAATTTTGAGTAATTAATGTTTTAAAAATGGAGGCATGGTGGAGACACAAAAAATAGAGGTATTTGAACCCTCCTCATATAACATGTTTAATATATATTATGAAAAAAATAATGTTATTCATCATTATAATTTATGAATTTTTTTATATTTTTTTAATAATATTTATATTCTTTTATTAAAAGATAGTATTGAAAAATGGATATATGATCTGTATCTGTTTAATATCTGATTCATATCTATATCCATTTTTATCCGATTTGTATCTGTATCTGAAAAATAAAAGCAGATACATATATAGTTTTACTTCTATCCGATCCGTATCCGTATTCCAACCTTCTTGTTTGATGCATTATATCGAGAATTTATTGCAAAATATTTGCATGAGAGAACTCATTAATTTTACATATAGAATGCATTAAATTAAATTGAATTATCGTGGATACAAATCTGAAATTAAACTTTCAAAAAACGGGTATGGAGTGTGATGCTGAATGTGCAGTGTGCTCGGAATGTTCTTTGGATACCATTTTTCATGTGTTTTTCCAATGTCGATATGCAATTCAGGTGTGGGACTGCATATGTCAACTCATATACATATCAGACTCAACTCTGATGACTTGGGATAGATCATGGTTTGTGTACTGGCAGGTGGTGCAAGAGAGTAAGCGAACATGGGCGACTAGGGTCATGGGAGTGTTGTAGGGGCTCTGAAAGCAAAGAAATGAATGCATATTTAGACAGAAATGGATGCTTCCCAGTTTGTTAGCGCAACAAATTAAGGAGGAAACAGAACTGTGGCTAAAGTGTTGTAGAAGAAGTCAGGTTGTGAGGATGGATGGTGTGCCGAATAACTTTGGTATAGAGTAGTTGAGTACACTACTTAATTAGTTTTAGCTTTAAAGTTGTAAAGATCTCTATTTTATGTACACCTGGTAGCTACTAATATAGATTAAAAAAAAACTTTCAGAATATATAGATTGTTTATGGTAATAAATTGTTTCGGAACAGAATGTTTAATTATGCGCTCATATTTTTTTGGAGTTGATTTCAATTCTTAACTTCATTTTATTGTAAGTCAAATTGAATCAAGCTAGACTTAAAATGAGTTTGAATTAAGTGAAATTCGAATTGGGTATGAGCTCCATTGTTAGGTATTTTTTATTTTCCTGTTCGAATTTTTTTAGAGGATCGACGTATAAATTAAGTAATATTTGTTTTTTCGTAGATATTATTTAGTTACTAAAATTTGGAATTTATGATAAAATTTTCAAAATTTTATATATATATATTTTTGAAAAGCTAAGTGAGTATCTTATATTATATTGATGAATAAATATTTCAGAATTAATAATATATATAGCTAAATATCGAGATATATACTTGTTCTGCTCAAATGAGTTAGTAAAAAATTTCAAACTCAAATTCGAACTTGAGCTAATAAAAATTTAATTGAACGACATGATTTAAATTAAATTTGAGTCAAACACAAACAGTTGTCTTTCATCTTCTTCTGGTTGTGAAGTTCTTCTAGTTGCATTTCATCTTCTTCCAACTGTCTTTCATGTTACTGGTTGTCTTTCATGTTCTACTAGTTGTCTTCAATCTTGTACTAGTTGTCTTTCATGTTCTACTGGTTGTCTTTCATCTACTACTGGTTGTGTTTCATATTCTTCAAGTTGTATTTCATCTTCTACTAGTTGTATTTCATCTTATGCTGGTTGTCTTTCGTGTTCTACTTGTTGTATCTCATGTTTAACTTGTTGTCTTTAATATTCTACTGGTTGTCTTTCATTTTTTTCTAGTTGTCTTTCATCTTCTTCTGGTTGTCTTTCATCTTGTACTAGTTGTCTATGATTTTCTACTGTTTATGTTTTATCTACTACTAGTTGTTTTTCAAGTTCTACTAGTTGACTTCCATGTTTAACTCGTAGTCTTATATCTTGTACTTGTTGTGTTTCATGTTCTACAGGTTTTCTTTCATCAACTTCTAGTTGTTTTTCATGTTTTACTAGTTGTTTTTCATTTTCTATTGGTTGTCTTTAATGCAGTAGTGGTTGTCTTTCATCTTCTTCTGGTTGTCTTCAATGTTCTATGAGTTGTCTTTCATGTTATACTAGTTGTCTTCCATGTTCCACTAGTTGTCTTTCATAAACTATTAGTTGTCATTCATCTTCTAGTGGTTGTCTTTAATGCTCTAGTGGTTGTCTTTTATGTTCTACGAGTTGTCTTTCATGTTCTACTAGTTGTCTTCCATGTTCTACTCTTAGTCATATATCTTCTACTGGTTGTCATTCCATGTTCTACCAATTATCTTTCATCTTATACTGGTTGTCTTTTATGTTCTACAGGTTGTCTTTAATCTTGTACTAATTGTCTTTTCATTTTGTACTGGTTGTCTTTCATAAACTATTTGTTGTCTTTCATCTTATACTAGTTGTCATTCATGTTCTTCTAGTTATATTTTATCTTTTTCTAGTTATCTTTCATCTTATACTAGTTGTCTTTCATCTTCTTCTGGTTATCTTTCATGTTATACTTGTTGTCTTTCAAGTTATACTAGTTGTCTTTTCATCTTATACTAGTTGTCTTTCATGTTCTACTAGATGTCTTTCATGTTCTACTGGTTGTCTTTTATATTCTACAAGTTGTCTTTCATGTTCTACAAGTTGCCTTTCATGTTCTACTAGTTGTCTTTCATCTTTTACTGGTTGTCTTTCATGTTCTACTAGTTGTCTTTCATGTACCACAGGTTGTCTTTCATTTTCTTCTAATTATCTTTTAAGTTCTTCAAATTTCATTTCATTTTCTTCTAACTATCTTCCATGTTTTACTGGTTGTCTCTCATGTTCTACTAGTTGTCTCTCATGTTCTACTGGTTGCCTTTCATCATGTACTGGTTGCCTTTCATCTTCTTCTGGTTGTCTTTCATCTTCTACTGTTCGTCTTTCATCTAGTACTAGTTGTCTTTCATGTTCTACTGGTTGTCTTTTCTCTTCTAATAGTTGTCTTTCATCTACTATTGGTTGTTTTTCATCTTCTATTGGTTTCATCATGTACTGGTTGTCTTTCATGTTCTACTAGTCATCTTTCATTTTATGCAGGTTGTCTTTCATGTTCTACTGGTTATCTTTCTTCTTCTTGTAGTTGTCTTTGTTGTTCTACTAGTTGTCTTTTCATGTTCTACTAGTTGTCATTCATGCTCTTCTGGTTGTCTTTCATCTTGTACTAGTTGTCTTTCATGTTCTAGTGGTTGTCATTCATCTTCTTCTAGTTGTCTTTCATGTTCTACTTGTTGTGTTTCATGTTCTACATGTTGTTTTTCATGTTATACTGGTTGTCTTTCATGTTCTACTGGTTGTCTTTCATGTTCTACTGGTTGTCTTTCTTCTTCTTGTAGTTATCTTTGATATTCTACTTGTTGTCTTTTCATGTTCTACTGGTTGTCATTCATTTTGTATAAGATGCCTTTCATGTTCTACAAGATGTCTTTCATGTTCTACTAGTTGTCTTTCATCTACAACTGGTTGTTTTCATCTTGTACTGGTTTTCTTTCATGTTCTACTAGTTGTCTTATCTACAACTGGTTGTCTTTCATTTCTTCTAGTTGTCTTTCATGTTTTTCAAGTTGCATTTCATATTCTTCTAGTTGTCTTTCATCTTGTATTGGATGTCTTTCATGTTATACTGGTTGTCTTTCATATTATACAGGTTGTCTTTCATTTCTACTGTTGTCTTTCTTCTTTTTAAAGTTGTCTTTGATATTCTCCTTGTTATCTTTTCATGTTCTACATGTTGTCTTTTATTTTCTACTGGATGTCTTTCTTGTTCTACAAGTTGTCTTTCATTCTATTGGCTGTCTTTCATCTACAGCTGGTTGTTTTCATCTTGTACTGATTTTCTTTTATGTTCTTGCAAATCACATAATATATACAAACCATTTTTCCATACACAAATCAATTCTCATGATATAATTTTTATGACACAAAATAACTTTATGGTATAAATATTTTACAACATAAATATTAATTTCGATGTACAAAATAATTTATCAAGCACAAATTAATTCTCATGATATATTATTTATGACATAAATCAACTTCCATTCACAAAACTTCTTTCCATCAACAATTAAATTACAAGCGGAAATTAATTACCACAAAAAATAATATATAATTTTTTTTCCAAAATATCAATAATAGGTAAATTCCAATAAGTTATAAATAAAGTCAAATTGGCTTGAAGGACTCCATAGGTAAGGTGACAATACACTGATTCAAATAGTTAACATCCAATAATAATATGAGGGATCTAGTTTTCCACAATTTTGAGTTACAACAAAGTTACCACAATTATTTTCTGTATTTTCAAATTTCAAATCGTCGATCCAAACCATTCAACATAATCTCCACAATAAAATATGTTTCCAGATCAAATTTTACATTTTTTTTGAATTTTTTTACTATTTATTATGTATTTTACAAAAACTAGTCAAATTCAGACCATTGAATTTTGTACACATCTTAATAAATAGTAAAAAAATTCAAAGAAATGTAAAATTTGATTTGGAAGCACATTTTATCGTGGAAATCATGTTGAACGGTTTGGATCGACATAGAGAGAAAGAAACAAAATGGCAGATAAGTGCTATTCTCATGTGTGGGGGGTAACTTGTAAATAAGAAATTAATATCCTCTAAGGTACCTCAATTTGAATGAGAACTATTCCCAGGTAAGTGCTATTGTCATGCATTCAAACATACCCACATAGAGAGAAAGAAACATATGGCAGATGAGTATGCAACAGGGGGGGATTTCTTGCATGCCCCTCAAAATCCATCACAGAGCGCTTGCATACAACAAACCATTGGCATTCTTATCGGTTTCCAACTGAGAACAATTTTTTCACATCCTCATATGTATCCTTATTACAGCATCATTGGGTCTTCACAAGCACAAGTAAAATGTGTTTTCACCAAGAAACAAAAAGAAAATCCCAGAATAATATTTTATACCAGGATTTAACGACATTTTTTAAATGGAAAGTGTTAAATTACACTCAAAGTGAGTTAAAAATCAATCTTTAAAAACTTATTTCAGAAATGAAAACCCTGCATCACATTTTAATAAAAAAACTGAAGTCAAACTTCATAAATCTTGATACATGCAAAACAGCAAAAGCCAAACTTTGTTCGGGTTTTGTTAGGCCATAAAATATAAAGTCAACTTTCATAAAAAGCTTAAAAAAATCTTGATAAAAGGGCATGAGTGAGAATTCCATATAAACCAAGTCATCGTCCTTTGTTAAAATTTAAAATGGAGTGCAGATCTTATCCACATTTTCCTCTTCACTTGAATCTCACTAAAAAAGATTTTCTACAAGTATATTAGCGAAATTTTAAGAGCACCTATTTACAAAAGTTTACAAGGCAAGAAAAAAAGATACCTTTAAAAGGTAAAAAAGTACCATTTTTTTCCTTGGATTAATTGTTAGCAAAATCAATTTTTTTTGCCCTCTTAAAATTACACAAACAATAACTGCAATTTTGATAGTGTTTCACTCATAAAGTAGATTCAAAACAGAAATGGACGAATGTTGCACTGTAATTCCTCACAAATAAACCAACAATGCTGTACGAATCGTATAATTCCACAAGTTTAACAAACAGTTCAGAAGACATCAGTGAACAATATTATCAACAAGTGCTGACACACAAACATTGAAATTCAAAGATATATGTTACTGAGGGGAATAACAAGAAAAATAAACAAAATTCGGGCCTTCAGATTGTTCATAAATGTGTTTATAGTTTATACTACTAATTCAACATGCCAAAGTCACTGGAGCCCAAATTTATGATGTGTAAATCAACCATGTCAGTGAAAAGGGAAAAGAGTAGGTCCAATGCCCATCAAACTCAAATTTGAGTTCGATGGGGCAGCACTTCCATCCGATCAAGATGCATGCGCCCTGTGTGTGTGTGTGGGGGGGGGGGGGGGGGGGGGGGGGGGGGTCCATATCCTCTAAAAAACATAATATTTGAATTTGGATCCGGACCATTCTATCAGAATCCTCAAATCTTGAGTTTGGATTCAGACCGTCCGATCTGTTTTGCACAAACTTGATTGTTAGGCTATCAATATGTCCAACACATATCTATAATTTACTTTCCACTCATTTTCAATTTTTTCGGAGCTAAGTGTGGTAATGCAGATGCAGAATCCAGGCCAATCTGGACTATCAGACATAATATGGGCCAATCTGACCCAAGTGGAATACACAGGGTCTCTTTAATATTCGTGCCAAAAGAGATCGCACGGTCCGGATCCAAACTCAAATATACTCAATCTTCTATCTATCCATCCATCCAATAACATTACTTTGACAAGTATTCTAAATCTGCATTATGGTCAGGTATTCTAAAGGTTAGCCATATTGTACATGTGAGTTCTTCATAGCACAAGGGTAATGGGCAGAATGTTAGATTCTGGCTTTAATAGGTGGCATGGAGAGAGTGTTCTTTTCACTGAATATCCTAATTTGTTTCAGGTTACATATAATAAACATATTTCTGTGATGGAGGTTCTTTCAGGTGTTTTTATAAATTTAGATTTTGGCAAGGCAGTTGAATGGGGTTACCTCACAGCTTTGCCGTTTTTTAAAATTCAGAATTGAAAAAAAAACAAAGGGAAGAGTCTCAAAACTTGAGTTCAAGTTTCCGATTAAGATTTTTATTTATATTATTTGATCTAAGTAGCTCAGTAAATTGGTTATATAATGAACTTGTAGAATACCAATTTTTACTATTTTTTATGATTTAGGAAAGATGGCACAAAATCGGCGTAATTTTGCGTAATTTAGCGTAATTTAGTGTAGTTTAGCGTATTTCAGTATAATTAGCATAATTAGCGTAATTCAGCGTTATTTTAAGTTAAATTAACTTAATTTAGTGTAATTTAACATAATTTCAAGTAATTTAGCTCATTTTAGTATAATTATGCTAATTATACATAAAAAGAAGTAATCTACTAAATATTTCAAAAAAAAAAAAATCATCTTGTGTTATGGTTGTATTTTCTCAAATTGAAACTTAAAACTACTTGAAAAGTAAAGCTCTACTAAAATCATCTTGTGTTATGCAAGCCTTGTTGCATAATCAGGCCTTATTTTGGTTTATTTATTTGTTTAAGCACAATGTTGTAGGCGAATGGCGGGGACATTTTCTGAAATACCACTGGGATGCCGGCACTCATTACAGTTATGGTGAATCCTCCACTATACTATTTAATGAAGAATATCTTTACTATACCCTTCTCGGTCCAGTTAAAGATCTATTTCTCCTTGTGAAGGAACCAATTCCAAATGTTGGGACTGTTTTATCATTATATTTTATCGATCTTCCCGATCTGGCCCAAAATGATTTCAAATATAAACTTAAGGTGTACGGTCGTTATAATACAGTCACAATGCAAATGAATTCGCCGGTCATTTCCATTAAGGACTGGAAGAGGGGACAAGTGAGTGATTCTTCTCTTTTAGTGCCATTAGAATTTACAGATCCGAACATGAAAATACATGTTTTAATAAAGAAGGAGTTGAGTAAAAAGTTGGAAGAAGGACCTTCTAAAAGAAAGGAAGAGTTGGATGAAGGACTTTTAGAGTCGAATGAAGAGTCAAATGAAGAGTCAGACACAAACTTGTCAGACTGAAGAAGGTTGGTTCTATCTATATATGTAACTCATGTCAGTAATCTTCCTTGTTAGCTGAAGTTGGTATTTAGTTATGTATTGTCAGCAGATGGACACATGACTTCTGTTTAGTTACATTAACCTAAGTAGTCTTTTGGTTAGTTCCTTGCATATCAGCAAGAAGATCCATCTCTGGATTAATGACTAGAATAGAGAAGCAGAGTTTATTTGCAGTATTGATGAGAGCTTTCGATGACTGTAGCTCTGAACATTTTACTGTGTTTTTGTAATTTAACTCTGTTTCTTAATGAAACTGGACCTCGGTCTTTTTTACCAAAAAAAAAAAAAGTAATCTTCCTTGTTTTGGAATTTTAGATTTATGGTTGTCTTGGTGTGTGTTTTGTTTATTTTGGAGGATTTTCTTTGTTTGTCATCAGCGTTGACACTTAATGGTGGATTGGTGTTGTGAATGCTGCTTGCCATTTAGTTGTCTAAATTTGAATTTAAGTATATTAAGGTCTTTAATTTGACTTAATGTTTCAGTTTAGTTTCTATGATGAGTTGCTGTGTGTGGAAACTCCGTTCTTTCCTCTCTGTGTGTGTGTGTTATTTTCACTATGATTAATTTAGAAAGGATTTCACAATAGGCTTTTTAGAACTGTACATGGTCCGTGTATTTGATGGTATTTTGATTGTTTCATTCCTTAACGCTCGGAGTGACTCCTCTCCATTCCTTCCACAAAGGAGACGTCCATTACATAAATGTTGGATTCTCAAACATCTGTTAACACAAAATAACCATTCCTTCAGTTTCATTATTATAAGGATATTTTTTTATAATGATTATTCACCTGCACAACAAAAAAAATACCGTCGACTACAAACCTTAAAGACCCTCAAAGATAAACACAATGTATTTTGGGGTCCCTATAACATTAACATGCCTTGTACCAGCAAATAACTATATAAAAATTCAAGATCAAATGTGCATGATTCGATGTCACTTTTAAGGTTTGTACAACAATTAAGCGAACAATTCAGATCGAATGGAACAGATGAGAACTCGCCAATATGTAACATCTTCAATTTGAAGTTGAGTTATTATTATTAGTTATGGTTAAAATAATTTTTATAATATTAAAAATATTGTATACGTCTTTGCTGAAAAAAAATAGAATATAATCCAATCAAAAAGCTAGATGCAAAACCAAATTGGAAGTTTCTTTCAGCCTGGATTAATTTTCTTTTTATCTTTTTCTTGTGCGCTGGATCCCAATCAAATGTAAATGGAAAATAAAATGGAAAGGTATAATTCTTGATTCTTGCATGAAATTCATCCAATTGTGGTCCATCATCCCTTGTGCCATCTTTTTATATAAATTCAAATACCAAAACAGAAATTGAATTTCTTAGAAAAATATATATATCGATTATAAAGAAATTTTGCAATTGTAATCTAGCAAGTTTTACGGAACCAAAATGTCTCAAATTTCCTTTCGTGGTTTCCAATTAAATGCCCCCGCCCAACTCTATTAAAAGGCTTCCCTTCTCTCTCCCGTAAAGAAAAGAAAAAAGTAAAATCAGAAATAAAAGAAGAAAACAGAAAGTGAATAAAAGAGAAAGAGCCGAAATTTTTATTTTTAACATTTTAATAAAATTCATTAATAAATTAACCATCGTTTTCGATCAATTCCAAATTTAACACGGCCGCAGAATGCCGGAGCGGACCCATATGGGGGGTACCGCAGAATGCCGGAGCGGACCCCCATATGGGTCCGCACAATGCCGAAGCGGCCCCCGAGGCCGCATAATGCTGGAGCGGTCCCTTTATTTTTTATTTTAGAAATACGAAATTGTATATATGTTAAGTGTTATTTAGTTTCGAATGTAGTTTAAATTGATTTTTGGTCGTATCGTATTTTTGGTCGTTTGTTTGAAATATTTTAGATATTTTAGATATGTGGTTTCTTTGAAATTCTTTTGTGTACTCTGAGATAATAAAATCAACAAAATAAATAAATAACAACAAAATCAAACAAACAAGAAACTAATCAACGAAATAAATAAGTATCTGACAAAACATCTACCAATACTCCAAATAAGAATCTACCAATCTAACAAAACATCTAACAATCTACGGCTCTGGACTAAACACCGTCCTCGCCTTCTTCTTCCTAAACCCCCGACCCCGCCTGCATAGTGGCGTCTCGTCTGTATCTCCGGAGGATGCTGAGCTGGATGCCTGGACATCCGTAGACTGAACCGGCTCCTGGGGAACTTCCTCAATCTCGGATGTCTGCTGGACCCCAGGACCAAAAACTGTGGTCTGTTCAGACTCAGCCTGCGTGAATAAAAACGCCTGTCTGGCAATAGGGTCATCGAGGAGGGAAGGGTGAGGTACCTGCTGTGAGGACTGGCCAGGGAACGGCGGGATGGGCTCTGTCTGAACATACCCTGGCTCATAGGCAGGAGGTACTGTCTGAGTGGGACTGTAACCTGGGAAATACAGTCCATCTCCCTCTGTGCCATAATCGCACCCAATATTGAAGCCCAGGTCCTCCCCGTCTCCACCCTGTAGTAACTTACAAATTAGATAATGTATTGAATAAGAAAAAAACCACAGTTACGTATTTTGATTTAAATTATACCTCGGCAGGCATCCTAGACTGGGATCCCATGGCCTCATGTGCTGCTCGGCGCATCAACTCGGCACCTCGGTCGAACACCTGACCGACCGTCGTAGCATCATGGACGGGAGCAAACACGTCCTCATCACCAGTGTAGGGGACATAGACATCGGGCTCGTCAGATATGTCGTCGACCGCATCAACACCGCCCAAGCCAGCGCACCTCAGTAGTGAGTCGAGGCGCGCCCTGTACCCACACTGGCACACTGCGGGTACGTTGTGCTTGAGGATGACCTTCCCGAGCCTCTTCCATCCCCTGGTGACGGCCATCGTAGCCCCTATGACGCAACTCTTGACAAGATATAATGCCTGAAAATTGAAAAAATTATGAAGAAGTTGTACAATTGTAAATATTAATATTTTTGAATTTGAAACTTCAAATTAAAAATACCGTGGCTGCGAGAGGTGCACCGGCGGGGATAATACCGTGATCCGTCCTCTATGATCCCTCGGCTTCGGTACCCGCTCGTGCGGGTTGTCGGCGATGTAGCCCTCAATGAAGATGGTGTACGCACCGTGATCCTGATACCAATCTCTGTAAGGTCTGTACGAATTACAACAAATGTTAGATATTCCAATCAAAAAGCCATAGTTGAAGTAGTGAATTAATAAAATTTCTTACACTGGCGCGACATCCATCTGACGGTCGGGCTTGGCCAATGGGGGATCTGCCTGTCCTGCCTCGAACACGTAATCGACACGAGCAATCCCCCAGTCCTTGCCTGCAGTGGTCTCCCTGGGATGGTGCAGAGCTCGCCAGACATCCTCGCTGATCGGTGCCGGGGACGGAGCAAGCTGGCGCATCCCGAACTGTCTCATGACCCGTCCGGGGTAATAGTGCTCGATGATCTATATATATTAATACGTTAGACTGTTTTTATTAAATTAAGTTGATTGTGTAAATAACTAACATAAAGAAATTACGGTACCTGAAAACATATGAGCGGCACCACTGCACGCCAGAAACGCTCCTGCTGACGACATCGCTCCGGCAATATCTCAAGATATTGCCGATGTGCGCCATCCACCTCGACCTGGAAGTATAGATTTAATATCGTATATCAAGTCGAACTGGAAAAAATTTAAATAAAAATAAAAATAAAAGTAAACTTACATAATCTCTGTAGGGCTCCCAAGTGACAAACTCGGCATCATCTCTGAGATGCTCGATCTCCTGTCTCCAGAATGTGATGCCGAGCGACGCACCATGCCCTGCACCCACCCAAATCTTGGGATAGCAGTACTTGGCGGCAAATGCAGGGCAGTTGTCTGGCTCGGGCTTGCCCCACTGCGGCACATCTGTCTTGCTAGCCAGGACTGGACGGCCAACAATCAGATGTGCATAGGACCAGTGCTGTAGTAACATGCACGGTCCTATGAAGGTCTTGTTCTTCTTCAGGCAGGCTGTGTTAAGACCCCTTTACAAGAAAACAAAGTCATTGTTACTACACTACGATGTATACTATTTGAAAATATTTATAAGGTGTTTCTTACCTATATAGGCATGCCAGCGTGGCACCTCCCCAGTTGAACCTGCCCGCAGTGGACAGGTCGCGCAGAAGCTCGAGGTAACACAGCCGCACCTGATCTCCATGCGAATCCGGAAACAACCGACAGGTGATCATCTCCAAAATATAGGCGCGCAGATATCGGTCAATAACCACCTGTTATAGATTTAAATTAGAACATTACTTACAAGAAAATAAATATAATATTATTTAAATTAAATCTTGTACAAGCAAATACCTGATCTGGTCGATCCGGAAAGACCTGAAATCTCGCCCGCAGCTTTACCAAGCTGATGCAGCTGGGCGAGACCACAGTCTTCTCACCTCTCTTCTTCGCTTTCTGGAGATCCTCGTGCGGGATACCCAATAGCTCTAAGCACAATGCACGAAAATCTCCGTACTCGACGCCCGTGACCGGCTCCCCAATAATAGTCATACCCCACAGGCAACTGACGTCCTGTAGGGTGACTGTCATCTCAGCATGGGGGAGATGAAAGCTGTGCGTCTCCGGACGCCATCGCTCAACGAGGCCAGAAGATAAGCCCTCGTCAGCATTCTCCTCGGCCATCTGGGATATCTGGTACAATTCCATCGAGCGTAAAACCCCCCCGTACGCCGGCTGGTACCGTAGATGCTGGCGGTTGTGACGAACCGTAACCGCATTCAAACCCTGCATTTAAGTAAATAATCAGATCAAGTTCATTCATCAAAAATTCGAGATGACAAATTTACTTACCCCAGTGGCAGCCTCTAATATCCGATGCTCTGCATTCGGATACCACAAGAAGTCGCTGACCCTGTCGGTGCGACTCCGATACCCGGAACATCCGCCAACGCTGTCTCGATGTACTGAGACATCTCGTATGGCGTGGCTGTAGGAGCATGCTGTGTACCCCTACTGGAGGATGGTATATCTCTACTGGTACTCATGCTGTATTGGATAATATTTGGTCAAATATGAGAGTTTGGTAAAAGTCCGGTTTAACTTTGGGTACAATTCTAATTAAATTTGGGTACAATTCTAATTAAATTTGGTTACAATCGAATTAAATTTGGGTACAATCTAATTAAATTTAGGTACAATTCTAATTAAATTTGGTTACAATCGAATTAAATTTGGGTACAATCTAATTAAATTTAGGTACAATTCTAATTAAATTTGGGTACAATTCTAATTAAATTTGGGTACAATCTAATTAAATTTGGGTACAATTCTAATTAAATTTGGGTACAATCGAATTAAATTTAGGTACAATTCTATTTAAATTTGGGTACAATCGAATTAAATTTTGGTACAATTCTAATTCTAAATCCTAAATCTAAACTCTAAACCTAAATCCTAATCCTAAACCCTAAACCTACACCTAATTACTACTCTACACTAAAAATTAAAACAAGAGAAGAAGAAGAAAACTTACCCGAGGTCGAAGGGATTCGAACTTCAAAAGAGATATAATGAAATCGGAATTCTGCGGCCCTATATATAGGCCGGGGACCGCTCCGGCATTATGCGGCCCCGGGGGCCGCTTCGGCATTGTGCGGACCCATATGGGGGTCCGCTCCGGCATTCTGCGGTACCCCCCATATGGGTCCGCTCCGGCATTCTGCGGCCGTGTTAAATTTGGAATTGACCGAAAACGATGGTTAATTTATTAATGAATTTTATTAAAATGTTAAAAATAAAAATTTCGGGAGAAAGAGTGAAAGAGAATGAGAGAAAAATTAAAGAAATATTTTGATAAAAATTATTATGTCGATCACCATTCAATTGTATGTCTTATTTGATTTTCGATTACATTGTCGTTGCAATTGATGTAGACTTCTCTAGGTCTGCACTTTTGGCACCTCAAATGGATGTTTGGCACAGGACGACAGACATACGAAAAATATTATTGTGCCTTAGTGGCAACAATAATATAGAAAGATCATCACAGAGCAATCTGATAATTCGTGCACGCATCCAAAGGGTCAAATTTAGAAAAAAGCGAAATGAAACTGAGTCAAGTACAGAAGGAAATTCAATAGATACAAGGAAAAGTTGCAGCTACAGAAATCAACAAGCAATAAAACATGAAGTATAAAAATGTATTGTGAAGACCCTCAGCAGTGAGTATAGTAACAAATAAATTATTCGGGTTTAATTCAGCGAGGTCAAAAATTCGTTGTTCGGAAATAATTCGAGTATAATTTGAGAACGATTCAGAATTATACGGATCAAACATCTCAGTCCTACAAGGGATCAAAAAAAAAAAAAAATATGGAAAAAATTCGGAAAAAATTAGCGAATAATTCGTAAAATTCGTGAATTATTTGCGAATAATTCGGTCAAAGTTCGGTCAATCGAATAATTCGGCGTTCAGTTCGGCATCACTAAAAAAACAAATTATTCGTGAATAATTCGAGAATCTTATGACTATGGTAGTAAGTATCACCGAAATTTTTATTCATCAGAAAATAAAAAAATATTAAAAATAGGAAAATGTTGTGTGGAAAATTTAAAAATGGTAAGACAGTAACAAGCCATGACATCCCTGTAGGACACCATGGCACATCTCAACACCATAAAAAAATAAAAAATAAATAAATAAATACTATATAAATGGGGATGCCTTCGGCCATCCCAACCAGAAAAAAAGAAAAAAATATATTCTAAATGAGACGCCACAAGCCATCCCAACCAACAAAAAGAAAAAAAAAATGTTGGTTATTGCTGCTTGTCGCTGTTTTAGGGATTAGTTTCTTTGTTTTTTTGGCTGTTGTGGAGTAAAAGAATGGGAGAGAGCGACGGGAGAGGAGAGGGCAAAATATGAATCTGTGGGAGTCATGGCGGCCCATTATTATTTTTTTTTTTGTTTCTTTGGTTGGGCTAGGCAATGACGGCCCACTTTTTTTTCTTTTCTTTTTTTTCCTTTTTTCCGGTTGGGATGGCCAAAGGCGTCCCACTTCAATTTAATTTTTTGTTTTTGTTTTTTTCATGGTGTTGAGATGTGTCATGACATCCCGCAGGGACGCCATGGCTTGTTACTGCCTTTCCATTTTTAAATTTTTCACACAACATTTTCTACTTTTAATATATTTTTTTTATTTTCTTATGAATAAAATTTCGGTAAGTATCGTAACTTCTTTTTCAACACACTGTTCTCTGGAGCCCACATATAAAAGATGTACATGGGTTTTGAAGTTAAGCTCATGGTGAGCTTAAAAATACCCTAGTTCTACTCAAAAGAGAACATATATGATGAAGACCCTCAGCAAATTTATAGTATTTTAATTTTTCAACACAAGATCTCTAGAGCCCAAATATAAATATCAATGGCTTCCAGCGCAACATAGTCAACAGCTAAATTTTTCAAAAATCAGCGGGCAACAAATAAAACATGAAGTATAAAATGCATTGTGAAGACCTTAGTAAGTATCATAACGTATTTTCAACACACTGTTCTCTGAGGCCCATATAAAAATGTACATGTCTCACTCGCAACAAATTCATATCATCTAAGATATCTCAATTTTTGAGTTTGGACCCAGAATGTTCAG
>JAJGRW010000917.1:0-162444 GCA_025461045.1 Carex parvula
CTGAAGTAACTCAATTTTTGGATTTTTGGATTGGGACCGTCCGATTTGAATCCGTGACAATTCATGGAATGCACACATTCTGAGTGACAAATTCGAATTCCGAGACGATTCCGAGTGACATATTTGAATCGGACGGTCCCGATCCAAAACCCAAAAATTGAGTTACTTTAGGGGATCCGGATCCATCAATGACACCATTTTATCCGTTTACCGTATTGTATCCGAAAAAATGGATAAATGTAAGATTTTTTTTCATTAGCTTATCAGGTATGAGTAAGGATAACAATTTTTTTTTATCTTATTCATTATCATATAATATACTTTTTAAAAATAAAATTATACATATAAATATATATTATTATGAAGATAATACATGATACAATAAAGTTTTGTATATTAGTCGTATTCATTATTATCTTTTTTCTTTTTTTTATTTTGAAAATATTTTTTTGAAATTATAAATTGAGATGTTAATGACATTATTTATTCATTTATCTAATATGTATCGTATTCGAAAAAATATATAAAGATAAAGATTTTTTTTCGTTATCAATAATGAATACGGGTATGAAAATGTCACCCCGTATCGCAGCCGTTGACACCCTATTGACACGTGAATCCCTCATTGACACGGGGACACGTGGGTCCCTCTTAAGTCCAATATCACTGTTCTCCGATTTCTCACTCTGTTGATTTTTCTCCTCCCCTTCTTCCTCTCCTTCTCCTCTCTCTCTCCGCCGACCTTTTCCTCCTCCGCTGGGCTTCTTTCCACCGTGTACACCTTCTCCTTCTCTGCTCATCTCCCTTCTAGCGTCAATGTAATCATCAATAAGGTAATGGACTAATTTTGATCTGTAACTCCCTTTAAAATTAGCAAAGTTGCTTCCATAATTTCTTTTAGTAACTCAATGAATAAGGTAATGGGAGCACACTTGGGTTAATTGAAGTTAAATTGTTTGTAATTGAGTCTCCTTTAGGTTTATAATAAATAAGATGGTTGTACCACTTCTATTTATTAAAGAAGCAATTTCTGAGGTATGGATGCACAAATTAATATTTAATTGTGGGACTACAACTTTTTGGCATGCTAATTTACTGGTCCCCTCAAATGTTAATTTTTTACAGAAACTACCAGACCTCCGATTCAGCATAAGCCTCAATGTTGCAAAAGTTTGCTTCAAGTTAACACAGATGTGCAATTATTTTAGTACTGACCTCTACTTCAAATGTTAACTCGAAGAGTTATTTAAGTTTACTTACCTATACTTCAATTTTTGCTCTATTGACCAAAAAAAGACCAGTGTTTTCATTTTTGAGGTACCTGCAAGCAACACCCAACTGATAGGTTGTCGGGATGGAAAAGCTGTATACCGTTAAATCTTTACAATTTTGCCCCCAACTTTGATGAGTTTTTTGTTTTTTAGAAACCTTAACTGAACTAAGTACATCCATTAAATGTTTGGTTTCATGCTTAATTAAGATAACAATGTCTTTTGCAGCTGATATCATATTTCAGAAAAGGTTAGTACACTGTTGCCTTTCTTAATTTATCTTCAATAGCATATGCTTTTTTTTGGGTAATATTACTACCAGCAGTGGTTCTGATGTATTTGGGGCTCATATAGTTCCCTGTGTACGTTGAGCTACAAGTTCTTTGCCAAGTTGCCGCCTCAGGAATATATGTTGCATTTTGTTTAACCAGATATTTATATAGCCCTGATTAATCAAAGTACTTAATATGTGTGTTTGAAGTTAGGTTATGAATATCTACCTGAAAGCCTTGCCTTTATGAAAGTACGCTGTTATTTACAGATCACTAGTTCTAGAAAAACCAATGCTTTCTCAGGTTTACCTTTCTTGCACAGCCAAGCTATAGGAGTGTTGTAGGTCACAACATTGGGCTCATGCCCTTCTGAAATCATATTATCAAGAAAATCCAATACCTCCTCACTTTCACCTTTCTTGCACAGCCCATTTATAAGTCGACATTAGGCTCTTGCCCTTTGGTTGGACAGCCCATTGTAATAGTGTTGTAGGTCATGACATTAGACTCATGCCCTTTAGAAATCATGTCATCTAGAAAAACCAATGCCTTCTCAATTTCACCTTTCTTGCACAGCCCATCTAACAGTTTCACCTTTCTTGCACAGCTGAATTATAAGAGTTCTCTAGGTTACGAGATGATTCTTTGCAGTCTAATCTGATCAGATTGTCAAAATATTAAATGTCATTGAATTAGAAACAGTTTCTGGAACTTTTATTTCAATCTACTACCTTGATCTAAAGGAAATACAGAATCTGAATAGCCAAACCCTTGGTTATTGTAGTATGTACTGGTACCTGCAGATCTTACTCTTGTATTTTATGAATTGACAGATAATAAGTCAACAACCAACTTAAAAGTACTCACACCTTTAGACCATGAATATTGACATATGAAGCACTAATCATTAAAACTAATGCTCCTTTAATGTACAGGTCGTGAGGTAGTGTAGTTCCGGAATACGCATTTTGAACCCATCAAAGACCAAGCAAGTTGAAGGTACATTTTTTTAAATAAAATTGCAGGTTATTGTTCAATACAATATATTTTATATTAAAACTATGTTTAGAGTTTAGAAATATAGGGACAAAATGGTACACACATCTAATACTTCCAGGTGTACAGTTCTTGTTATGTCCTGTATAACTATTTAATGTTTATGTATAGTTTTTGTTCTACCTTTGCCCTGTATCAACTATTGATCTATATACTTTTCTTATCTAGTTACCTCATAAGGCTCCGATCCATGGCATCTCCGGTCCTTCCCCTTCCTTCCTCCCACCCCTGTATCCACCTCGATTCCCCCACTCTCCATACCCTTCTCTCCCCTCACCTCCTAATCCCTCACTTCCTCACCTCCCTCCCTGCCTTCTCCGTTTCCATCCACTCCCCTCCTCGCCTCTCCTACACGCTTCCGTCCCCTTCCTCCTCCCCTTCTAATGCACTCCTCCTCATGCCCTGCTGGTCAACCGATCCCTGCCTCCCCTACCTCTCTGTCAAGACCGTCACTGTGTTCCCCTCCAATTCCTCCCTCCTCCATCCCCTTCCAGGCATCCATGCCACAGTTTCCCTTTTCCACTCCTTGACTGGGTCTCCCCTGGCCACTCTGGATGGCACCTCTCTTACTTTTCTCCGCACCTCAGCTATCTCTGCCCTCGCGTCCTCCCTCCTTTCCCTCCCTTCCCCTCAAATCCTACTAATCATCGGCTCCGGTGGTCTCTCTCCCTACCTCATCTCTGCTCATCGCACTGCCCGTCCTTCCATCAACCGCATTTTCATCTGGAACCGAACAGCCTCCAAAGCACTAGACCTCATTCATGAACTCCGTAAGAAAGAACCCGACTCTTCTACTGTTACCTTTGACTATGCTGAGAAATTAGATGAAGTGATTGGGTTGGCAGATATAGTGTGTTGTGCGACCAGTTCGTCCAGCCCAATTGTGAAAGGGAGGTTACTTAAGCCGGGTGCACACCTGGATTTGGTAGGTGCATTCACACCGACAATGAAAGAGTGTGATGATGAAGCGTTGTTGAGAGGTAGAGTGTTTGTCGATTTTGAAGTTGCAATGGATGAGGCAGGGGAGTTGGTCGGGGCATTAGAGAGAGGGGTTTTGAGAAGGGAAGATGTTGCTGGTACATTGACTGAATTGGCTGGAGGGAAGAAGGAAGGGAGAAAGGGTGACAATGAAGTGACTGTTTTTAAGTCTGTTGGGACTGGAGTGGTTGATCTCTTGGCCGCGCAATTGGCATATGAGAGCTATATCAAACAATGAATTTGGCTCTAAAATGTTGGCATTGTGTAAAGATATTAGGTGCATTGAAATTTGACTAGGCTTTATTGTTACCTCTGGTTGTGCGTTCAACCATGCTTAAAGAAAATGAATATAGGCTTGATTCAGTTGCAGCAATGGTTTCCCAGCACTTCTTGTATATTATAATTATTGTCAAAATAGTATGTACTCTTTTGGGTGTGAAATTTACAATACTAAAGAGAATAATCAGAAATAAAATTGATTCCAATCAACTTTAAGTGGATTAACTGGGTATGGAGCAAGGAAAAACTGTTAGAGAACAAATAGGGTACTAAGTTGCTTGTTAGCACTGGAACAATGAACAATGCTGTAACATTTTGATTATTAAATTTGCTTGCATTCTATTTTGCTCAATTAATTCTAACTTTGGTTACTCTTTTTTGTGGCAACAAATCCTAGTGTTTTGAAAGCCTGTTCAATTCCTGGATGGTTTTGGGACACCCATAGATTTGCTATAATCGTTGTTAATGACTAATATTTAAAAAAAAAAAAAGTTGGAATATATTCCTACCAATTAAATAAAGTAAAAGATTGCAACAATATAGCATTTAGAAAACAAGCAATGTAGCTAGTCCACTATTAGTAACTGGTACCAGTCCCATTATATCATCAGAAACACCCTGAGACACAAAGAAGCCCCAAATCCCCAATAAAGCCGAAATTTTCAAAAAACATCGAATTGCTCTGCTACTACCTTAGATACACATGGCATACATGGGAAAGGGAGCGGTCTAATGTCTGTTCTGAGCCGCTCGATCTGCATCAAGATTCACACACCCCTTTTAGATTCACAGACATAATTTATTTACACGAATCTTGATGTGGATTAAATGGCTCTTACTGGGGATCAGACCGAATTGCAAATTTGGTCTGATGCCCATCGTACCGCCTTTTCCTTTTATAATGGTAAAGGCGTGATTATAAAAAGCAAGACCTCTCATCAAAGCTATCCATAATTGACAAGCAACATGAATTATCAGTACCACAAAAAAAAAAACACAAATTATTCCAAAGAAAGATTTTTTTTTTTTGAAAATATATTCCAAAGAAAGAATGAAAATATACTTTTTTAACTGTTACAGCAAAAATGTCAAAGACTCAACTGTTGCAAAATTCTTGAATTCGCAATCCAAAACATGTGTAACAACACTACACGTCAAGCATCAACAATTGCATCAGAAGACTTGACCGCCTTTCCATCATCAAATTTCTTTCCAGATTTGTTAACCCGTTTAATTTTATCAGATGCTCTGTCAGCCTGAGAGACGATCTTAGAGACAGAGAAGCCGGGTTCCTCGAAAACTGCAGCCCTAGTGTGTATGAGAGAACTCCTAGAAAGAACCTCCACTCCATCGTATGTCCATAGACCTAACACGGCTTCTCCTCTAAGGCTGATGCCAAACCAGCCGAGACCCGACACAGCTATGTCCACACAGTTGGAATCCCAGCTATTGCCACAAACTTTGAACTCTTTCCTGACCCATTTGCCAAGCTCCTTTACTCGGTCCTTCCCTATTGGAGGCTGCATTAATTGAAAAAAAAACAATTGTTTCTTAGAGCGTATTTGTATAAGAGAAGAAACACAATTATGACTAATTAGTTAAGGGAGTGTGAACCTGTAACTGCAACCCAAAGTGGTTTTGAAACAAAGAGGAAGCATGTTGGGTCTGACCCATGTGGAGCGGGAGGAGAGATGATGCCCAAACTGTCACATACAATGACCCCACCGTCAGTTCCTCTATATCCATTCTAACCAGTCCTCCTGCATGTATGGATTGCCCCACCTGTTACTTGGCCAAACCAATTACTTTCTATTAGTCTGTGTAGTGAATCCAACTCATCCAAAAGTACTTTTTTTTTTTGCTTTTCTTTTTTTATTTATTTATTTAATGAACGCAGCATTTAAATTCCAAAAACAATTACTATGTTTCAATTGGCAGTAAAGGAATCTAGGACGACCAATATTGAACCATAAAATCTTAACTATACATGTATCCATGGGCCGAAGAGCCAAAATGAAGTGGTGGATCACTTGGCAAAAATGGGTCGGTTTAAAGGCTGGAATTGTGTGGGTCACACCTTCCCTATGTTTAAATTAATGTAATTACTGAAGGGGTTAGAGGATAGGGTGCTACCAGATCGGTTTTATTCTAATACCTTGTGCTTTTTCATGTTTTTACAACATATCTTTCAATGGGAGGTTCTGTACCAGTAGGTGACTGTTTTACTGGTACTCAATTTTGTATTGTGCCTACAGGCTTTTGAAAAGCAAAAAAAAAAAAAAAATTCTCAACCATACCAATATTCCATGAATGATCATACTCCAGAAGTGCTGAGTATTACAAATCAACAGCAAATAATATGCCAGTATGAACTAATACAACTAATTAGTTTGTTAATAGTTGCAATTGGCAATTTCATCCAGAACCTTATTAATATGCCCCAGACTATATCCCTATGCCTAAGGCAATAACTCCTTTCATGACCAAACCAAATATGTATAACTTAAAATGCAGGTGTCTACTTACCTTTACACGGTAAGTGCGAGGACGGAGAGGCTTGGTGATTTGCACTAGCTTCTGTTCATCCCGGTTGAGGCGTGTCGTGATCTGACTCGGATTCAGTATCCCAGGTGTATCATACAGCTTGGCTCTGCCCTCTAGTACCCCATCCACTTTCATTACCCCCAGTGTGGTCCCTGGCACTGGAGACTCTGTCAGCCGGGCCCCATCACCTGCTGCAGGGCCCCACTGAGCCATGGCATTGATCAAGGTGGATTTACCGACATTCTGTGATCCCACGGCCCACACATTCCCCCTGGGCCCAGCCAGGCTGTGCACTCGGTCCAGGAGTTCTCTGACGCCCCAATTGCGCATGGCACTGGTGATCTGGATGCCGGCAAGGGGAGCGGTGAGGCCCCCATCGCGGGCCCTACTGCGGGCCCACTCCTCCAGGTGTCCAGGGGGTAGCCTGGGCAGGAGGTCAGCCCGGGATACAACAAGCAAAGGGCGGGGCAAATTGGAGGGCTTGCCTTGCTTCCAGGCTTCAGCATTGGAGTCATGGGAGGCGGAGATGAGTCGAGCAAGGCCTCTGGGAAAGGACCCATCAAAGTCAGAGGCGTCAGCAAGGAGGAGGAGGAGGGAGGGGGCACCGCAGGGGGAGGCGAGGCGAGGGGCAACAGAAGCCTGGAAATCAAATTCTGGTAGAAGGCGTTCGGCGGAGGGGTTCTTGACACGGCCGTAGTGGCGGAGGGAGTGGCAACGAGCGCAAACCACCGGTTTCTTTACTTTGATCTCAGACTCAACCTCAGGTTCAGGTTCACGTTCAGGCTGGAGGGATTGAGTTGAGAGGTTGCCAGATTTGAAAGTACTGGAGAGGAAGGGGAATGAGTTTGATAAGGAGGTGGAGGAAGAGGGGAGGGTGAAGTAGCCAGGGAGGGAAGGGGAATCGGACTGCATGTGGACCCCACACCCGGGACACAGACATGGAGGCGGAGATGTGTCAGGAGGAGGAGCAGACGAGAAACGGCGGAGGAAGGCGGGAGAGAAGGAGAGGTGCCTCCGCCCCCGCCAGTGGCGCGCAAGAAGAGATGTATATGAAACCATGGTGTCTACCTTCATGTCGTTCGATTAGTTACTATCTCAGCCTTGCTTCGCTCTACGAATGCAACTGGTTTATGGAATTATGGAGACTGGTATTTTCGTGCTATTTTACTGATCATGCAATGCAAAGCATACACGAGAGGTGTTCGAGACTGGGTACCCAATTCTCTCGTGGGGTGGCGAGAGGGAGTAAAGTATATTGAAGAAAGGATAAAGTAATTATTAAGGAAAGGTTGTTGGGTTGGGCTTTAGCTTTACTGGGCTATCTCTGTTTTGCCATCTCTCAAAATTATTAGTTACGAGTGAGACTATAGTACTATCCATAGTGCATATTGATTTGCGCTGTGGACTTAAATTTTAAATTTGAAAAGTCTAACGGTCGATTCAAACTGTTTAACATAGTCTCTATATGAATATGTAGTTGTAAACTAAATTTTATATTTTGTAAAAAAGATTACTATTTTTTAGATAGATAGAAAATCAATCAAAAATAATGATTTTCTACCCATCTAAAAAAATAATAAACAAATTCTACAAAATATAAAATTTAGCTTACAAGTAAATATTCATATGAATACCATGTTGAATGGTTCGAATCGACTGTTATAATTTTAGAAACAAAAATATTAATCCGTAGTACGGACTAATCTGCACTATGTATAGTACCATAGCCTCACTCGTTAGTTATTGAGTATTCTGCTATGAACCCTAAATACTCTATTAAAATTTAACAGAAGATTATTTTTCGAAGGGTAATACCATAATTTTACAATGAAGCGTTATTTTTTTCTTTTGGGACATGCATTCCAAACATTTTTCGTATCAACGATTCATTCATATAAATTGACCGCTGAAATATTTGGTCCATAGCATACTCACTCGTTTGCTTTATTAAATAAATAGATAGTCACAAATCTGAGAACTTGACTCAGTCAAAACATCTATATGTTTATCCAATGGACCAGTAATCCAGTATGCCCTTGATTATTGTGAGCTATTAACTAGCCAAGAGTAGAAATTCCAATACAAAAGCATGGAAAACATTATGTGCCACTTGATGTCATTAAAGCTTAGCTTAGGTAAGCTTAGGTAAGTATCTCTCTTCTCTTTGAGTCTGATTCTGAGTTTATTTTTTTTTTTAGTAAGAATAGGAGTCATGCATGCTCAGAGTCTGGTTCTGAGTGTTTTTTTTTTTTTGGAGTAAGAATATATAGGAGACATGCTCAGAGTCTGGTTCTAAGTTGGGAAGAAAAGTAAATGAAAGAGAAAAAAGGGAAGAAAATGAAAAGGAGGTTATATTTTCTAATTACCCTTTTAAACTGGGAGCGAACAACAAAATTTTTGAAGAAATGAGAAGAATTAGAGCAAAGTAAATATATATATATATCTCTCTCTCTCTCCTCTCCATATTTTTCCTCTATCCAACTCATGAGCACAGCCTTGGTCCTCTATTCAGTTCACAATTTACATTTTTACCCCTCGAGTAAAGATTGGAATTCAAATATAAGTTTATGAAAAAACCAAAAAAGAAGTATGGGTTTATTAGAACTATAGTTTTTTTTTTTTGAAGGTTGGTAGCACAAAGCTCCAACAATTTGATTGATAAAAAAATAGTTTATAAAGTAGTACAAATCCTAAAGCTATGTACAGATCATAAAACTATGTACAATATACACACCGCTACCCATAAATGAGAACCACTAGCTATATACAGATCTATTATGGTTCCCTTGAACTCGTATACCCCGGCACCCCTGTGTATTAGAACTATAGTTGTCACCTGAAAATTAAGATAAAAGATTCTCACAAAAAGGAGACCTGAAAGTACCGGGAAAATTCAGTCACAAGTCTTTTATGAATTACTCGAAAGCATTGTTCAGCAGCAATACCTCCATTAAACTATACTAACAATTGAAAGCATTATTAAATTAGGAGTATGCTAACAAATTTAGCCAGCTTATAATTAGAATATATTTGCCGAAAATTACCTGACATGTATTTTCCTACCGTTTTTAGTTCTAGGAGATTTTCTCACACAAAGTTTTCCAATTTTGATACCTAATAAATAAAGAAAATATATGACAAATGAAAACAAATATAGATACTCAAAGATATATTACCTAATAAATATAGCTAATAATCTCAATCGATGCTATATAAATCATTTCAAACGCCATTTGACTATATATATAGGTATATGGCTAACATGCTTCCTCTAGCATTTCGGCCTCGTGCTTCCGGGGGCATATCTTAGTGTTTGATGTTCAAACAACAAATCCAAATCGTTAGATGTTCAATCTATATTAAAATGTACTTGGAGACCAAATTTTATATTTTTTGGATTTTTTTTACTATTTATTAAGTCACTTTGAAAATTGCTGATCATATGGTCCAGACTGTTTTTACTGTTCACCCGGATCAGCAATTTTCAAAGTGGCTTAATAAATAGTAAAAAAATTCCAAAAAATGTAAAATTTGATCTCCAAGTACATTTTAATATAGATTGAACATCTAACGGTTTGAATTTGTTGTTTGAACATCAAACACTAAGATATGCCCCCGGAAGCACGAGGCCGAAATGCTTCCGGAAGCACATTAGCCATACTCATATATATAGATACTCGAAAAAAAAAAACTAAAAACGCAGCTTAAAAGTTTCATTTGATTTAATTTGTTTGAGGGGAGAAAGTTTAGATGGTGGCTTCCAAGGAATCAGATCACGAAACAAGGTGAACTATTAGATGAAATTCATATTACTACTGTTACATATTAGAATAATTTTTTGATAGAACTTCAAAATTAAAACAATATATAATGAGTAGGCTTTGACACCACAAACCTATTCAATGAGTAAATTTCAACATCACTAAAAGTTTATTTTTACTGACATCATTAATTTATCATAATATAAATTATATATTTAATTACTATCTTGATCGAACAGATTATTTTATAATCATTCTGTTCATTAAGGATGGTAAAATGGTAGATCTGAATAATTTTATGATAATTATTATCTTGAAAACAAAACAAGGTGGGTATTGAAAACGGATCGGATAATTATTATGAACAATTGATTTAGGATTTAGGGTTTCTATGTGTTGTTGGATATTCATATCTAATTTTCAGATACGGAGTCAGATACAGACCGATAATATCCAGCTCGTTTGCACCCCTAGGTTGATTTCGTTTTCCTAATTCTTCTTATTTTTCAGGATTGGACATACCTCCTCTCATGTCTCTATCAAGATTTGAGAGTAGGTCCGATGGGCATCGGACCTACTTTGGTTCGATGGGTTTAATCACCGTCGAGTTGCTTTAAGATTCGTGCAGAATGCTTTAAACTCCGTGCGTGCATGTTTCAATTGTCGTGCGTTTAAATCTTAAATTAGATCGGACGGTCATCATGGCGTTGAACCTAAAAGTAGGTCCGATGGGCATCGGACCTACTCCGTTCTCCTCTATCAACGTTCCTGATGAACTTTCTAGACTGAATCAAGTACCCCTTCTGACGTCACTACCAAAGTAAGACATGCTAGCTATCCATTGTTCTTGTTACGAATTAAACCAACAAAATCAACATATATACTTCTATAAACAGTACTTAATTCCTTTCCTAAATCTTCTCTACAATTTTTCAGGGCTGGTACCATCGTTCCCGTTGAACTTGCAAAAGTCGAAGGCCGTTACGGCATTATTCTTTCACTAATTGCTTCCACTCTAATTCCAGCTTTCTTCGAAACGATATGCAATACCACTAGTCATGTAAAACCATTAATAGTGATCTTTGCAGTCACTTGTTATGCCAGCTTGCTTGTGGTCGCTTGGCACAAGATGAGGTTTCTAAGAGCAGAACATTTCGCTTGGCACAAGATGATGTCGAAATGTTTTCTAAGAGCAGAACCGCCAGATGATGCCGAAATATTATATTCATTTACCTGCGGATTCATATACACAGTAGTTTTGTTTTATATCCTCATAGCCTTTGGACCTCTTGATACGGTCACTTATGCTTGGGAGATTTGCTGGACAGTATTTGGTTTTGTAATAACGAGTTCTACGATACTCGTGTTCAAGTTTCATGATTTCTTTTGTTTTATATGCTGTAGTGACAATTAAATTTAAGAAAAGGATAGAGTAAGGTTGAATTCATGCATGATTATTCTGATACCAACTATTTTTTTTAGTTTAAAATTCTATTTTTTGATCCTACAACAAAAACAGATCATGTAACTTTTTAGAAATCAATGCAATCTGCTTATAGTTAGTACATTTGATATGTGATTGTGAAGTGGAAGAATAAGGGCACAATATATATTAACGAAAGAGTAAATTTTAATTTTAAATTTTAAATTAATTCATGATTTAAATTTGATTTAAGGTTGTTCGAATTTAGTGAGAAATATAAAAGGCGATTTAATATCTATGAGGAAGTATCTAATTTTAATGTCTAAATGGTAAACTTTTGATAGCTATATATCTAATTTTGTCTAAAAATGGATCCGACAATTAATCAAAATTCCGAAATTTTTAATTCTACCATTTAAAAAAAAAAAAACATCCATGTTTCTAAGGAATTCGAATTCTACCCAGGTTGCACTGGCATTCTGCGGCCCCAAAGACTGAGGTCCGTACAATACCAATGAGGTCCCAGCTAGAGGACCGCAGAATACGGGTGCGGCCCCATATTTTTTTTTTTGTTTAATAAAAAAAGGGTCACGTGGGGTTTTATCAAAGAAACAGCGGAGCTTTTTTTTTTTTGCCTCTTGGAATTCGCATCCACGAAGAAACATCTCAAAGTTTGAGTACGACAAAAAAAAAAGAAATATTTGGGGCCGCACTGGTATTCTGCGGCCCTCTGTCTTTGGGGCTCCAGGATGCTGGTGCGGTTTGGGTATTTATCGAATTCTTCAGAAACAGAAATATTTTGGTTTATTTATTTCTAGAAAATGGTATAATTAAAAATTTCGGATCAAAGCTTACATGCGGAATCAATCAAAGCATCATAAATTACAATTTCATATTAATTAACTATGTGCCGAATACCAGTAAGAGATCGGATCAATCCTTCACGCACAATTTTTATATCATGTGTGGTTGTTGCAGGCCCCCCTTTGACATGCTTGAGGGTAATTTCGTCTTAGTAATTTTGGTACCATCCCTGCTGCTTACAAAAACATATCTACTTAAAGTCTGAAAGACACTGTGCATCCATGTGAGTATGAGATCGATGAAATGTCTGAAAGTCTGAAAGACACTGAGTTAATTCACTTTTCTTGTGAGTTAATTAATGGTGGGTCCAGAGAAAAACACTGAAATGTCTAAAAGCTGAAAGGACATCAAGACACCGAAAGACACTGAAAGCTCACAAGAAAACATCCACGTGAGTTTAGATAATGACACATGACAATTACACATGACAATGTCTCTATTTGAGTTACAAAATGACAATGGAACACATATTGGAGTTATTGTGGCCTTTAAGAGTACGGGTAAAGTAGGAACATTATCGGTATTGTACTAATCAGACTTTTAAGTTCAATTTTTTTTTAAATCGTTCTATTAGCTTATCACTTGAACTATTAGTTAATTTCTATGATGGCACAATTAATTTAACCACCGTAGCAATCGAAGGTGGAGTCTGAAATTTTGTCAATGAAAATCAGTGTGCATGAAGAAACTAAATAAATAAATTTAGTATAATACTCAGTGTTCATATCAATGCAACTATTTTGGACTAAAAATTCAGAAAATTTGAATAGTTAAAACATTAATCAAAATATATTAAATTCAAATAATATTACTTGAATCGTGATGTCACTTGTCTTTAAGTGTTCTCCGTTGTGACTTATGAAATCATCACCAAGATAATTTAAAAATGTTGCTTCTTAGGGTATGGTCATGAAAACGATTGGCGATATCTCATAATATATAACAATTGAATTATTGATTTAATAGGATTGTGACAAAATGGAAAAGGACAATAAATCGGGTAGATTCAGTTTTTTGTGGGAGCAAATCAAGGGAGAATTTTTATTTTATTTCTTTATCAGATAAAAGAAAACAGAAAAAGGGTCTGCAATAACGAATAGGTGCGTATTTTTTTCCTAGATAGAGAGAGAACCCGTAATAAGGGAGAAAGAGAATTAATAATCATTCAAAACAGAAACCGAAATACATCTTTATGGTTTCTTTACTATGCCTAAAGGTGCCGTGGTAAACAGTTTCCAAGAAATATTAATGAGAAAGTGATAGTAAATGGGTTAATTAATGAATAAATAATTGTCATTCGCAAAATTATCCACAATTAAGGAAATACAATTTGAGTTGGATCCTCAAATTTTTTAATGTCACAAATGGAGATTTAAACAAATATCTTTAAATATAAATTTTAAAATTTTCGAATTAAAATTTTGACAACTATCACATCAAAAGCTGAAGTTTAACTTATGCGGGTGATCAATAGAAATACTACAATCCAAATATATAAGAAATACTACAATCAATATTTTTAGTGCATTAATTAGCTAAATAAATGAGATGCGCATACTATAGTTGCGTGCCTGAAAGGAGCTGTGCAAATTAAATCTATGCGTCTGTTTGTTAGCCACACAGATCAAGCTTTGCATAGCTCTCCTTTGGAATTTGCAAACTAAATATGTGTAACCACTAACTCTAGGTTTTCATTTTTTTTCTAAATGCTAAAAATAAAAATTTCGGAAATTAGAGTGCTCATTTAAGATGACAGTAGAGGCACCTTGATTCTCATCAGTCACAAGTGCATCTATATCTATTATTCTACGCAGCGAGAAAGATCTGGGGATGATTTTTTTTGAATGCGGTTCAAACTAGTGTTATAAAAAGCGGTCATTTAGATCGATTAATTAGTTGATAAATTGTTGGCGGCGACTAAATTATTACATATTTTTTTAACTAATTGATTGATTATTTTCAATTATGATCAATTATTTTCGATTAATTAATTGGCACTGATTCAAATTTGTCTCTTTCCTAAAATAAAACAAAAAAAAATGTGGTAGAGATTTGTATATGTGAAAAAATTGTTGTTAAAAGTTATGGAAGAGTATCCTCTCCAATATGTGTAAAAGATTATTTTCACTTTACGGTTTGAAATTACTCTCAGCTGCTTTGAGATTCGTGCAAAGTTAAAAGAACGATCCAGGTTTATTAATTCTAAAAAATTCCTTTTATGATACTATCACAAATCAATTATACAAATTACCATTTATCACCAAAAATATTTAATCAATAGCTCATCTTACCCTTGCTGCATGGATCTGCGTAGGAGTCTTCTTCTTCTTTTTAAAGATTCCACTAAATCAGAAATATTCACATGTAAACCTTTCAAATTTTGAGAATTATAATATTCCAAATATCATGGAATAAGGAGAACATAAAAAATAATAATTATCATGTTTCATATTGACACAAAATACACAAAATGGTGATCCATTCCAGCTCCTTTTAGACAAGTATAATTCCTTGGTAAAATCTTATTATGTAAAACCGACCACAAAAATAACTTAATTTTAAAAGGAATGTTAAGTAGCCAGTTTTGTCTTTGAAGTTACAAATAACCCTACACAATTTAAAAAAACGCGTTGCATCTAAAAAAAACTCTGAACCCTATTCAGAATTGTGTGAATCATGTATAATTATTTATCATGTGAATCTTATATAATTTTTCAAAAAAAAAAAAGGGAATCCCATTTATCATCTTTAAAAAGGATTTACACTTTTCTTTAATATCATGATTGTTTATCAAACTCTACTTCGAACAATGTTTATTGAAGAAACGTTAATTTTTATTTAACAATTATGTTTCATCAAAAAGAATATTGGACAAACAAATATCTTTTTCCGAAACATTAAAGACAAATTTTATATATTTTAAGAATTCTATTAAACTTGTAGATATTCAAACAATTGTTTTAAATATGACATCATTATTTTACAAGCGCCATCCAATAAAGAAAATAAAAAAAGTAAATCGGACAGATTAAAATAATAATAATACATATATGGCCAAAAAGCTTAAATTTTTTTCAAAATAACGCACGTCACAATTTTTTATTTTGAATCCGAATCCAATCAAATTGAAGGACAATATAGATACAAAAAGAGAAAGTTTGTTTCAAACTTTTAATGAATAAAATAGTGCTCCCAAAATAGCATCGTCTTTCAGGTAATATTCTACAACTAAGCTAAATAAAAGATAAATATTCTAAAACGAAAATCAAGAATCATAGAAACTCTTATATCAATTTATAGAAAACTTTGCATAATTAGACCGAGCCAGTAATAGCAAAAAAAAATAATTTCATTTTAAACAACAAATATAAACAAATATAAAGGAATTGCTACATATTTATAAATAAGTTATAATTGTTTGCGAGTATATTTAGGGTAATAAAAATTGTAAAAATAGTTAAAAACAGAGGTGCTATAATTGCAAATTCCAATTCTAATTCTATGATAATAGTTGCTTGAGCACATTATATAAGTCTTGGAATTTAACCCCTAAAATGTAAAACCTCAACGAAAAAAAATGTCAAACTGCACTCCAGCTGAGCAAATGTACTTCCTCACGACCTCCGATGGAGAGGAGTTCTTGGTGACGGAGGCATTGACAACCATGTCTCAAACAATATGCGACTTGATTAAAGATAGCTGTGCTGAGGTCAACATTGAGCTATCCACCATCACCGCTGATATCCTAGAAATGGTGATCAAGTATTGCGACATACATGTCTTCAAGCAAAAGAGGACCAAACCTTGTACCACACCGGACGGGAGCCCCATAATGCTGACTGAGAAGGAAATCGAGAACTGGGACAAGGAATTCATTAATGTCGATGTAAAGACGGTTTTCGATCTTGGTATGGCATCATGTTATCTTCACATCCCGCAATTGGAGGATCTTGCTAGCAAAAAGTTGGACGAAGAATTGAGGAAGTCATTGAAGAACTTGTTTATTTTAGAGAAAGTGACAGATGAATTAGTCAAATTAGCAATAGATTTTGCCTGATTAAAAGCACCTACTGTTAGATACCTGTTAGGAAGAGAAATTACTACAGTTACAACCTCTGCTTAGATGCTTAATTAGTCCCTAAGTGTTTTTAGCAAGAGAGAAATTAATGCTGATTAATATGTAATAGGAGATTTAAATCCGATTGTCATAATGGAAGTTGTTTTCTATATACAATAATGCTTTATGTGCTTTGAATATTTGTATCCTACTAATTAGCACATTGGGGCTGAATTGAATCGTTGTTGCCGCATCATATCCGAGATCACAAATTGAAATATATTGAGGCTTAGATCGTTGCACTGTTGAAGCTTAATTTTGCAATTAAGGCCTCGTTTTGGCTTATTGAGATCCTCTACGAAATAACTTGCTGAATTAGAAGAGAAAAGATTATGTAAATCTCTCTCTAGTTGAGTCCTTTTCTTCCCCGCTCTGAAATAGACCGTCTATGTGAAACAATCGCATATAGGAGGTTTTTTTTAGCAAGTTCTCTCTTATTTACCACTAGCTTTTATAGAGCAATTCTCCGGAAGCAAGAAAAATATTTTCTTTTACCAACATAAAAAAAAAATCTTTTACCGCACTGTTTTCGGAGCTGTAATTAATTCTCTGAATAATACAGCATGTACTCTGAGGTAACAGAATATTTGTGTTTGAATCGAGTCCGTACGATCAGAATCCGGACCAATCCAGCGCTAGGTGGAATGCAGATGTCCCTTTAATATTCGTGGCAAAGAAGATTAAACGGTTCGGATCTAAACTCAAAATTTGTGTTACCTCCGGTGATATGAATTCGTGATTAGGCACAGCTTTCGGCAGATAGGCACACATAGATGAATTTTTTTTAGAAACCATAAATAAAAAAAAATTTATCAAACCAACTTGATTGTTTTGGTTTTTACAAAAACTATAAGAACCGAGAAGCCATTTCGGTCTGAATTTTTTTTCTTTTCTGGACCGAATTGCAATTTCGGTCCGAGGTGTTTTCACAAGTTTTACCCAACAGGGACATCATGTTTTTTTCGAAATCTGTGAAAATGGCTAGGACCGAAATAACAATTCAGTCTAGAAAAAAAAAAAAAAAAACTTCAGACCGAAATGACATCTCTGTTCTTATGATTTTTATAAAAATCAAAGAATCAAGTTGGTTTGATAAATTTTTTATTTTATTTATGGTTTCTAAAAAGATTTCCACAGAGATAAGGTGGAATTCAGATTCTCCCCGGTATCGTAAGAGGGAATTTTTTAAAATTAGTGGATCTGAAACGTTCTTTTTAACTTGACACGAATCTCAAAGCCTAATAATACTGCTCCTGCGCTAGCTCGAATCTCGAAGGGGTTGGGAGTAAATTTGAAGCCGCAAAGTGAGGGGATAAGGGGAATTACTTTTCCGAGATAGGTGCGGGTTTCGGCGAGAACAGTTCATTTATTTTGAAAACAACGATGACGCCACGTTACATGTTCTGATTGGCCCGGATAGAAGTCCACGGATTATGGTTTATTCTAATGTTTCTGAACTGTCGATCGAGATCCGACGTCTCAGATTAGAACGATCGTTTTGTGTGAAGCACAGTTTTGCTCCTTGTCCTGGCTCCTTTACTCAGTTTGCAACCAAATTAAATTCAGAAATATTATGTACATTCAGAAATTATTTAAATTGCTTAAAAAAATCCTAAAAGAAACAATTATCGTTTTATACAGTTGAAAATAATGGACACCTACTTTTTATTCATTGTTTCAGAATTTTTACTACTTGCATATATTTTTCCAAATTATACCAAAACTAAAAATACTAAAAAATATAATCTCAGGCGGAAAAATATTGTTTAAAAAAATTAATTACCAGAAAGTATGTTGCATTTATTCTCTATTTTCTAGACATTTTCAGATCTATTTCTATTTATTTACTATTTCAAATATTTTTGTGAATTATATCAACTCGTAAAGAATTCTAAAAAATATCCTGGGTCCGGAAAAAAAGTTGGAAAAATGGAAATCTAGCGTGTGTTTTTTTGGTATTTTTAATGTTTCTTTTAAACTTTAAGGATTCAACAAAGTTGAATCATTCTTCTAGGTTTTTGTAATAGGTTTCAATTCGAAACCTACTTTTTTGTTTTTAACATCAATAGAGCAAATAAGAAAACTATGCCCTTTAAATGGTATAAAATCTTTACAAAAATGGAAATCTAGCGCGTGTTCCCCAAACTTTACAAAAATGGTATCTTTCAAACCTACCTTCGTATTTATAGCCCAAACCATTCATTAACCAAACTATTAAAAAAATGAAAAAAAAAAATCTATTTATCGCACAACATTATTATTTATTAATGAGAAGGAAGAAGATGGGCCTTCGTTAGTTAATTGAACAGAGAGTATTCACGGGCCTTGTTAGTTAGGAAGAATATGGGCCTTTCGTTAGTTGATGGAACCGAAAGTATTCATGGGCCAGTTTATGCAATTACTCGTAAAAAATAGGGCAATTCTGGGAAAATTCAGATCCCACTGAAGTAACACAAATTCTTAAAAATGGAAATCATCACTAAAAGTTTATATGCAGTTCTGCCTAGGGCTGCAAATGAATCGAACAGAATCGAACTTATTCTCAGTTTGAGTTTGATTTGAATTAATTTCGAACTAAGTTTGGTTTGAATTATTTCAAACGAACTCAATTTCGAATCAAATTTTTTACGAACTCAATTTCGAACTTTAACGAACTTTGTTACGACTTACGAGTTATGACTTATGGCTGGGCCATAATTAGAAATTACAACACTTCAATAAAAACTCAGACTTCTGAATTCTAATTACACAATACACCAAAGTTTATATCAAAGTTCATTACAATTACCAAAATTTATATCAAACACCAAAGTTTAGTACAATCAATCAAAGTTCAGTACAATCACAGTATCCAAAGTTTTCCAAATAGCCAACAGGAGCAACATCACCAAAGTTTTCAAATATCCAAAGTATTCAAAGTACAATTTAAATATAAATAGAAGTATAGAACAATCATCAAAGTCTCAGAATTATTACAAATCCAAATATTATCCTAAATAAAACATTAAAGTTCATTATCAACGGAAATCAACGGTTCACGTTTGAGTTAATTTCGAACTAAGTTTGGTTTGCGAACCTATTTCGAGCGAACTAGGTCCAGTTTGAGTTTGGTTTGAATTAATTTCGAACGAACTCAATTTCGAATCGAATTTTTTACGAACTTTTTCGAATCAAATTACGAACTACGAATTTTTTGTGCAGCCCTAGTTCTGCCCCTTTGCTGAATTTTTACGCCTTTGGAAACACAGCAATTCAAACACAGAAAACATACATTTTGATATCAAATTAAAAAATTATCACAATTATCTAAATTATAACAAATAACACGATTTAACCAGAAATTAATTAGGTATAAAAAGACAACATATATCTTACTAAGAATTAAAAGAAGAAACTACTTTCATCTAAATTCTAAAATACTTCAACAAACTTAATTAACATAACAAACAGATTTAACACATTCATATATATTCATCTCAGGTTCTTCTGTTGTTGTCAACCTTTTCCAGAAGCTCCTTGTAAACTGATGGACAACTCACCATAAAACTTGCAACTACATCAGTTTCTGTGAAACTATGCAAAATCTTAGAAGAAGAAATTATATAGTTGAGACATATTTCTCTGAGTTGTTGGCAGTTATGTTGCGCAGCCAGCACCAGTGTCATGACCACATTGTCAGCACTAATTTTCTTGGCTAACCTCTCCTCACAAATTAGCCTTAATCTGTCCAAATCGTACCGATCAGCTGCTACAGTTAAATGCTGAGCCATAATATCTTCATCCACGCCTTTGTCGGTATGGTCGTCATCACTTGTAGGCAACATGTCAGTATATATGAAGCCTTGAAAATCTGGGGCTCCATATCTTGAATCTCAATGCACCTAGCTGTGCTTTCACTCATAGAGCCGAAAAGTTCAGCCCAAAAAACAGATGAACGAGAGGCTAAGATAATTCGATGGGCTGAAAATGTTTCTCCTTTTACCTTAAAGCAGATGTCAGCACCTTCTCCACTTTGCAGCAAATGATGAAGATGCTGGTGCATATTCGATGGAGGCACAGAGATGGAGCTATTATTTTTTACTTCTCTGGATGGCTCAATGATTTGTAAATTGCACTCAATTGTAAAGCTATCATCCTTGACCAAACCTAAACTATAGAAACGTTCTTTTGTGATAATATCAACATATCGCTTCGTATCTCCTTTTCTAAAAACCTTGCTCTCTGTCCTACAATGTGATGCTATCCCGTTTTGGTCTATTAGACTGAAAGAAAAGAAAACCATAACATCTTTTACCAATTCGCTCAGTAGTTCAACACCGAATGATGTATATGGAGGTATATATGTTGTAAAAATGTCAAATGGGTAGTACAATGTCGCCCATCGGTACTCGCCAACTGTGAATGTGCTACAATGAATGCCACTGCCACATTTGAAGAAGGATCTGGTCAGGGACTGGGTTGATATTTTGACACGGTGTGTGCCGCTACTTACTGTTTTCATTTGGAATACAGCTGAAGATGTAAACGAAGAAGCCATGCATAAGCTTTTAAAAGTTGATCGAGAGGAAGCAAGAGCTTGTTTAGTGATTTGGAAGATGACAATGGTGGTACATATATATATATATATATATATGGACCATGCCAATGAGTTAAGTTGAAAGCGTCATGAACAAAGAAGATTCATTAAGTGAGACTATCTTTTAATCAGTCTTTAAGTTACTAATTAATTTGCCTAGCTAGAAATCAGCGATCATCAGAAAGCAACCTTTCATATTAGCCGATACTTCAATTAAAGATATTTTTTTATCGCGATTGATCATGGCACAAAATCTTGACACTACGATCGGACGGTAGAGATATATAGACACTAGAACTAATTTGTCTCAATTCTTATAAGAGTAAAATGACAATTAATATAAAATTAATGTTAAATATGATGGATTGAATAAATATGTGAATTTATAATTTTAAAGAATAAATATGTAATTATTAGTTTTAGAGGGAAACTATGCAATATTAAAGTTTTTGAAGGGGATGCGTGAAATTCCCCTTATATTATTTAGGCGTGGGCATTATTATTTGAGGGAAAAAATAATTTATTCCTGCGATTTTCCAATGACTTAATAAACATTTACTATGAATAATAATAACACAATATTTCTAAATCTATGCTAAAAGAAATAATAGAATTAAATATATCAATTAATCAATGCAATAAATGAATTAAGATGAAGAGTCGTGAATTAATGAAGAAGATTCATGAGCAACACCGGGCCTCAAGAAACGAAGGGACTACCTCTTAATCAGTAATTGAAAGTCTTTAATTATTTTGCCTCGTGATTTAATACCAATAATCAGAAAGCAACTTTTCACTAGCTGATATAATTAAAGTGAGGAAGAGAAAATACTCCATAAAAATTGGAAATTAGTATTTTTGGATGGTTCCGAATTTTCAAATTAAGTAAATTTTAAACTATAAAAAAAATGGTAAAATATTTAAAAAAAAATGTAAAGTTTGGTGTGCAAGCACAGTGTCATATGAAGATTGAACAGTTCAGATCAACTATTTTAATCTTAAAATTAGACATATGAGTTCATAGAGCGGGCACAATGCATATTTAATGCAAACAAATTTCGGCATGTATCGAATACGCCTGAGATTCCAGATTCCGTTGTAACAATTCAACATTCTAACGATTTCAATATTTACAAAAAAATATAGAGTATTATTATTAAGAAGAACTTTAAAATTCAATATACATACCGAAATAAATTATAATACTTTTAATTCTCGCCACTTTCTTTTTAAAAGGTTTTAATTAGAACTCTAATATGAAAAAATAATAAAACCAATAAAATATAATCTAGTTGTTAGAAACTATTTGTGGTTGCAATTCAAGAGGCCCGAATCGAAAGGTGTTTGTTATATTACTATCAAAATTGCATAAAAAGAACAACTCAATAACAACCATCATCATACATAATAAATAATAATAAAAATTACAATAATTCTAATAATAAGAAAAATAATATTAGCAATAATAACAAGATATAATATTGATTTTGTAACCTGAATCTTTCAAACCTACATTTCATATTTAGACCCAAACCATCCGTTCCCCAAACTTCACAAAAATGATTCTTTCAAACCTATCTTCATATTTAGATCCCAAAACCATCCATTACCCAAACTCATAAAAAAATTGAATAAAAATAGGAGTTAAATATCTATTCACTGGACAACATAATTAATGAGAAGGAAGAAGATGGGCCTTTCGTTAGTTAATTGAACAGAAAGTATTCATGGGCCAGCTTATGCAATTACTCGTGAAAATAGGGCAACCCTGGGAAATTCGGTTCTTAACGAACGGTCAAGATGCAAATCCAAAATTTACGTTACTCTAGGGAATCTAGACACATGGGATCGCAGACTTAAAAAAAAATTGCGTTACTTCTCAGCGCTAGGCTTAGCTGGATCGAACTCAGCGACGGCCGAAACCCTCTTCCTTGTCACCATCAGATCCGGACCGTCCAATTTAAATCCGTACGAATACTTAAGAGCCCTGTGCGTGGACCAGATTGGTCCGTATTCTGATCGAACGGTGCGGAGACCCGGATCCGACTTCCGAACCCCCTTATAATGGAGTCTCTTGTGGCCACCTAGGGCTTGGCCAGATGGGAACTTCGCCCCAACAAACGGTGCACTCGTGCATCCTAGGGTTTGAATCAGACTCGGACACGACATCATGAGCTAGCATTAGGAGTGCATCCGCGATTTCTACGCGGCGGTCGGACCATAGTCGGAGATGGTGGCTGTGATAGCTGACTCGTGCATCTTGAGTTTTGACTCGGACACGAAACCATGAGCTAGGAAATCACGGATGCACTGCTACTCTAGCTCAAGATGTACTCTGTTTCCAACGAATACTTGGTTCTATCAGATCTTTCCTGTGCCAGTACTGATACTATTTTTTCACGACTCTGTTTCCAATTGTCCATTTGCACCAGTAAAGATTAAGAAGTCAAATTCCTCTAAAAAATCTGATACCTCCATGAACCTTACCTGATAATGCAGGGGCATAATTCTCAACTGGTTGAATTATGTACAAATCAACGTGATTTCATCAAGTAACAAAAATTCATATGATTGAAATGAGTTGATGTTTTACTTTATTTCTTTTTTACTATGATCTATTTTTGTTGTCTTATTTCTGATAAACCGAATTCCAATTTGTTGATCAAGCTGATAGATGCCAAGAGGATATGTTGGTGTGTATTAAATGAACGAACTATAATTCAATATTCAAGTTTTCAAGATAATGACTTCAAAGATGATTATTTCAAGTATACATGAGCATGAGGTGGTGTTGGTACTTTTTTATTTACATTACATATTTCGTTGTTAAATTGTTTGCACAGATATAAATGCATTGAATTTGTTGATGGGCTGTGTGTTTAAGTTAAAGAGCATCAACTGGTGTGCCCCACTTGGAGATGGCAAAAATTGTAAGAGTTCTCTACTTATTTAATTTATTCATTTAATATGTTGGTGATTTCCTTTTGTGATTTAAAATAGTGGCATGCTCAATAGCTGTCTCATGTAAATTATATATTGAAACTGGTTGAGCTTAAAATTTATAGTTGATCACTCCAAAAAGGATCTAATGTAGGTCCAGTTGCATATAATTAGGTTACCTAGAAATATTTAATATAATATAAAGAGGTCTTGGCATTGAGAGAAGTTTGTTTCTTTGTATCTTGTTTGAAATTAATCATACATTTTGTGGGTAAGAGTGGTGATGTATGATTGAAAACTAAAATAGAAGTATCTTATGCAGCATGTGAATTTATCATACTGTGTTTCTTCCTGAGAAACAATTAAGTTTCTTATGCTTTTTCAGAATTAATTTATCTGTTTTTATTCGACTAAATTTTGATTTCTCAAATTGCTCAATGATTCATTGCTGGCCAGTAACTGTAACTTCTCTCACCAGAATCCTCGCTAATCAATTCATATGTTCAGTTCCAATCCCAAGTTCCTATGCAACTTGTAGTTACACCCCGCTAAACCATCTTTCTTCGATCTCACTCCCATATTAAAACCAATTCAATTTTGAGGCCACATTAAATTTATCCCCAATTGAAAACCTCACTATTGAAAAACCAGTAAACAGATGGATACAACTGGTGCAAGTACGCGCAAAAACGGCTGGTAATTGGTGAATTGCTCATTTTAACTGGTAATTGGCTGGACTGCTCATCATTTCTTTGGTGTGGATTTGGTTGGGAAATTTTCAGAAGAGAAGGGAAATATACAAAATTAGAAGAAAAAAAAAAAGATTATGAGTGAACTATACTAGTGAAAAAAGAAGTGTTTTTGGGAGAGTTTTTTGTAAATAGCTAGTCTTCATTCTGTCTAATATTTTTTATTTCATTTATTTGTTTATGATTTCCCAGAGTGCTAAACCAAAGGTGATTGTGAGGAACTTGTTAATATTTGTGGGATGGATTTGTTCATATTCTTTTCATAGAGAGATATGCTAGTCTACTTCCAAAGCTTTTGAAAAATGAATTTGTAAAATGGCTGGAAAGATTGGAAATGTAAAGTTATAAACAATGTGCACAAATTTGTTTGGTTAGAAGCATGCATTCTTGTTTTCATTCCAGGTTGGCAGGTTTACCAAACTATGGAGATGTGAAACCTATTCAGGAATGCATGTACACTTCCTTGTCAAATGAACATGATGTCCCATAGATAAACAGGCCGAACAATTAACAAATTAATATTGAACGAATATAATACGAACAAGTCGGATCGATTTATGTTCAAATTAATATCGGTAAAAAAGTCCGAAGTTGATGCAATTTTTGTTTTAAATATATTAACCATACAGCATACCAAGCTGTTTTCTTACCAGAATAATTTTTTTTTTTGTTTCTGTGTTATAATAGTTTACAGCTGCCTAATCGTTGATGTATCGTTAAAATCAGCAAGAACGTAAAATATTAATATAGGTAATAATTATATGACATTGAGATTTCTTTTAAACCTTTGTAATTGTAAAATAACAAAGTGTTCTAACATTGTAAAACATGGTCTTCTTCTCTCAATTAGAAGTTTTCAATCCTTAATAGATAAAATAAATTCAAAATGACAAAATACAAATCTCTTTCTAATTGCAAAGTACAGCTTTAATTCCAACACCAATTATAAGAAAAACACATACTACTAGATACCCAAGCCCAAATTAAAAAAAAAAAATGCCAAAACCACACTGAAAAACTACTTATACCAAAACTATCATTTTTTTTAATTGCAAAATAAATAAAATAAAACAATAAAACAAATTCTAGCAATTAACAAAAAGAAAGATGAAAAATAAATTACACAAATACATTGATTTTCTCAAATATCTTAGTTGTTCAATATATGTATATCTAATATTTTTTTCACAAGTAATTATTGATTTTCAAGCAACATACTACTTAAAAATATAAAACCTTAATTATTGAAACAGAATATTTGGCTACATGTAAAAGCCTTTGTTTCAAGAGATTTATTCAGTTGCATTGCTTGAAGAAAGGTATTGGGACATGAGTCACCTACGTAATCGGTTCACAGTTTTTAGAAGAGATTTCATAAAGATTTACAACTGAAATTTTTAAACTACCATTGTTTAAAAAAAATAAACCAAAAAACCATTATTTTTGGGAAATTCGAAATCTACCACTGCCGCAGAATGATTATGCGGACCCAAATGCTGGAGACCGCACAGGCATTCTGCGACCCATATATTATTATTTTTTTCAAACTTTGAGATATCTCATAAAGGGGGCACGCATTCCTACAACAACAAAAAAATATTAAAAAACCAAAAAACTTTGAGATATGGGCACACATCCCCACATGGTGCCTCTTTTAATTAGATAAAACACCAAAAAAAAGGGGCCGCAGAATGGTTCTGCGGACCCCTGGTGGTGTCCGCAGAATGGTTCTGCGGACCCTGGTTGTGTCCGCATAACGCATGTGCGGTCTCCAGCATTTGGGTCCGCACAATCATTCTGCGGCCATGGTAGATTTTGAATTTCTCAAAAATAATAGTTTTTTTGTTTATTTTTTTTAAACTGTGCTAACTTTAAAAATTTCGGGATTTACAAATAGTTGTGTAAAGGTTGGATCTGGGATTCCGAACTGTGTGTTACAAAACTTGAGACATCTCGAGCATGGGACCTCCTCACTAGTGTAAGCAATGTTTTAATTGCATGCATTAGTCTAATTTATGAATATTTTTGTCGAGATCTCTATTAATTGTGCTTAAACTATTTTGTTTAATTTCAGGAGGAGTACCGGAACAAATGGAATTCGGAACAACAAAAACGTTTTCATTATTACGACCGAATGATGGATTTGTATGGTACCACTTTGCGAATCCGTCGTGATGAAAGTACGAGCTCAGCGCAAACATCTCAAAACTCTAGATCATGCAATGGGAAAAGCGGAGGTTGTGAAAATAAGATGATTATTGAGGTGAATGAAACCCTCAGTGAGATGTTAAATATAAAAAAGAAACTTGAAGTAACCTTCAACAAGTATGTTGAAATTGAAGCTGAGAGAAATGTAAGAGATAAACAGAGATATATGAAGGACAAATTAGAGCATTTCATGTTGTCACGCGATGATTATAACTTTATATTGGACGTCTTGGCAGACCCAGATGAGATGACGTTCTTCTTGTATGGTAAAAGTGATAACATTCACTCATGGCTTAAAGATAAAATTACTGGATATAGACAAAAGCAGACAACAACCTCCTAATTTGAATCCAAGTGGGGTTGTTATGACTTGTGTTTTGTGACTTGCATGTTTATAAACTTGTGTATTTTGTACTAATATGTTATGAACTTGTGTGTTTTCAACTTGTCTTCTATTGCTTGAAGAAATGTATAGGGACAAAAGCTACCTACGTAATCGGTTTACAGTTCCTAGAAGAGATTTCATGGCTTAATGATTAAATTTCTGGATATAGACAAAGGCAGACAACAACCTCCTAATTAGAATTCCAAGTGGAGTTGTTGTTGTGAATTGTGTTTTGTGGCTTGCATGTTTATGAACTTGTGTGTTTTGTACTAATATGTTATGAACTTGTGTATTCTCAACATGTGTCTTGCATTGCTTGAAATAAAATATTGGGACATCAGCCACCTACGTAATCGGTTCATAGTTCTTAGAAGTGATTTCACGAAGATTTACAAAATGTTGTGTAAAGGTTGGGTCTGGAATTCCGAACTGTGTGTTACAAAACTTGGGACATCTCGAGCGTGGGATCTCCTCACCAGTGTAATCAATGTTTTAATTGCATGCATTAGTCTATTTTATGGATTTTTTGTAAATATCTCTATTAATTGTGCTTAAACTATTTTGTTTAATTTCAGGAGGAGGACCGAAACAAATGAAATTCAGAACAACAAAAATATTTTCGTTATTACGACTGAATGATGGGTTTGTATGGTGCCACTTTGCGAATCCGTCGTGATAAATGTACGAGCTCAGGACATACATCTCAAAACTCTAGATCATGCAACGGAGAAGCGGAGGCTGTGAAAATAAGATGATTATTGAGGTTAATGAAACCCTCAGGGAGATGTTAAATATCAACAAAAAACTTGAAGTAACTTTCAACAAGTTTGTTGAAATTGAAGCTGAGAAAAATGTAAGAGATAGACAGAGATATATGAGGGACAAATTAGCACATTTCATATTGTCGCGCGATAATTATAACTTTATATTGGACGTGTTGGCAGACCAAGATGAGATGACGTTCTTCTTGTAATGTAAATGTGATAACATTCACCCATGGCTTGAAAAAAATAAAATTCCTAGATATAGACAAGACAGACAACAACCTCCTAATTAGAATCCCAAGTGGGTTTGTTGTTGTGACTTATGTTTTGTGACTTGCATGTTTATATGAACTTGCGTGTTTCGTACTAATATGTTATGAATTTGTGTCTTGTATTCCTTGAAGAAAGGTTTTGAGACATGAGCCACTTACGTAATCGGTTCAGAGATCTTAGAAGTGATTTCATACAGATTTACAAATTGTTGTGTAAAAGTTGGTCTGGTATTCCGAACTGTGTGTTACAAAACTTGAGACATCTCGAGTGTGGAACCTCCTCACCAATGTAAGCAATGTTTTAATTGCATGCCTTAGTCTATTTTATGGATTTTTTGTCGAGATCTCTATTAATTGGCTTACACTGTTTTGTTTAATTTCCGGAGAATGACCGAAACAAATGGAATTCGAAACAACAAAAACCTTTTCGTTATTACGACAAAATGATGGATTTTTTTGGTGCCACTTTTCGAATCCATGGTGTTGAAAGTACGAGATCATGACATACATCTCAAAACTCTAGATCATGCAATGCGAAAAGTGGAGGTTGTGAAAATCAGATGATTATTGAGATGAAGAAAACCGTTAGTAAGATGTTAAATATTAACAAGAATCTTGAAATAACTTTCAACAAGTTTGTTGAATTGAAGCTGAGAGAAATGTAAGAGAGAGACAGACATATAAGAGAGACAAATTAGCACATTTCATGTTGTCGCGCGATGATTATAACTTTATATTGGACGTGTTGGCAGACCAAGATGAGATGACGTTCTTCTTGTAATGTAAATGTGATAATATTCACCCATAGCTTGAAAATAAAATTTCTAGATATAGACAAGACAGACAATAACCTCCTAATTAGAATCTCAAGTGGGATTGTTGTTGTGACTTGCGTGTATATATAAACTTGTGTGTTTCGTACTAATATGATATGAATTTGTGTCTTGTATTGCTTGAAGAAAGGTTTTGGGACATGAGCCACCTACGTAATCGGTTCAGAGATCTTAGAAGTGATTTCATAAAGATTTATAAATGGTTGTGTAAAAGTTGGTCTGGTATTCCGAACTGTGTGTTACAAAACTTGAGACATCTCGAGCGTGGAACCTCCTCACCAGTGTAAGCATTTGTTTTAATTGCATGCATTAGTCTATTTTATGGATTTTTTGTCGAGATCTCTATTAATTGGCTTACACTGTTTTGTTTAATTTCTAGAGAATGATCGAAACAAATGAAATTCGGAACAACAAAAACTTTTTCGTTATTACGACAAAGTGATGGGTTTGTTTGGTGCCACTTTTCGAAAACATTGTGATGAAAGTACGAGATCAGTACATATATCTCAAAACTCTAGATCATGCAATGTGAAAAGTGGAGATTGTTAAAATCAGATGATTATTGAGATGAAGGAAACCGTCAGTGAGATGTTAAATATCCACAATAATCTTGAAATAACTTTCAACAAGTTTGTTGAAATTGAAGCTGAGATAAATGTAAGAGAGAGACAGAGATATAAGAGGGGCAAATTAGCACATTTCATGTTGTCGCGGGATGATTATAACTTTATATTGGACGTGTTGGCAGACCAAGATGAGATGGCGTTCTTCTTGTAATGTAAATGTGATAACATTCACCCATGGCTTGAAAATAAAATTGCTAGATATAGACAAGACAGACAACAACCTCCTAATTAGAATCTCAAGTTGGGTTGTTGTTGTGACTTGTATTTTGTGACTTGCATGTATATGAACTTGTGTGTTTCGTACTAATATGTTATGAAGTTGTGTGTTTTCAACTTGTGTCTTGTATTGCTTGTAAAAAGGTATTGGGACATGAGCCACCAACGTAATCGGTTCACAGATCTTAGAAGAGATTTCATGGAGATTTACAAATAGTTGTGTAAAGGTTGGTCTGGTATACCGAACTGTGTGTTACATAACTTTAGACATCTCGAGCGTGGAACCTCCTCACCAGTGTAAGCAATGTTTTAATTGCATGCATTAGTCTATTTTATGAATTTTTTGTCGAGATCTCTATTAAGTGGCTTACACTGTTTTGTTTAATTTACGGAGGATGACCGAAACAAATGGAATTCGAAACAACAAAAACATTTTCGTTATTACGACAAAATAATGGGTTTGTTTGGTGCCACTTTTCGAATTCATGGTGTTGAAAGTACGAGATCAGGACATAAATCTCAAACCTCTAGATCATGCATTGCGAAAAGTGGAGGTTGTAAAAATCAGATGATTATTGAGATGAAGGAAACCGTCAGTCAGATGTTAAATATCAACAAGAATCTTGAATTAACTTTCAACAAGTTTGTTGAAATTGAAGCTGAGAGAAATGTAAGAGAGAGACAGAGATATAAGAGGGACAAATTAGCACATTTCATGTTGTCGCGCGATGATTAAAACTTTATATTGAATGTGTTGGCAGACCAAGATGAGATCACATTCTTCTTATAATGTAAATGTTATAACATTCACCCATGGCTTGAAAATAAAATTCCTAGATATAGACAAGACAGACAACAACCTCCTAATTAGAATCCCAAGTTGAGTTGTTGTGACTTGCGTGTATATTTGAACTTGTGTGTTTCGTACTGATATGTTATGAAGTTGTGTGTTTTCAACTTGTGTCTTGTATTGTTTGAAGAAATGTATTGGGACATGAGCCACCAACGTAATCGGTTCACATATCTTAGAAGAGATTTCATGAAGATTTACAAATAGTTATGTAAAGATTGCTCTGATATACCAAACTGTGTGTTGCAAAAATTGAGACATTTCGAGCGTGGGACCTCCTCACCAGTGTAAGCAATGTTTTAATTGCATGCCTTAGTCTATTTTATGGATTTTTTGTCGAGATCTCTATTAATTAGCTTACACTGTTTTGTTTAATTTTCGGAGCATAACCGAAACAAATGGAATTCGGAACAACAAAAACTTTTTCGTTATTACGACAAAATGATGGGTTTGTTTGGTGCCACTTTTCGAAACCATAGTGATGAAAGTACGAGATCAGGACATACATCTCAAAACTCTAGATCATGCAATGTGATAAGTGGAGGTTGTGAAAATAAGATGATTATTGAGATGAAGGAAACCGTCAGTGAGATGTTAAATATTAACAAGAATTTTGAATTAACTTTCAACAAGTTTGTTGAAATTGAAGCTGAGAGAAATGTAAGAGAGAAACAGAGATATAAGAGGGACAAATGAGCATATTTCATGTTGTCGCGCGATGATTATAACTTTATATTGGACGTGTTGGCAGACCAAGATGAGATGACGTTTTTCTTGTAATGTAAATGTGATAACATTTACCTATGGCTTGAAAAAAAAATTCCTAGATATAGACAAGACAGACAACAACCTCCTAATTAGAATCCCAAGTGGAGTTGTTGTTGTGACTTGTGTTTTGTGACTTGTATGTATATGAACTTGTGTGTTTCGTACTAATATGTTATAAAGTTGTGTATTTTCAACTTCTGTCTAGTATTGCTGGAAGAAAGGTATTGGGATATGAGCCACCAACGTAATCGGTTCACATATCTTAGAAAAGATTTCATTGAGATTTACAAATAGTTGTGTAAAGGTTGGTATGGTATACCGAACTGTGTGTTACAAACTTGAGACATCTCGAGCGTGAGACCTCCTCACCAGTGTAAGCAATGTTTTAATTGCATGCATTAGTCTATTTTATGAATTTTTTTGTTGAGATCTCTATTAATTGGCTTACACTGTTTTATTTAATTTTCGAAGGATGACCGAAACAAATGGAATTTGGAACAACAAAAACATTTTTGTTATTACTACAAAATGATGGGTTTGTTTGGTGCCATTTTTTGAATCCATGGTGATGAAAGTACGAGATCAGAACATACATCTCAAAACTCTAGATCATGCAATGTGAAAAGTGGAGGTTGTAAAAATAAGATAATTATTGAGATGAAGAAAACATTCAGTGAGATGTTCAATATCAACAAGAATCTTGAAGTAACTTTCAACAAGTTTATTGAAATTGAAGCTGAGAGAGATATAACCGGGACAAATTAGCACAATTCATATTGTCGCGCGATGATTATAACTATATACATTTCATATTGTCGCCCGATAATTATAACTATATATTGAACGTGTTGGCCGACCAAGATGAGATGACGTTCTTCTTGTAATGTAAATGTGATAACATTCACCCATGGCTTGAAAAAAATAAAATTCCTAGATATAGACAAAACAGACAACAACCTCCTAATTAGAATCTCAAGTGGGTTTGTTGTTGTGACTTGTGTTTTGTGACTTGCATGTTTATATGAACTTGTGTGTTTCGTACTAATATGTTATGAATTTGTGTCTTGTATTCCTTGAAGAAAGGTTTTGGGACATGAGCCACCTACGTAATCAGTTCAGACATCTTAGAAGAAATTTCATTAAGATTTACAAATGGTTGTGTAAAAGTTGGTCTGGTATTCCGAACAGTGTCTTTCAAAACTTGAGACATCTCGAGCGTGAGACCTCCTCACCAGTGTAAGCATTGTTTTAATTGCATGCATTAGTTTATTTTAAAGATTTTTTGTTAAGATCTCTATTAATTGTGCTTAAACTATTTTGTTTAATTCAGGAGGAGGACTGAAACAAATGAAATTCGGAACAACAAAAATATCTTCGTTATTACGCCTGAATGATGGGTTTGTATGGTGTCACTTTACGAATCCATCGTGATAAATGTACGAGCTCAGGACATACATCTCAAAACTCTAGATCATGCAACGGGAAAAGCAGAGGCTGTGAAAATAAGATGATTATTGCGGTTAATGAAACCCTCAGTGAGATGTTAAATATCAACAAGAAACTTGAAGTAACCTTCAACAAGTTTGTTGAAATTGAAGCTGAGAGAAATGTAAGAGATAGACAGAGATATATGAAGGACAAACTAGCGCATTTCATGTTGTCGCACGATGATTATAACTTTATATCGGACGTCTTAGCAGATCCAGATGAGATGACGTTTTTCTTATATGGTAAAAGTGATAACATTCACTCATTGATTGAAGATAAAATTTCTGAATATAGACAAAGGCAGACAACAACCTCCTAATTAGAATTCCAAGTGGGAATGTTGTTGTGACTTTTGTTTTGTGAGTTGCATGTTTATGAACTTGTCGGTTTTGTACAAATATGAAGTGAATTTGTGTATTTTAAACTTGTGTGTTGCATTACTTGAAAAAAGGTATTGGGACATGTGCCACCTACATAGTTGGTTCACAGTTTTTAGAATTTATTTCACGAAGATTTACAAATAGTTGTGTAAAGGTTGGGTCTGGGATTCCGAACTGTGTTACAAAACTTGAGACATCTCGAGCGTGGGACCTCTTCACTAGTGTAAGTAATGTTTTAATTGCATTCATTAGTCGATTTTATAGATTTTTTGTCGAGATCTCAACTAATTGTGCATACACTATTTTTTTTTTAATTTCAGGAGGAGGACCGAAGCAAATGGAATTCGGAACCACAAAACCTTTTCGTTATTACGACATAATGATGGGTATGTTTGGTGCTACTTAGCGAATCTGTGGTGGTGAAAGTACGAGCTCAGGACATACATCTCAAAACTCTATATCATGCAATGGGAAAAGTGGAGGTTGTGAAAATAAGACGATTATTGAGATGAAGTAAACCCTAAGTGAGATGTTAAATATCAACAATAAACTTGAAGCAACCTTCAACAAGTTTGTTGAAATTGAAGCTGAGAGAAATGTAAGAGATAGACAGAGATATAAGAGGAACAACGTAGCGCATTTCATGTTGTCGCGCGATGATTATAACTTTTTATTGGATGTGTTGTCAGACCCAGATTAGATGACGTTCTTCTTGTAATATAAATGTAATAACATTCACTCGTGACTTGAAAATAAAATTCCTGGATATAAACAAAAGCAGACAACAACCTCCTACTTAGAATCCTAAGTAAGGTTGTTGTTGTGACTTGTGTTTTGTGACTTGCGTGTATATGAACTTGTGTGTTTCGTACTAATATGTTTTGAAGTTGTGTGTTTTCAACTTGTGTCTTGTATTGCTTGAAAAAAGGTATTGGGACATGAGCCACCAACGTAATCGGTTCACAGATCTTAGAATAGATTTTATAAAGATTTACAAATAGTTATGTAAAGGTTGGTCTGATATACCGAACTGTGTGTTGAAAAACTTGAGACATCTCGAGCGTGGGACCTCCCCATCAGTGTAAGCAATGTTTTAATTGCATGCATTAGTCTATTTTATGGATTTTTTGTCGAGATCTCTATTAATTGTGCTTACACTATTTTGTTTAATTTTCGGAGGATAACTGAAACAAATAGAATTCAGAACAACAAAAATATTTTCGTTTTTACGACTGAATGATGGGTTTGTATGGTGTCACTTTACGAATTCGTCGTGATAAATGTACGAGCTCAAGGCATACATCTCAAAACTCTAGATCATGCAACGGGAGAAGCGGAGACTGTGAAAATAAGATGATTATTGCGGTTAATGAAACCCTCAGTGAAATGTTAAATATCAACAAGAAACTTGAAGTGGCCTTCAACAAGTTTGTTGAAATTGAAGCTGAGAGAAATGTAAGAGATAGACAGAGATATATGAAGAACAAATTAGAGCATTTCATGTTGACGCGCGATTATTATAACTTTATATTGGACGTCTTGGCAGATCCAGATGAGATGATATTTTTCTTGTATGGGAAAAGTGATAACATTCACTCATTGCTTGAAGATAAAATTCCTGAATATAGACATAGGCAGACAACAACCTCCTAATTAGAATCCCAAGTGGGGTTGTTGTTGTGACGTTTGTTTTGTGAGTTGAATGTTTATGAACTTGTTAGTTTTGTACTAATATGAAGTGCACTTGTGTATTTTAAACTTGTGTGTTGCATTACTTGAAGAATGGTATTGGGACATGAGCCACCTACGTAATTGGTTCACAGTTTTTAGAATTGATTTCATGAAGATTTACAAATGGTTGTGTAAAGGTTGGGTTTGGGATTCCGAACTGTGTTACAAAACTTGGGACATCTCGAGCGTGAGACCTCTTCACTAGTGAAAGTAATGTTTTAATTGCATGCATTAGTCTATTTTATGAATTTTTTGTCGAAGATCTCAACTAATTGTGCATACACTGTTTTTTTTAATTTCAAGAGGACCGAAGCAAATGGAATTCGGAACCACAAAAACATTTTCGTTATTACGACATATTGATGGGTATGTTTGGTGCTACTTAGCGAATCTGTGGTGGTGAAAGTACGAGCTCAGGACATACATCTCAAAACTCTATATCATGCAATGGGAAAAGTGGAGGTTGTGAAAATAAGACGATTATTGAGATGAAGTAAACCCTAAGTGAGATGTTAAATATCAACAATAAACTTGAAGCAACCTTCAACAAGTTTGTTGAAATTGAAGCTGAGAGAAATGTAAGAGATAGACAGAGATATAAGAGGAACAACGTAGCGCATTTCATGTTGTCGCGCGATGATTATAACTTTTTATTGAATGTGTTGTCAGACCCAGATTAGATGACGTTCTTCTTGTAATATAAATGTAATAACATTCACTCGTGACTTGAAAATAAAATTCCTGGATATAAACAAAAGCAGACAACAACCTCCTACTTAGAATCCTAAGTAAGGTTGTTGTTGTGACTTGTGTTTTGTGACTTGCGTGTATATGAACTTGTGTGTTTCGTACTAATATGTTTTGAAGTTGTGTGTTTTCAACTTGTGTTTTGTATTGCTTGAAAAAAGGTATTGGGACATGAGCCACCAACGTAATCGGTTCACAGATCTTAGAATAGATTTTATAAAGATTTACAAATAGTTATGTAAAGGTTGGTCTGATATACCGAACTGTGTGTTGAAAAACTTGAGACATCTCGAGCGTGGGACCTCCTCATCAGTGTAAGCAATGTTTTAATTGCATGCATTAGTCTATTTTATGGATTTTTTGTCGAGATCTCTATTAATTGTGCTTACACTATTTTGTTTAATTTTCGGAGGATAACTGAAACAAATAGAATTCAGAACAACAAAAATATTTTCGTTTTTACGACTGAATGATGGTTTTGTATGGTGCCACTTTGCGAATCCGTCGTTATGAATGTACGATCTCAGGGCATACTTCTCAAAACTCTAGATCATGCAACGGGAGAAGCGGAGGCTGTGAAAATAAGATGATTATTGAGGTTAATGAAACCCTCAATGAAATGTTAAATATCAACAAGAAACTTGAAGTAAATTTCAACAAGTTTGTTGAAATTAAAGCTGAGAGAAATGCAAGAGATATACAGAGATATATGAGGGACAAATTTGCACATTTCATGTTGTCGCGCGATGATTATAATTTTATATTGGACGTGTTGGCAGACCCATATGAGATGACATTTTTCTTGTATGGTAAAAGTGATAACATTCACTCATGGCTGGAATATAAAATTCTAGATATAGACAAAAGCAGACAACAACCTCATAATTAGAATCCAAGTGGGGTTGTGGTTGTGACCTGTGTTTTGTGACCTGCATGTTTATGAACTTGTGTTTTTTGTACTAATATGTTATGAACTTGTGTGTTTTCAATTTGTGCCTTGTATTGATTGAAAAAAGGTATTGGGACATGAGCCACCTACGTAATCGATTCACAGATCTTAGAAGAGATTTCATGAAGATTTACAAATGGTTGTGTAATGAATTCAGAACCACAAAAACATTTTCGTTATTACAACTGAATGATGGATTTGTATGGTGCCACTTTGCGAATCTATCGTGATGAAAGTAGGTTGTGAAACCGAAACATAATAATGGGTTTATTAGGACATACATCTCAAAGCTCTAAATCATGTAACGGGAGAAGCAGAGGTTTTGGATCTTTCATCAAGGCCTCGGACATTCCATTTTAGGAATCTTAGTTTGATGTTATGATTTGTCTTATTCATTTAAAACTAAAGAATATTAATTCTTTTCTCAATTCGATGCAGTACAGGGATATTTTATAAGTTTTCTGATTGTTGCAGTCTTGTAATGGTTCACAATCTAACAAACACCACTTTCCATTAATACTGACAAAATAGATGGATACATTGGTTACCGGCATTTCCGCCGCATCCCTACAAAACTCCTCCCTTACTGCCACAGTCCTGTATATTCTAACTAAAACAATTAATGGAACTTGGCCTTACAATAAATCCTTGTTTTTTTGTTCCATCCAAAATAACTATATCATGTGTCTTATTTATGGTGTAAATGTTAGCTAATAAAAATAGTTATGATATAATAATGTGAGGAATTAAATTCTTAAAGATTTGTATTCCAACTTTTACTGGTAGTAGGTAAAATAAAATGAGTGTCTCACTACCTTGGCCAAATAATTCAGGAGTTTTAAAGAACACAAATTCAAAATAATAATAAAATAAAAAAACTTACATATTGAATAATAATTATTAAAAAAAATTAAAAAAAATTATAATATTATAACATCTCATGACGACATACACAACTTATCAAACTAAAGAATTGTACATATGTTTTGCAATATTCAGTGAGGATATGTAACAAAAAATTGATATAATTTTGTAAAAAAAATGCAATATTCAGTGAGGATGTTTTATAATTATGTAAATCTATATGTTTTGCAACATTCAGTGAGAATTGATATATTCCAAAATTTTGTAAATTTTGTAAATACAAGAATTGTACGTACACATTAGTTTTTGATAATTTTTATTGGATTCTCTTATAATATAATAGTAAATAAAAATATTTCGGCATTTAATATAGTGTTTTAATAATAAAAAATAAGCATATAAAGTTAGATAAAAGGCAGGAACTAAAAAGTAGAATCGTTATTCTACTCCATCCAAAACCTATAGGAACTAATAAATACTCTAGATTCTACATTTACAAAAACCTATAGGAACCAATAAATGCTGCTATAGAGTATGAGGGGGCCCAATGTTATAATATAAATATTAAATATAGAGTATGAATATTGAGTAGGAAGAACTCTAAAAGAGAGAATCAACCCATATTAAATATAGAGGATGAATAAAAACTATAAGAAATAAAACACAAAACATCAAATTATAGGTGAAAATGAGGTGATATTAAATTGAGGGGTTGCCTCTCACTAAAGATGTCACATCATTTTCACCTATATTTTGGTGTTTTGTGTTTTATTTCTTATAGTTTTTATTCATCCTCTATATTTAATATGTGTTGATTCTCTCTTTTAGAGTTCTTCCTACTCAATATTCATACTCTATATTTAATATTTATATTATAACATTGGGGCCCCCTCATACTCTATAGCAACATTTATTAGTTCCTATAGGTTTTTGTAAATGTAGAATCTAGAGTATTTATTAGTTCCTATAGGTTTTGGATAGAGTAGAATAACGATTCTACTTTTTGAAATATCCATAATTCTATTTTTGGAATTGTCACTTCCAAATTCTCAAAACGTTAATTTTAGAAATAACTACCATTATTTAAAAAAAAAAAGTGTTTTAATGACTAGTCCTTCTTTTCGAGAAAACCAGGGAACAAATATGGAATTATTATTTTTCCACTTCATTATGTCAGCAAAGGCATCTCTATATGATTTACAAAAGGATAGTAACTGTTGATGTAACACTTGTAATTTCAATTGCACGACGTGAAGCACTTGCTAATTTAATAATCTTCTCAACTTCTACAATTGCAAAAGATTAATTTATGAACTACCATTTTCATTAGAATTCCTAAAGAGAAGTCTTTTTCTTTTTGCTAATTCTGGAAATTTAATTTTTCAACATCAGCGAAATTAAAATTGCAGGATGAAAATATTTTGAAATTAGTGTGAAGGAAATTAAAAAATTGTTGATTTGGTAGATAAATTTAATTTTCTTAATTGAAATATGTATTTTAAGAACAACTCCGATATTTAACCAGTCAAATTAGAAAGATGGAGTTTTTATTGATAAGTGGGCCTCATATCATATGTGCTCAGTTGAGAGAGAGCTCAAAGTCGTTGTGGGAGTGTGGGACACTGACTAGTGGTACCCTACTTTTGGTAGTGAAAAATTATCTAATTAACAATGTACATGCAGTCCCAGTAATAAGGAGTTAAAAATAGATTTGTTATATTAGGCCGAAAGAAATGAAGTCAGATTAATTAGTTGTTCAATAAAAGAAATATTTTACATTTAAATATATACTTGAATTGAAATATTTTTTCTATTCAATTTAAATTGATTTCTTCTGATATTTTATTTTAAAATCCACTTGCAACTTTAAACAAAATGCATGTGTATATATTTGGAAGACCATTTTGTAAATAATTTTGCATTGTGATTTTCATCGAAATATAAGAGCTGGTAATAAAGAAAGCGGTCACATAAATGTGATGAATTGGTCACATAAAATGTGTCATGGCATTCTAAAGAGTTAATGTCCGCAAATAAGCACAAATAGTTTCGATTTATTAACTTCTTAATTGCGTACATACTATCTAGATCAATTTGTCTCCTTATTTTTGAACTTATTTTAATTTCTCAGCTAAAATTATTTATAATATTCGTCGGAGTAGCAGGGTTTTTTTATTGCTAAGAAAAAAATCAATAAAATAAAATGTAGCCCTATTGCTCCTAATTTGAAAAATATTAGACGCGTGATGCAACGTCTCAAATTTGAAATCCTATCACCTAAAGTAACTCAAATTTTGAGTTTAGATTCAGATTGTCAGATTTGTTTTGACACGAATATTAAAAGAATCATGTGCATTCCACATTCTGATCACATGGTCCGAATCTAGACTCAAATTTGTGAGGTATTTATTTTAAGTTGATTGTTTGTCCACATTGTTATTGCTTCGCCATAAAAAAGAATTCTCAGATAGTTTTTTTTTTCCCACCATTTCAAACAGCCCCTAATTAAATTAAATTAATGCCCAAATATAAAAAGATACGGTCCCAGATAACTTAAAACATCAACCTCAGTGACAGAGAGTACTCTCCAAAGCACCAAAAATGACAAAACCAACTTAAACAAGTTAAATGACTAATTGGTGAGCTCCATGATTGCACTGACAATATCGCCATCGGCAGCCTTGACAGCCTTCAACCAGGAAAACGGGGGCCTGAGTCATGACGAGCTCGATATCCTTCGGCTCATCGCATTCCTCTTCACCGTCATCCTGTGCACAATTGCCGATGTCTCGGGCTTGGTGACCGTGTGGCAATGCATTTGTCCATGACATATTTATTCTTTATTATTCCTCTTCCTCTAGCTTCACAGGAATGTAGACTAAAGGATAGATCTGGCTGGTCTGAATTAGTATTTTCATAATATATACCAAACTTAATGATATTGTCATGGTTCAAAGATCTTTTTTCTAAGCCATTTGACAAACATAAAAAAAAAAAAAAAACCCTTAAGTTTTGATCTTAGAATCCTGTATTTTGCCAATTGATTGATTGTCTTTTATCATTAAACCAAAAGTTTTTATCATTTCCTAAATCATTAAATGGTTTTGTAAGCTAAAAGTTAAAACTATCAATTGCATTGTAAAGATAATGCCATTGAGAAGTCCCTCTAATTAAACTAAAAAATTTGTTAAATTGAGTTATGGGTTGTCAAAGTCATATATATTGGTCCTGTTGAGACATGATCCATATTTTTGGGGGTTATGATGTTCCAGCTAATTAGTCACCGTAGTACTTCATATTTAGTAAATATCATTACTGTTTGAAATTCATGTTTAGGTTAGTAATTCCAAAATGAAGATATGTAAAATTTAAGTCATGAAAAATCAAATACTTATCAAATACTAATTAATACTTTTCCAACCCCTTACAATCAGATAGAGTGACTTAATTAGTCTATTGTAATTAATACTCAAATTCTATGGTCTATTCTTGATACTAGTTTACTCTGATTTTTCTACATTAATTATTAGTAATTCATTAATTTATTTTCTTTAATTGAGTGAGACTTTGGACAAAATAAGCTCTTCTGATAACAAAAATATAAAGTGCTAGCAACAGAGATGAATAAACTAGTAGATGAATTAATGGACATAGGCTATTTTATCAGAAGAGCTTATTTTGTCAACTCTGAATTGATGGACATAGGCTCAAGTTGCTATGCTTCCTTATTTTATCTTTGTTTTTCATGCTGTATAATCTTATTTTAGGTGGATTTCTTCATTTCATTTTTTTCTTGAAAACAATCTGCCTCTCTTACCTTATTGTCATTAGTTATCTTTACAAGCCAACACCTCTTTCTGACAACTTCACTGTCAGACGTTCTTGCTAGGCTTGAGAATAACAAAGATTCTGTGAATACAATGAACCCAATTTTTTTTTTTTTTTGTGTACATTTATTGGTTTTCTCAAATATCTTAACAGATCAATATGTATATATGATTTACATATTTAATTGTTAATTATTCAAGTAACAAAACTACTGAGAAACATACAACCTAATTTATAGAACAAATACTTCTATTGATTAAAATATAAAAAAATATGGTCATTGTAAATTTATATAGAAATACTAGTCAGTTATTATTTAATCATAGCACTTTAATTTGTCACCTAATCAAGAGACATGAATTTTCTATGACTATAAATTATTCACATGCAATATACGATATATCTTGACTCAAAATGTGATAATCATCTCATAAGATCATTGTTACCCTCCTCTAAAATATTTATAAGAAAAACAAAAGGTACTACTTTTGTGAGCTTTAGAATGTATAGTGTGTTTACCCATTTTTTAAAATGAATGAACTTTAGGCCTGAATTCTGAGGCACCCAACTATCAGGCCTGTTTGTTATTGTGATAAAAAAAATGAAAACCTTTTTGTCAATTTCGTAATGAAATTATTTTTCATATATAACAATAAATCGTATCAGGAAGGATAGTGGAACTAGAACTACCCTATAAAACTTGAAATAAAATTACATTAGTCATGGGTTGTCTAAGTTCTATCCAGGTAAAACAAGAGAACTTGGCGTACAATAAATCATGTTTTTTGTTCCATCAAAAATAACTATATGGTTTGTCCTAATTATGATGTAATTGTTAGCTAATCAATGTAATTATGACAATAATGTGAGTTAGTAATTTCTTAACGACTTGTATTAATTCCTGTTTTTACTTGTAGTGGGCAAAATAAATTGAGTGCCTCGCTGCCTTGGGTGAATAATCCAGGAGTTTTAACAAAATAATTCAAATAATAATATAAAAAAACTTAAATATCCAATAATAATTATTTAAACAAAAATTAAAAAATTTATAATATTACAACATCTAATGACTACCTACACAAAACTTATCAAACTATGAGCGGTAAATTGTTGATACATATAGTTCCTTAAAAAATATAATTGGCTATATTAATAATATTTAAGAAAAATCAGGTCAGTATAGCCTTCTCTACGCAATCCAGTACGGATATTTCAACTTAAGAAACATTAGGTAAGTGTAGTTTTCAGGTCAATTAAGCTTTAGGTTCGAATTGGATTGATCTAATTAATTTAAAAATAGCAAAGTAAAAAAACTAGTACTCTAGGATAACCTACTTTAAAGTTGCATTGTATTGATTTCCTCTAATATCTTATTTTAACATACACTTACAAATAACCGTAAACAAATGCATGCGTATTAATGGAACATATATATTTGAGGGAACCTTTTGTAAATAATTTTGTATTTTTATTTTCATCCAAGAATTAAGAGCTGATAATAAGCATATATTTAAGCAAGCGGTCACATAAATGTGATGAATTGGTCACATAAAATGTGTCATGACATTCTAGAGTAAGGAGACGGTAGTATTAGATTCTAAAGAGTTAATGTGCTAAATCAATTTGCCAGCGAGACGCAGCGTCTCAAGTTTTGAAGTATTGTATGAACTTGATCGAGTTGTGCACATTGTAATTGCTTCACAATAAAAAAAGAACTCAACAGTAGTTATTTTGTAATTTGTTTTATTATCTTTCGCCAGATTATAAACTTTATAGATCTTAGATTTTATGTATGTGTAAAATTCATGTTCTTCACATGATATAATTAGTTTCTTAATCGAACGTAAATATATTTTACAATTACAATTTTGTAAAATGTATTATTATATCTGCAATATAACTGCTTTGTAAAATCAATTATTTTTTCTTCAAAAATTTGAATATTAAACAACCCAAGGAAAGAAAACCCCAAAAATACTCTTCCTTCCCTCATTTTCCACCATTTCAAACAGCTCCTAAGAGATGCCCTATCAGTTAAAAATTACCCAAATAATCACAAATTCTGCTCATAAAAAAAAAGATGACAAACAATGTTAACACACCATTTCAAATGCTTAAATAGAAAAGCAAGAAGCACTTGATCCAGTCACCAATTGGAGTGTGTATGTGTGGGTTCATACGGCATGGCCAAGTTTTCCTTTGTGAGAAAATGTACTACTGATTTCCAACAATGTTCCCCCAAAATCAAAAGCAGCAAAATTAAGGAGTTGTCACCACTAGAACAACACATCACCAATTCACCATACAAAGAAAGATAGTCCCAGGGAACATAAAACATCAACCTCAGTGACAGAGTACTCTCCAACCAAAGCACCAAAACTGACAAAACCAACTTTAAAAAAATTATCCTCTAATAAAAAACCCAAACCAACCCGACTAATTGGTGAGTTCCATAATAGCAGTAACAATATCTCCATCGGCAGCCTTGAGAGCCTTGACAGCCTTCGACCGGGAAACGCTGGCCTGAGTCATGACGAGCTCGATATCCTTGGGCTCAACACCTGTCTCATCGCATTCCTCTTCCTCCTCATCCTGAGCAATTGCCGATGTCTCAGGTTTAGTGACCATGTGACTCAGGTCAGGTGCCTTGAACTGCTCTGCTGCCTGGGTCTGCAGCTGCGAGCTCAGATCCTCAATCTTCGCCTCGCCGAAAATTACGTAGGTGTCAGATGTCGGGCTCTTGAAGACGTCTGGCTTTGATATGACAAACAGGATCTGCAATTTTTAAGATGGTTGTAATGATTGTTGTATGAGTAAGGCTATGGTACTATGCACAGTACAAAAATAGTAAAAAGATTCCAAAAAATGTAACTTCAACCTCCAAGTACATTTTCATATGGAGATCATGATGAACGGTTCAGATCGACTATTTAGACTTTGAAAATGAAGATACGGATCCAAAGTACAGACCAAAGTGAGATATGCATAGTTCCATAATCTCACTCTTGTTCTATTTTTAGCAACAGATCAACTTAAAGTGGGTGCGTTTGTACTAAATTACTGCAATTAGCCAAATAGATCCGACATAATGTAAGCCATTGTGCATAGGAGAAAAGAAATATGCAGCCACATATGAGAGAGTTGTTTTAGCCAAGTCAATTAATATCATTGCAAGGTACACTTGTTGGGCATTTACATGGCAACTATGATGAGAAGAATATTGTGATTCCAGTAAGTGATAGTTCCAACCAAAATTGGTTACACTTCAGGTTGTGGTGCTAAATTTTAGGTACTTCAAATTAGAAAAAGGAAGTGTAAAATGCAAATTAGCTGTCAGAAAGGATAGCCGACTGAGAGAAACGACAAAAGAAAGTGGGAAGCAAGAGGACCCACATTTTTGCTTTTCTTGACAGTGACACGGCTGACACCAGGAATAGGCTTCATGCCGAGCTTGAGCATCGCCTTGCGGCTCTTTTTCTCACTCCTACTCTGTTTTGACCGGCCAGATCCATCAACATGCCCTGTTTTTAAGACAGTAAAATATTATTTCAAGAAAATGGTAGTACAATTTTATTTCTTTTCATTTTAATCCTATATTTTTCTCTGACGATTGTGTTCTCTAAAGCTATGAAAGTTGTCACACAGGCCTATCATTAAATATTGATAAATACATGCAATAATGATTACTTCTGACTAGTCAAATTGTAAATACAATTGTGTGAAAATAAGGGAGAAATTACAAAATTACCCTCAGCATCATCGGCATCATTGTCATCATCATCGTCATCGTCATCATCATCATCTTCATCTTCAACAAGTGGCTCCTCACTCTGCACACAATTATTTAAATCAAATTAAATTAATAATATGAGCACTTACAATTAGAAGAAGACCTCACTATAGGGAAGCTGGATTACACTAATAAGCATGACAGACACAACAAAAACTACGCAAATAACAAAGGCAGGGAAGTATAAACTCGTTAAATTCCAAACTAAATGTTGCTTGTTTAGAAAGCAAATAAGAAATGAACATTTTATCACAATTAGATGAAGACTAAAGCTAACAATTCGGATTAATGTTCGTGATTACACTAATCTAAGTGTTAGATCTACACTATTTCACTCAATTGCTGTTATACCGCAATCAAGGGCGTGAGATTTATAACCTACTTTGATCATTCATCTACATCAAACTATCCAACTTTCAATCACTCTCTACTAACACGGGGACGATCAATGATATCTAACAATCCAAAAAACATTTCAAGCAACTAATGAAAGGATCGAATCCATAGAAAGGGGAGAAAGAGAAACGAACCTCGATCTTTTGTTGCTCAAGCTGAGCGGCGAGGAGCTCCTCCTGTGTTTGCGCCGTCATGGTATAGCTGGTAGTTAGATCGAGAGAAGAGAGAAGAGATCGAGAACGTGTCTAAACCCTAGCTTTAGACAAAGATGTCAAAACCCTAGATCCGAACGGAGGAGAAAGGCGGAGGGGCATTATATACCATGGCCTTCCTTACGTCAGAAAGACCATACTACCCCTGGTGTTGCGGTGTTTGTTTGACCACTTGACGGGGATCCTGTCATCCCGACCATAAATTGAAGCAACTCAAGTTAATCTGGTACGTCCATTTAAATCGAACAGTCTTTGGATAGTTGAAGAGTCAAGGGCAGGTTAGGATATGGGGACGTCAGGTCTGATATGGAACGTTCGATCAAAATTCGACGCTCATTCTTCTCGAGATGGACGAAATGAAATCCGATAATGAGAGGAGGCCAATCCACTTGAGTCCGGATCCCCTAATGTAACCCAATTTTTGAGTTTTGACGTGTACGGTGCCTATTCGGTGGTAGCGCAGGGGGCCAGTATTATTTGTGGGCTCCATGTTCCTTAAGATTCGTGTTAGAGCACCTTGGACGGTTTGGATCAAAACTCAAAAATTGGGTTACTGCACTGGATCTGAATTCAATCCACTTGGTGTAGCTATCGAATGGGCCAGATAATGGGTCGGATAGAAATTATCCTATTATTTAGCCCGTTTATCAATTTGCTAACAATCATTTGCAGTCAGTCAAAGATTCCGATCCCTACTATTACTATCCACTAATTATTTACGGATCAAAATGGATCTCCAGACTCTTTCGGCCTCTTTAGTTGATACAGCATTCAGCCCAAGCCCAAGGAACATCTCAAGCTGCCTCTGCCTAGGAGTGTTCAAACAGTCGGTTCGGTTGCAACCGAAATAAAATAGACAAATCAAGTTTTTATTTTTGTTTTTAAGAACTGAACAGAACCAACCAAATAAGAACCGAACCGTTTAAACCGAATTAAATTTTGGTTTATTCGGTTGAACCGAATAAGAGAGATTAAATTTCAAAAAGTTAAAATTCAATCAATTAGTAATTTTATAGAAATATATATCAATATAATATTACACACATTATTCGATTTCATACAAAATATGTTGATATTCTAAAATATACAAACTAGAATGGAAGGAATGAAATGATAATTGAACCAAACAAAATATGTCCTCGAGCGTACCCACGAGGGAAAAAGCGGAAGGGTGAAACCATACTTAAACCATCATAATTTGGTCAGTTTGGTTTAATCGGTTTTGAAAAATCTAAATCGAACCAATCCATTTAAACCTAAATAATTTAAAATTAAACCGAACCAATCTATTTAAACCGAATAACCGAACTATTTAGACCGAAATTTTTCTCAGTTCAGTTGAAAACCAAAGAAATCGAACATTTTTTTTTTTTGCTTCGCAAAATTGAACATTTGAACACCCCTAGAGGCGAATTTATATCATCTGCATTAACTCAAAAAAGAATCTTTTGCGTTAATGTATTTGAACCCCTAGTTAATGCACACGATGCGGACTCAGCCTCTAGTGGTCTAGTACAAAAAAGGGGTTCGTAACTTGTCGGCTACCTGATCGTGACAAATCTGAACCGTCCGTATACATCAACTTAAGCGTTTACACGAATCTTCGACCGAAGTTAGGTGATTTGGTCGACCTACTTGAGATTTGACGACCGTCCACAAACCTTTTTACAATAGATAAGTTTATCTACATATATACCTAACAGAATTTCATGATGTAGAAATTTATCCATTAAAATTTTCATATTAGTTATTATGTCATCTTAACTCACTTATTTTATTAATATCCAAATTTCATCATTTAATTAATTAAAAATACATATTAATATCGATATAAAAAAAATGACGATTAATGTGCTGTAAATAAACTTTCACAATGTGCTTTTAATAAATTCATGCAAATCTATATGCGTAATACATGACATATTCTGAGGAAAAACAAATTTCCAATGAGCTAGTCACATTAATATGTACATGATAATATTTAAAGTATATATATTTTATGATTGTAGGACTTGTAATCTAGTCCTTGTTGATTAAAAATATTAATAGTAAGTCAAATCTGTTGGTATGCTTTTGCATTGTATTTGGTACATTTGTTCGAATTTTTATTATTCTCGTCACATTTCAGATTTTAATACCACCGAAACTGTCAAATATTCTCGCAATGTCATGAAATACTCAAAAGTAACTCAGTTTGTACTGATTCTAAAATATATTAATTTTACGTAAATAAATTTGCTGAAAAACATTTACAGCGGTGATTTAAAATTGTCAGACTTTCCAACATTGGTCCGTAAAAAATTTCAAATACCTAGTCAAACTATAATCTTTTCGTTTCTCGTTTTTCAGAATTTTTAATTGAAGATCGCAACTGTTAATTCGTGATAAACTAGGATGAACTTAAGCTCACCGAACTTGTTGGTGACCTTAACTTCAATGCGTTCATTTTATACTAAATTAATTTATATGTATCACTCATGAAGTAGATTGAATTCAACAGTTTGGTTTCAACGTTTGAAGCAAATTTAATAAATTTTGAAATTGAGTCATAAAGAGCTTGGTGAGTTCAAGAGCATCCTATTCTACGCTAAACATAAAACTCTATGGGAACGAAGGGAAACTCCATGCGCGCCCGGGCTGCCCACGCCGTTCACCCGCTCCAAAAGAAGATAATCGGAGAGGGAAAGGAAGGAACACGCTACTGTAGCGAGGGTAACGCGCTATACAAACTTCTCAAATTCGTACCTCCCAAATCGGAGTGTAGGTTTCACTGTAGCGAGAGGAACCGTGCGCTGCCTCCTTCCTTTCTCTTCCTTCCCTGTTCCTCTCCGTGTGGGTGTTGTGGAGCACAGCCTTAAGAGTAGAACTATGATGTTATTAGGCTCATCAAATCTTTTGGTGAGTTCAATCAAAACCCGTTGAATTTTGCTTCAAACGATAAAACTAATCTAGAGATACATTTATATCCAAAATTTATAAATATTTGAATTAATTCAGTACTAAGAAAAGTAGTTAACAAAAAATAAAAGCTTATAAGTTAATTTTAAAGCATTCATTTTTCATCATATTTGAATTGCTTGACTTCGTACTAAATTAAGTTAAAAATTTATAAATTTTGCATGTAAACACATCACTCACTCGTAAAGTAGATTGCGTTTAACAATTTAAATTAGTTATTTAAAAACTATGATAAGTTTTAAAGTTAAAACTCACAAAAACATTAAATGAGCTTAAAAACACACCACGAAACTGTACTCAATTGCAGATAATTTAGCGTTTTCATTAAAGTTATGTTCTTATATTATTAAAAATGATCAATTTAGTTCATCGAACTTATCAAATAAACTTATTTTAATTTAGTTTCATTGTTAATTGATAAAATTTTATAAAATTATCATTTAAAAAAAAACTTAGATAAGACAAGACAAAATATAATACAAATAACAGATAAATAAAAAAATAATAATAAAAATGATCAACTAATTATTTTGATCTTAAATTTAAAACTCACGAAAGACATTAAATGAGCTTAAAAACACACCACGGCTGTACTCAATTGTCAAAAATATCCTTCTAAACGCGGGAATTATATCAGCGACACGCTTTGTCACGGGCAGTACCCAATTTTAAGGAAACCAAAAATATATATATATTTTCTTCATTTTAAAATAATAGTCACATCCCGTGGAGTTCAGGTTAGTTCCGAGTCCGCATCGTCAGCATTAACTTAAAAGGAGTATCTTTGGAGTTAACGCATCTCAGACGTTTGATTTTAAACGGAGCCAATCTGATCACAGCCTATTAATTCAGGAGCTTTTTAATATTAGTGTAGATCTAGTTCATACAGATTTTAAAGCTAATCAAACGGTCTAGATACATTAACTCAAAAAATTCTTTTTTGAGTTAATGCACAGGATACGAATTCGTTAGTTCCTGGGTCCTTGTACAGATGGAGAAATAGCATTTGCACTAACCGACACTTGCTATTACCTCCAACTGCACCCGGTCTATTAGTTAAGCATGGTCCATTCATTCTAATATTTTTTAGAGACCACTGTTATGCACATGGTATTCCAAAATTGTGGTCGAAGTAAAGACATCTCTACAATTAATAAGTTTTTTTTCATAAATAATAAAGAATTGTTATGCTATTTAAGGGAAGAAAAATAGAGAATCTAACAAATAATTATGGTTTACTTTCTATTAAAAATCTTATACTATTAAATGTTAAGAAAGGTTGATACAATCTAGCAAGCATTAAATATATCATAATACAACACAAAATGTTGACATCTTTTGTACTTTCAAAATTTTAAACTTTTATACAATGACATATGAAATAGTAATATTTTGGCTATTTTTTAGGACATCTATAAAATTAACATGATTCAAATTTTTTTTTTTGTATACTGGAAACAGAAAATTCAAACTGAAATTTTCAAATTTGAATTTTGAATGATGAAGTAATATCAATATTATAATGACTCTTTTCGCAGTTGTTTTTCAATTTATATGAAAATTATGAAGTTAATATGATGACTAATAAGCAATCCCACTCTCTCATTGAAAATGTCACATTTATTATTGCCATAAAAAAATTATCCCATTCTCTCAATAATCACAACTGGTAAATGAGAAAATTAAACTGCATCTTACAATAAGAAAATAGATGTGTAAATAATTATAACAAATAACAATCCAATGCAATAATGTTAACATAACCTTTCACCAAACAAAATTCATGAGAACACTTCCTTTGCATTACCATTAACTCCGGTAGACCATCTATCTTAGCACTAATGCCAACAGAGATAAATCAGACTGGAGATGTCCAGTATTTTATAAACGGACAGCAAGAACAAATTCCCACGAGTGTTTGTGGTCCGGGTGTAAACAATAATGTCACCATCCATCCAAGCTTTCTCCCCCAACCTCACCATAGTCACCTACGTCTCACGTACCAGTGGTACTATCGTAATTCTTTTGAAATCCAGGCCTTAATATGAGCACTTTTCACCTCCGATCCCGTTCTACGTAAGCAAAGCACGGAAAACCCACTCAAACTTCACTAATTCCCTCACCAATACAAAATAGATCATCTGTGGCCAGTTCTTTGTATCTCTGTTTTTGTTTTCTGGAGTTTTGGGTTTCTATGAGGCTACAAAAAATAGCCATGGGTGGTTTGGTGTTCACAGATAATCTACAATGTTCATAAATTTAGGCACAATAAGGCGACAACAATTTTGAAACGGATAAACCACCCAAAAATTCACGAAAATTTGTCTTAGGTTCGGTAAACAGATTCCTCTTTAGCCTTTCGGAAAAGTTCCAGCGACCCAAGTTGGACCCCATTTAGCATTCATATTAGGTTTGTAACGTGTAGATATGAAAAATGAAAATCAATAAAGGGAATATTATAAATTCGATACATACATATTAGGTAACTAATATTTATTAGTAAAAATTGAAATCAGAGTGAAATAAGTGTTTTCAGGTATGGAATTCAAAATTTTGGTAAGTTCGTTATATTTTAAATTTGACACTCAAAGGAGTATAAATCTCCATTTTAAAAAAATATATACAAAACTAAAGTGATCTAATTTTTAAAATAATAAATATCACTTGTAGGATTCCTTACATACGGATACAAGCATGAGTTTGAGTTCAACTTAACATCTATGTTTTTTCCTAATTACAATGCATTGTAATTGTTGGTGTTGGGGAAAAGAGAATGAACATTAAACTATTTACAATACGCTTGGACTTTTGAGTTCAATTTATCATCTATGTTTTCTCCTAATTACAATGCATTGTAATTGTTGGTGTTGAGGAAAAGAGAATGGACATTAAACTATTTACAATACGCTTGTACTTTTGACTATGATGCTTCGAAAAAGTAAATAAAAGTAATGATAATAGTGTATAATTTTATTATATTTTATAGAAAAAGAATGCACACTCCCCATATTATATTGTTTATTGAACTATGAAAAAATAAATAAAAATAATGATAAATCTGACTTCTCAAATAAATAGATGGAGTAAGAATAATACTATTCATATTAGGAGTGATGCTACGGTGCTTTGGAAGTAAAGATGGTGTTTTACATCCCGCTCATATCTCCATTTTCAAAGTTCAAATAGTCGATCCGAACTTCTCAACATAATCTTCCTATTGATACGTGCTTGGAGATCAAATTTTACATTTTTTTGAAATTTTTTACTATTTGTTTATAATTTTTGAAAATCACAGCTTTTCATTAAATAAAAAAAAATTCAAAAAACACTTATTTTCAAAAATTCTAAAAAAATAGTAAAACATTTCAAAAAAATGTAAAATTTGGTCTCTAAGCACATATTAATATGAATATCATGTTGAGAAATTCGGATCGACTATTTGAACTTTGAAAATGGAGATATGAGCGGGAAGTAAAACACTCTCTTTACTTTCCAAAGCACTGTAGCATCACTCTTCATATTAGTATGGTGTTGTTTAGATTATATAGTTCAAATAATGTTAGAGGGAACAAATGAAGTAACATTACATAGTACTAACACACAAATATCCTCTGTAGTACTGCACGAGTGGGGCCCACTACTTTACGGCTCAAATTAACTAAAAAAGTGCCTATTCGGGATATCGCAGGAGCCAGTATTATTTGTGCTTTGAGATTCATGTAAAGTTAAAAGAACGGTCCAGATCCAATTACTTCACAGAAAAGTACCTCTGTAGTACTCGAATAATACAAATCTTAGTACTAACTCCAAATTCTTTTCAATCATGATTGATACTATTCTTCACAATTTAAATTGGAGCTGTAAGGAGTAAATCAGGGGTCACATAACAAATCCCTTTCACGAAATAATTCAAAAACTAAAAAACAAACTCAAAATGAACAAAAGAAAATTCGAGAAAAAAAATAAACATAGTGACAGTCTTCCTCTCTCTCTCTCTCTCTCTCTCTCAGCTCTAGTTTAACTCTCACTTTCTCTCACCTTCCATCTTCCTTTCTCTCTCTCTATTACCACCCAATTCAAAATCAAAATCAAAATCAAAATCTAGCTCGAAGCCAACAATGTCTCGCTTCCTCAACCACACATTGCATGGAGACTAGCATAAGCGCCCCCCTCCAGCAATGGGGAAGGATGAAGAGGATCAAACGCCGGGATCCGGCGGCGGGACGTCGTCGTCGGAGGAGGAGAGTGGATGGGGCCCTGTACGGAGTTGTAGAAAGTGTGTGACTTGGCGCTGTGCCGCTGTGTTGTTATTCGGTTTGGCGGTGTTGCTATCAGCTGTGTTCTTGTTACCTCCTTTTAACACGTGGCATCACAGAACAGTGGGTCCCGGTGCTGACGGTATCATAGAAGGTGAGTGTATCGTTGCTTTTGAGGAATGCGGGTTAATCGATCACCGATTTGTTTGGATGAGTTATTGCTGGATTTAGCATTGCCAGATCTGGATTTTCCCCTTTAGGGTTTTGCTTTTTGTATGAAATTCCTTCTTATTTTCCAATTTTTTTTGAAGTTTTTTGGTCTTGTTGGATTTGTCGGTCCAGATCTGAAGATTTTTTCCCCAATTTTGATTTTAATTTAGCTTAATCTAATCAGTTAAAAAATATCAGAATTTGATTGTAATTTCAGGATATTAAAATGTAGCATGGAATAAAGATTCCATTGTTATACAATTTGCTGTTCATTCTGTCAATATACTGTGTCTATTATTGGAATAGTGTTACTATAACAGCTTAATTCTCCTATAGCTTCTTTTTTTAAGTCTAATGCAATGAATAGTTATTTGATTTGACATAACTGAATTTTACTTTATTAGGTTAATTGCACTATTAACCAATTAGGGAAAAGTAACAATTTCTGTAGTCATAAAGGAAAATTGAAATAGAGACATCAACTAGCAATCTAAAGTTCTTGATTTGCACTATTACAAATATTGTAATCGCTGCTATTCTTAAAGATATATATGGAAACATCCCTGCAAATAAAAGAATTATCAGATACCCTTGGTAAATTTAGAAATTCCTTTAAATTGTGATAGGGTAGTTTTGGAAAAAGAAAATCACTGTGTATTTTATAGATGATAAAGATACTTCCAGTTTTGCAGGGGTATATAAGATATCTTAATTGCGTTTTTTATTTCCTCTGACAGCTGATATGGTGGCAAGCTTTAGGCTTCAAAGGACAGTTGCTGAATTGAAAGAAAACATTTCGAGACTTGAATATGATATTTATGGAGAAGTTGGCAGCCCCGGTACCATTGTATGTTTAATTATATTTCTCTCTTTTCTTTCGATACCAGCACAACAACACTACCGAGTACCTGCTAACAACTGTAAATCAATCCCTGCATAAAATTTAGATTTTTTTTTTTTTTGGGGGGGGGGCGGGGAGGGGGGGCTGAAACATAAAATGCATTATGTAAAAATAGGTAATGCGTGGTCACTGGGATTCAAACCCAAGTCTCCACACAACTACTAAATGAATTCTAACCACTAGGCTACAAGCACACATTTAGCATTTCATGAGAGAGCTGAACTATATAAAAACTTTTAAGAAAAATGAAAATGTAATTTAATTTTTAATATACATGATTACAATTTTTGAAATTATGGGGGTTGCTAAGCACCCCCTGAACTATACTTCCGTCCCTATTATTTGGATAAACCTAGAAACGTGTTAAAAATAGGAAATAATGAGATGGAGGCCCACCTAATGCCTATTTAGTACTGACAGTATATTTCTGTACCATAAATATCAGTACAACACCTCCCCTGAAGTTTTGAAGTATATACCCCTTCAATTTTTATTCACTCTGTTCTTCTACAGGTGTCTGTTAGCTCTCTCGAGCCAGTAAACGGGTCGGTTAACGGGTCAGCTTACACCACAGTGGTTTTCAGTATATGGCCTTACCCTAAAAACTCGATAATTTCTCCCACCTGGATCAGTATTATCCGATCCAAGTTCATGGCTTTGGTGGTACAACAGTCAACACTACAACTCACTGAACCCCTTTTTGGAAATTCATCTTTTTTCGAAGTAGTAAGATTCCCAGGTGGAATTACCATTATACCCCAGCAGAGTGCATTTCTCTTACAAAGACCCCATGCCTTCTTCAATTTCACTTTGAATTTTCCGATTTATAAAGTTCAAAATGAGGTTGAGGAATTGAAGAACCAGATGAAACAGGGATTATATCTCAACTCTTATGAGGTAATTTTTTCAATTATATTTGTTATATCTCAATTTTTCACACGTACCCAAAATTTTTACCAAACCGAAAATAATGATTTTGTCGGTCGTGGAGTTTAAGCAGCTTAGTCCTGACAAGTATGCACAAATACTAATCTAACATGTCAGGCATTTGTCCCAAATTCAGTATTGCACTTCTTGTACGAGTGAGGCTATAGTACTATGCATAAGGCTTATTGGTCTGTACTATGGATCAATATCTTTATTTTCAAAGTGCAAACAATCGATTGAACCGTTCAACATAATCTCCGTATGAAAATGTACTTTTAGATCAAATTTTATATTTTTTTAACTATTTTTTTAGATAGGTAAAATATCACTTGATCTAAAGATTCTAGACCATTCAAAAGTAATGATTTTCTACCTATCTAAAAAATTAGTAAAAATATTCTAAAAAATGTAAAATGCAGTCTGCAAGTACATTTTCGTATGGAAATCATGTCGAAAAGTTCATATCGACTATTTGGACTTTGAAAACAAAAATATTGATCCGTAGTATGGACCAATCTGCGCTATGCATTGTACCATTGCCTCACTCTTCTTGTATTACATTTCAATTCTATTGACAGCTAGATTTGAATTTGGTTCTCTAATATACTCTTTACTTTTTTGACAATAAAATAGAACCTCTTCATTAAATTAACAAACCTGGAGGGGTCAACAGTAAATCCACCAACCATAGTGCAAACCTCAATTGTACTAGAGGTCGGCAACCACCAGCCGTCTCAGCCGAGGCTGCGCCAGCTGGCACAAACCATAACAAACTCTTCTTCCCGATCAAACCTCGGCCTCAACCACACCACATTCGGTCGGGTAAAACAGATCAGCCTGTCCTCCTACCTTCGCCACTCTCTGACAAACGGGCCCTACGCACCGGGTCCATACGCACCGGGTCCATCTCCTCTTCCCCATTCCCACCATCACCATCATCATCATAATCATAGATCTGCCCTGAACCCGGTCCATGCTCCCGCTCCCGCTCCTGCACCAAAACCTCCACCACCGACTGGTTGTAGGTTTCAAGGATATCAGAATAATGTGACTGGGAACCATGCGGCTGTTCCCGTGGCATCTCCACCGGTAAATGAGGCATTGCCACCTGGCAAGGAGGTGCCGGCTCCGGCACCTTCTGCTACCCATACTGGGGCATCAAGGGGCGCACCGTTGTCTGGGGTTTCTTTTGAGCATGTAAACCCACCAAGTGAAAGTGAGAGGAGTGACAAGGGGCATAATTGGAAAATGGTTCCTTCTCCGTCGCCTCAGCCTAATTCATGTGAGTTTCATGTTTTTGTTATTTTGGATAACTTTTTTTTTTTTATGTATACACTTCATTTATGTTTGCTGGTGCTGTGCTGTTACTGTGAAGTGGTCTATACCATGGGTTGCCGTACTCGATATTGTGCTGTACCTGATTGGTACACTAATTGGTTTGGTTGCAGTTCAGTTTAAACTTGTATACAAAAGATCTCTCTGTGTTAATATTTTTTTCGTTTGTAGGTCGTGCTTCTCATGCAGTAAGAATCGGGTGGTTTATAGGACCCATCTTATATCTATTACTACTACGACCACTACAATGAGACTGGGTACGAAGATTAGGAAACCTAAACATGTTTTTCCTTTTAGACCCCGCAAAATACACCAAATTACTAAACACAACCGTCTCAGTCAATCGCTGGACTAGAGTTGAGAGGAGGCTGCATTGTAGTGTTTGTATATATTTAATCATGTAAATGCAAGGAAATGGCAAAATGTGGTATTTTTGGGGTCAAAGCCATGTAAGTGGCGGGCCCCACTGGTCAGAAACACATTCTTGCTACTGTCTTTTGCAATGTACTACTGAAAAACTAAAACTTGGAAGAGAAATTCATGTTAAAAATAACTTGTTTAGTCATAATAATTATTTGCATTTTGCAAACAATTTTGGAATATTCATGAACCATTTTGCCTTTTATGTTTTTAAAAAGCTTGACCAAATGTAACTAACTATACATCTTGTTTAGTTATAGTGTATATATCTTTCATGAAATAAAGCATCATTGACAGAGAGCAACCCTTGCCTGGTTTTCTTTGATGATTTTAGTTTTTTCCATGTCAAATCTTGCTAATATGTAATGATTTTGTTCTAATTTTTTTTAATTGCATAGTTGAAGACTTGAGCCATATTTTAATTTCGTCATGATATGATTCAAATACCTCTACCTTTTATATTTCCGTTATGCCTCTATTTTAAACTTTTTATTAACTTATAGTTTAAAATTTAAATATCAAAATAAAATTTGTTAAATATGATCTATATTATTTTTACTATATATCTTTATTTTGATTGTTATCGAGAGTTTGCAAGAATACATTAATATGAATAATTTTTAGACGTTGATTTTTTAACTTATTAATTCATATAAAAGCAAAATTGAAAAATAATATTTTTTTATGTGCATATAGAAAAAATAATATAGATCATATTTAACATTTTATTTTGATATAAATTTTAGAATTTTTGTGGTTAGAAAATTAACAAGTAAAAGCATAATAAAGACAAAAAAAATATAAAAACAATTAAATCTACTTCATCATTTAATAGTTAGCTTTAGCATAAATTTAGAAGTGCTAACACTTTTTAGCCTTGAATTTTGTGAATGCAAAAACTAACATGAATTTGTAAGGGGCATCGAAACTTGTGAGCTCTATTATAGGTCACTAGAAGTTAGAGTTGGCCTCTCACCAATTTGTATAAAATTTCTTGGATCATTCTAGAAGGATCTGGACCGTCCATTCTGGATTAAATGGTTTATATTAATTTTAAATCTATATCTGTCAAGCCGAAATTTTTATTAATATCCAAAATTAATAAATAATTTCAAAATCTACAACCCATGCAGAGGAATTTCGAAATCTGTCCAAACCGGAGATTAAATTTCCGGTTTCATACAAAATTTCCGCAAAAAAATTTCCGGTTCTAGGCATTCTGAAATTGGAAAAAAAATTTCCGGAACCGGAAATTATATTCCCGGTTCTTAGTTTAAAAAAAAATAGAAAATGTTATAATTTATTTATTTTTTTGTATTGTAATATTAGAAATATTTTATATATTTTTTTGAAAATAGATGAAATACTATATAATTTGATTTATTAGAAAGACTGTGACAAATAATCTGGATCAACATTTTTCAGGCCGGATTTTTTGCGGCTGTAAGAAAAATTAAAATATTTCTTTGTGTGTTATTGAAAAAAAAAAATATTTTGAATATGAGTTATTGATCCCGGTTCAAAAATAACTTCTAAGTAAATTCATAAAATATTGTGATCCTTCTATTCTTTTAAAAACAAAAAGAAATCTGACATATCTGACAAAGGCCTACTTAAATAACTTAAATTTTTTGTTTTTTTCATGCATAACTACATCAACCTTTTTTTATTAATGTATTTTGTCTTCATGCGTAACTAGGGTGTAGATTAAAAAAAAAAAATTTTAAATCGCAAATTAAATTTGCAGTTTTGGAATTCCAAAACCAAAACTACAAATTCTTTTAGCGGTTTTGAAATTTCAAAACCAAAACTGCAATTTTTTATGCGGTTTTGGAATTTCAAAACTGGAAAATAAATTTGCGGTAATTCGGGCTAAAATTGGAAAATAAATCTGCAGTTTGGGTAGTTTTCGAAATCTTGTCAAACATGATGTTGATTTTGAAATTTAATATTTTTTTTTATGGACAGTGCTACGGTGCTATGCAAAGCATAGAGGCCTCCGTGCTACGGCTCAATTTTTGAGTTTTCAAAATTCTAACGGTCGATCCGAACCGTTCAACATGATCTCCATATGAATATGTACTTGCAAACCAAATTTTACATTTTTTAGAATTGTTTTATTATTTATTAAGCCACTTTGAAAAAACAGTAATTTGTACACAACAGTAAAATCTTCTGGACCATTGGATCAGCAATTTTCAAAGTGGCTTAATAAATAGTAAAAAATTCTAAAAAATGTAAAATTTGGTTTGCAAGTACATATTCATATGGAGATCATGTTGAACGGTTTGGATCGACCGTTAGGATTTTGAAAACTCAAAAATTGAGCCGTAGCACGGAGGAGCTCTATGCTACGCGTAGCATATTAGCCAGATTCTTTTTTTTGGATATTAATAAAAATTTCGGTCTGTCAAGTGCTGTTTACTCGTCCGATTTGAAATAAAAGGTACAAAATGCAACTGTAGAGGATCAGAATCATGTTTTAAGTCATAATTATTCTTTATTGGAGTCACTTGATTGAAACCACCAATTATTGTACCGGGTCCGAGATCACGCTTAGACAACAACATTATTGCTCTTACAAGGACTGGCACTCTGGCACCTACCATTAAATAATGGCTAAATTGCACCTTAATCCCTATAAAAATCAGCAGTACAATCATTAAATAATGGGTAAATTGCACTTAAACGCTTACAAAAAATACAAAAGGTACAATCGTTAAATAATTGCTGAATTGCACCTGAACCCCTGCAAAAATTACAAAACACTATAAAACACTACAATCATGAATTGCACCTGAACCCTGTCCGTATGTGTAGTTTTTTGAAAAAAAAAAAATGAATTTGGCAGATCAATCAGCTGAACTCAAATACACGGTGAAGGTCATATATAAAATTTTCATATTGAACCGTTAGTTTCAGGGGTGGATTTATAAAGTGTAAGGAGTGGTTAAGCCTTATGTGATTCAAAGTTATTGATTTTATGCAAGGTTTTAATTAGCGATTATCGTGTCATCGCAGAAAGATTAAATAAAAAGCTATCGTGAATAGCATAGCTATGTTTTAAAAAAAAATTATGTTTTATATTTCTACTAATTATTAACATTATGTATAGTCTCCTATAGCCATAAGTAACACAAAATTAATTAAAAAATTAGAATATTCATATTGAACCAGTACAAAATTCAAATTGCTATTCAAAATATCTCTAATAATATCATAAATTGTCTATCTTTTTCCATTCAAAATAACCTAAAGCATCATGACATAAACTATATATATTTTTCTATTAAAAAAACTTAAGTATCATAGCATAAACTATCTAATTTTTTTATTTAAAAGCAAAAGCAATCTGAACCTTGAAAACAATTAATCCTGAAAAAAAAAAAATTCAGTTTGGACCTTTAAATAAAAGCCTATGTAGCATTGTCACGCTATAGCGCGTAGCGCAAATAGCGGACTGCTATTACCGCTATAGCGGTCGTAGTTGAAATAGCACACTTTTATTCCATAACTTAGCGTTTAAGGTCCAAAAACGCTATAGCGCCGCTATTGTGTAGCTAAAGCGTGCTATTTAGAACACTGACTTATGTATAATTTGTATTAAGTTCGATAATTTTTTTAGTTTGTCTTCTTAATTTATTAATAAAATATTTGTTTAGTTAAAACAATAAATATGGCTCGCTTTAAATATATTTTGCTAACTATAATTTTTCTATTAAATTCAGCTCCTACTGTAAGAAATTTCTTCAGCCCATGACCAGTTTCATATTGAACAATTGAGATTTGGTTTTAAATACAAAATCAAACTTCATTTTAACCGTCCGATCTTAAAATGAACAATCTAGATCATGCAACGACCACCCAATGATTTCTATGCTACTTGAGAGGAGCTGAACCTCCTTAATTACGATTAAGTTCTAAAAACGTGCTGTGTTGAAAGATGGTCACGACACGTGAATGATCATGGTTCGTTAGTCACGCCGTGACTATACGAGACTGGTCACGTTTGTCCACATTTGGTCACGGTTGATCCTAATTACACGTGACTTATGTAACCATGTATCGTACCATACCGTGACTAGATCTTTCGCGCGTCGTGGCAAATTTTCAAAAGATGATCACATCACGCGAATGGTCACGACACCGGACACGCGAGTCACAACACAGATCGGCACACGTGTTATGTAGTGACCAAACCATGCCATACCGTGACGTATCTGGTCACGTCGTGACTTATTGAGAACTCTAATTACGATGATATAGTTACAGGAGCTGTGATCATACACAAACAATTAATTAATAAGTCTTGATTAAGATAGAGCTTTTGGATGTATCTAATTAGATGCACCTTTGAAGCCTTTTACAAAATGTCAAAAGGAGAAAGAGAAAGACAAATCACATAAACATATGGCCTTTTAATTAATGTGCCAGCAACACTATCCAAACCCTAATTAACTTGACAAACTAACAAATATCACATATATCATATGGCCTTTTAATTAATGTGCCAGCTATTAGCAAAACTGTCCAAACCCTAAACTCTAACAAACTAACAAGGCATGGTTAAGTGGCATTTATTGAACCGATTTCTCTCTCTTTTTCCGCACTATCAGTTTCACACTCTTCAAGCATTCAATGCTATCACCAGCTTCGCCCCAACTGTAAGCCTAATTCATTATGGAGAAAAGATCATATCTCACACAAAGTGCTACCATGCATTCAATTTTTGCACCAGAGAATTACTTGGTACATGGGTGACATAAAAAATGCTTGAATTTTTTTTTCAAGATAGATAAAATTTTCTTTCTGAATAAAAATTAACAAAAATTATTTATATTCATTTTTTACAAATTATAACTTATTATTAACCTCTTAATGAGTCTGGCTAGTATGATATCGGTGGCATGTGACACTGATCTTAAAAACCTTTTGGATAGACTTCAAACGACAAATTCAAACCGTTCAAACCGACCTACTTCATTAGCGATGCATTTACATTCAAAAAATTTAAATTTTCGAATTATTTTACTATCAAGTCAAGTGGTCAAAAACTGATTAAAAATAAATGTATTAAAATTAACTTAAAAAAAAACTCTACATTTGACCACTTGACTTGATATTAATTAAATTAAAAGAACTATAAATCTTGCATGTAAACACATCACTAATGAAGTATATCGGTTTGAACGGTTTGGATTCGTCGTTTGAATCCTATCCAATAGCTTTTGGAGTTGGTGTCATTTAGGCTAAAATGACACCGATGTCATACTAGCCGAACTCATTATGAGGAATCTGGCTAGTATGATATCGGTGGCATGTGACACTGATCTTAAAAACTTTTTGGATAGAATTCAAACGACAAATCTCGAGTTCGATGGTTACTTAAGCACAAGTTGCCAAGTTTACTATAACTTTTAAGAGAATTCAACAAATTGTCATGAATAGGTATTCAAATGTATTAATAAATATATGATACTAACAAGCATATCCTTGAGTGACATATCAAATGTATTAATAAATATATGATGCTAACAAGCATATCCTTGAGTGACATGATAAACTATATAAGATCTCATCTTATCATTTTAGATAAAGAATAAATTTCTATGTAATTTGGACTTATCATTCTATAACAAATTTGTATTGGTGGATCCAACAATTAAATGGTACTCCATGAGCAAATGTATTTTTCTATTGAACAGCAAAGAGACGCAAGAGATGAAGTTTCTGTTTCCATCCTTACCTATAACCCTAGCTATTGCTAAAAACAAAAACAAAAACAAGCTACTATTTCAAAAGCCCAAATGGCTTCCTCACTCAAGCTCTCCTACCAAAAACTAGACAAACAAATCCAAGATCAAGACAAAGATGAGATTGTAGTGTTCAAACCTAGTAGTAACACAGGATTTATCACTAGGAAGTGGTCGTTCCGTACCGGTGGTACGGGCCGGAGATGGCGGAGGCCAAGAACAAGACTTAGAATTGCTAGTTTGAAGAGGGTTCTAAGAAGGAAAGCTAGGGTTGTCGGTACCGCCTTTAAGTTTTCGGTGGCAAAGGTGGTGAAGAGGTTCAAGGAAGGAAAACCATACATAGCCGATCTCTTCACCGGCAACTATATGTTCTTGCAAGTGGCACCTTCTACTATGGGGTCTCTCGAGAAGTCTTTTGCCTCACAAAAGTTCTCTTCAAATTTTAATTATGCACGAAAGTTGGGTGCTTAAGTTGGATTTATGTATGTTTGCAAATTATGCTGTACAACAAACTACTGCTTTACAAGTTTCTATTGTTCATCTATACTTGTTATATGTATATTTGCATATTCATAGTAGTTGGGGCATAAGGTTGACGCCTGAGTTGAAATTTAAGTATTCACACAAGCATCTACCAGTACAAACATGAGGGTGAACACCACAAAAATCCAATAAAATCAATTTCTTTATTAAAACTGGGAGTTCCTCAAGAAAATCCTTGAATCCTTTTTAGAAAAATCATCCTTCCTGTTACAGTTGCAAATATACAGAACTTTGGGTACTATTAGCAAAGGAGGTTTCTTCTTCAACTATTAAAGACTATTAACACAATTCCTCTAAACCCAAGATCAACTTGTGCATGAGAAAGAATATATCACTTTCAAATGAGCATAGGGGTGTCAATGGCAATCCTTTTATCTGTTTACCCGACCCGTACTGTATTCGATAAGACGGGTACGGGTAAGATTTTTTTTTCGTAAACTTATCGGGTACGGATATGGGTAAATATTTTTTTCCATTATCTAAATGGGTAAGGCTACAGATAAAGTCTATTCCGTGCCCGTTACCGGATCGGGTAATTATAAAAAAAATTATATATATTATATATATTAATAAGCAATGAATATTAATTCTCCAACTATTTTTGATAGTTGTGTTACGCTTAATTAACCATTAAAACACAAATAAATTTCAGCAAATTTCAATAAAATTTATTTTTCTTACTTGAATTCTAATAAAATTTAGACCTTTAAAACACACACACACACACACACACACACACACACATATATATATATAGGGTCCGGCTAATTTGCTGCTGGCAGCATTTCGGCCAGCTGCTGCCAGCAGCAAATCTGCCATACGGATGTTCAAACAACCGATCCGAACCGTTCAACATGTTATAAATATTGAAATCTGCTTGGAGACCAAATTTTACATTTTTTCGAATTTTTTTACTATTTATTAAGCTGGTTTGAAAACCGCTGTTTTTCAATGCTGCAGAAATTTAATAAAAACACCGGTTTTCAAACCAGCTTAATAAATAGTAAAAAAATTCCAAAAAATGTAAAATTTGGTCTCCAAACACATTTTAATATAGATTGAATATCTAATGGTTTGAATTGACTGTTTGGACTTTGAAAATCAGAGAACCGAATCGTTTGTTCCTGAGTCCAGGAACAAACGTTTGTATATTAGTCATTCTATATATATATATATATATATATATATATATATATATATATATATAGAGTGGCTAAGATCAAAGTGGTATGACCAAGGCCTTTGGTGCTACCAAGTCGTTTTTAGATTTTCAAAGTCCAAACGGTCGATCTAAACCGTTAGATGTGATCTCTATATTGAAATCTGCTTGGAGACCAAATTTTACATTTTTTGAAATTTTTTTACTATTTTTTAAGCCACTTTGAAAATTGCTGATCACATGGTCCAGAATTTGGTTGCACTGTTTTTACTGTTCACCCGAATCTGCCATTTTCAAAGTGGCATAAAAAATAGTAAAAAAATTCCAAAAAATGTAAAATTTGGTCTCCAAGCATATTTTAATATAGATTGAACATCTAACGGTTTGAATCGATTATTTGAACTTTAAAATTGCAAAAACTAATTGGTAGCACCAAGGCCTTGGTCATACCACTTTGATCTTAGCCACTCTCTCTCTCTCTCTCTCTCTATATATATATATATATATATATATATATATATATATATTTGTAAAATGAATGTGTTTTAATGTATTATTTAGTAAATAATTTTTTTTTATTATAATAACATTACTCATTATTTATCCGGTACCGTTTCGTTATCCGACAACTATAACGGGTAATTGGATAAGGTACGAGTAAGGTAATTCATAGCAGATAAGGGTAGAGTACAAGTAAGAACAATTTGTAACGGGTACGGCTATGAAAATGCTTGCATCCGATCCTTACCGTACCCGTTGACACCCCTAAATGAGCAGCTTTGACATCTCACTGTGTTTTTTTAGTTATGCACATAGCAGTTCAACAAATAGGAGAGGTGAAACAACGCATACTACAAGAATTTTGTTTTTTTCGTAAGGATAAAAATTGATTATTGTCGAAAGTAAAACCACAAAATTTACTATTTTTGAGGATATAATTATTATCGATGGAAGTATCACGAGAATATCAACGCTGTTAAATAATTTTATCCTTGCTAAATTGTGAATTCATTCAGTCTCATAGTCGTAGACCATAAATATAGACTATGGTGAGTTGTGAAGTAAAACAACCGATGCGAACCGCTCAACATGTTCTCTATATTGAAATGTGCTTGGAGACTAAATTTTAAATTTTTTGGAATTTTTACTATTTATTAGGCCACTTTAAAATCACTGATCTACTGTGAACAGTAAAAAACAGTAAAATTTTCTGGACCATCAAATCAGCAATTTTTAAAGTAGCTTAATAAATAGTAAAAAAATTCCAAAAAATGTAAAATTTAGTCTCCAAGCACATTTCAATATAGAGAACATGTTGACCGGTTCGGATCGGTTGTTTGAATTTTCAAAATGAAAATATGAGCGTGAAGTAAAAATGACATCTTACTTCACAACTCACCATAGCCCAGCTCTCTCTCTCTCTCTCTCTCTATATATATATATAGGAGGTTGGCTATTCTACTTATATAAGCATATGAGGGCATATGCTTATAAGTCATTTTTGTGTTTTCGAAGTGCAAATAATCAATCTGAAACGCTCAACATGTTCTCCATATTAGAATGTGCTTGGAGACCAAATTTTACATTTTTGAATCTTTTTTACTATTTTTTTAGAATTTTTCAAAACAGTGTTTTTCAGATTTATTTTATTTTATTTTTAGATTTTTTTTGTCATATTAAAACACTGTTTTGAAAAATTCTAAAAAAATAGTAAAAAAATTTCAAAAAATGTAAAATTTGGTCTCCAAGCACATTCTAATATGGAGAACATGTTGAACGCTTCAGATCGATTATTTGCACTTCGAAAACACAAAAACGACTTATAAACCTATGTCCTCATATGCTTATGTAAGTAGAATAGCCAACCTCTATATATAGACTATGGTGAGTTGTGATGTAAAACAACTTCACACCATATTTTCATTTTGAAAATCCAAACAACCGATCCGAACCGCTCAACATGTTCTAAATATTGAAATGTGCTTGGAGACTATATTTTACATTTTTTGAAAATTTTTTACTATTTATTAAGCCACTGTGAAATCGCTGATCCACTGTGAACAGTAAAAACAGTAAAAATTTCTAAACTACCGGATCAGCGATTTTCAAAGTGGCTTAATAAATAGTAAAAAAATTCCAAAAAATGTAAATTTAATCTCCAAGCACATTTCAATATTTAAAACATGTTGAACGGTTCGGATCGGTTGTTTGGATTTTTAAAATGAAAATATGAGCGTGAAATAAAAATGACCTCTTACTTCACAACTCACCATAGCCTAGCTCTCTCTCTCTCTCTCTCTCTCTCTCTCTATATATATATATATATATACGTATTTACACATTGAAATAAACTGAAAGATATGCAAGTAAAATCAAGAGAATCCCGAAGGACTGTACAAATTGGAGGAAAAAAAAATTGGGAAGGCTCCAAGCATATTCACACAGCAACCATCTAGGAAAAGGAACCTCTGAAGAGGCAAAAAAGAAAAAGTCTTATAAAAAATATATAAATATACTAAGTTCAACAAAACTTAGAAAAACCATTATTTTTACCTACTATAAGTTATAACATTTCTTATTATGTTAGCTAAGTTGTTGTGCAAAGAGGGGCTTAATATCTCGGCTTCTCACATAAGACAAGAATTGACCTGGCAGTTCTTCAAGTAAAGCTTGAACAATTGACACCTGGCCACCTGCTTCTTACAAAAATAAACTCATATCAAGAGTCGAAACACAGAAATCACTAATTGGTATAAAAATGATCCTTTTCTTCAAAATAAAAAGATCCGGTTTATTTGGCTTCCAACTGAACTGACAAATTTTGGATTAAATGATATGGTTTGGTTAAATTTTTGAAGTACTTTGGTTTAATCTCTCTTTTATTTCAGTTCAACCAAACAAACTGAAATTACTTGATATTTACTTGAATTATTTTGATTTTTTATATTTGGTTTTGTTTAAACTCTCTTATTTCGGTTTGACTGATATAATATCATTCTTGATATTTATTTCTATGATTATTAAATGTATTGTGTATGTAATGAGTTTTGACCTTTTGAAATTTAATCTCCTCTAATTTCAACTCAACCAAACAAACCGAAATTTACTTCGGTTCTTTTGGTTTGGTTGTAATTCAGTTGACAATTTTAATTCGGTTGGTTCAGTTAAATTTTTGATTTGACTATTTTAATTTGGTTTTAACCGAACCGACTGCTTGAACACCCTTACTCAAAACCCCTTCCAAATGGGGAAATTATAGGACCTACCCAAGAAATCACGCATAGGCACAAATTGTACAATATCTCTAGTGGCCACTCTCCCAGTAGAGCTTTCCAGTCTTCTACCTCCATCAGCATCCAGTATCTGTTGACAATACAGTACAGGGGCAAGTTTGTCATTGTAAACTTATACCAAGGTAAAACGTACTAGCCAGAAGAAGAATATCACGCCAATTTTCAATAAGTTAGGTAAAAAGGCCGAGTAAATTTTTGGTAACAAAAGGTAACTTCAAGTTTATTACCTCCATTTCCTTGAAATCGGCATTTCCAACTCCCACTATAAGAATTGATAAGGGCAGATCAGAAGCTCGAACAATTGCATCTTTTGTTTCATTTGGATCATTGATAACACCATCCTGATACACACATGAAGCAATTATATACAACCCTAAAAGTTCAAAATTATACTCGTTTCGGCAATTGTGCAGGGTATAAATATACGAGGAAGGTTCGGGTAATATATTGTTTGAGTCTTTTGCACAAATATTTTAAAAGTCCAGGATAGAAATAACTAATCCAAGATGTAGATCTGTTCTTTTTCACAAAAATGCATCCACACAATCATATTTTTATATCATTTCATTTATTTGAGTTTGTTGTGCACAATTCAACAATCTATAAAATGAATGGGTCATGTGAACTACAATAGATAAATAAATTAAGTGCATTCATCTTTTGGCTTCTTGATCTTGGCCGGAACTAACCCAAAAAAATTATGAAACTTTACTTGGACGCATCGCTCATGAAGAACCAATGCAACTGTTTTGATTCATTGTTTCAATTAGGATTTAATTTTTTTAACTAGAACCTTCCGTTTAGTAATATGTTGAGGTTTTATAGCAGTCATACATAATTGTTTCTAAAACCCATGTAACTAAGTTGTAGTTTACTAATTACTAAAAACATTACTGTGAAAGTGAGAATGTTTCAACATACTGTTATGATTAGCAAAACGAAATATTTGTTTTGGCTATATGAGAGAGAATGTGCTGCAATCTCTGCCGCTCTGTTTATCACCGGCCCAAATAAAGTCGGGCCCGCAAGGGAAACACTACGCAGAGCTGTGGAATAAGCACCCATTATTCCCTCTAGTCCAACTACCTGTTATTTAAAAAAATAAGTAATAAATAAAGAGAAAAAGGTAAAAAAACCAAGATTAAACATCTGTAGAAGTGTACAAAAGTTCCATTTTATACTCTGTAGAAGGCATTTACAGATTCAAGTAAAGTAAGATAAAATCGTCTGTTTCTCCGCATTAACTGAAATCTGTAGAATAGAGTAGAATAGAGGGAATAAACAGAGTAGATCTGTAAGAATAGAAGAATAGGTAATATTTTTCAGATTTTGGGAGGATTAAAGAGAATAAGAAGGATGTAGACCTGGAATAGAGATTCTTATTCTAGCGTAGAGTAAAAATAGAGAGGGTTAAGACTAGGATAGAGAAGAATATATGTTTATTTTCTGGAATAAAGTTTTTTATTTAAGTGTTGTAAATATTTTTTCGGTTATTAATACAATCTAGGCATTCAGGCCACTAACTATTAAAAAAAAAAAATTGGCTCCTAAGTAACTACTTGGCTAGCATGAGAGTGATATATTACAAGAAAGAAGTTACCTCAGCTTCCATGGGTAATAAATTGAGATTAAAGCAATGAGAAACACCATCACGTGTTCTTCCACCAAAACCCCAAGCTGGGAACCGCTTGTCAGTGTCATAGAACTGTAATACCTCTCCTACTCCTATGATAGCCTATTTAGAGAAGCAAAAGATTTGTAATGAGTATAATTTAAGATTGTCAGAACAAAAGATAGAAAAATATATTCAATTCTCTATTGTAGATTTCAATATAGTAATTAGTTGTCGCCACATTAAAATAAACCAGCTTTACGATCAAATAGCATAATTTAGCTTCCTCAAATAAACCTCAATGAGCAATTATGACTATATTAATACTCACTCAACCCATAACTTTTGCAAATACATCTACAACACTATACCTGTTGATAAGAATTGGGTCTGCCAGCTGGATCGATATAATGCAAAGACTGAGGCATTCTTGGATCTCCATTTGATGCTATAACATAGAAAAAATATACAAAGTGATGGGTATTTTCAACGGAGTAACATCTCCAGTGCAAATATAACTGGAGATACCTGATTGATAAGATCAAGTGCTAACCAGTAAAATCAATGGCAACCATGAAATTAAGCTCGAATCCACCTGAGATGTAATCCAAGAAACTATATTGTGTTTTCTCGTCAAATTTGTCAACAAATAACTGTCCTTTCAACACCTGACGTGTAACAAAATAAAAATGAACTCAATATACTACTCCTAACCCAAATGTTTAAAGAAATTTAGAAAATTTTTAAGGGCACTATTTAGATATTTCAGATATTACCTTTCGATGTCCATGGTGATTGACATAGAAGTTTGTACCAACTCTTTCTCTGTTAAGTCTTTGTAGTTCAGCAATACTTACATCTATTCTCCTGTTTAAATAGTAAAATTATTTTGTAGTTTAGTTTCACTTTTGAAAATTACATTATTTATTATACAGTAGTAACAATAATTATGAATAAAATAACTTACCCAAGAAGGACATGTTTGCCACTTGATTCAAAATCAAAACACTCAATGACCAGTGGATTCTCCTGTAAGCCAAAACCCGAGTAAATTAAACCAAAAGCAAAGGGCAAAAAGGTCTTAATATAAAAGTATTTGCAAAAGCACCAGGTTAGTCTTATTTTTCTTAGAAAGTAATAAAAAAGGAACGAGGCTTTACCTTGCTATAAAATTGTTGGGTTGTAAGAGTAACGGGTCGCCAAACTGGGTTTAAATTGTTGTTTATTACCTCCGTTTTACAAATAGGAACCGATGCACCACCTTCTACTGTTCGAGAAATTCGAATGAAAGGATCCTGTGCATTCAATGCTCGTCAAAAATTTGAAGATTTTAAAAGCAAAAGTCATTTGTGGGCCTTAGCTGTATTATAATATTATTTCTAAGGGATGATATACACATTTCAGCTGTAAAAGAAGTTCTGATATCAGGCTTCTATTGAAACAACAGATTCAATCAAAAAGATATATAATTTTGTATTTCTTTCATAGATTTAATTCCATCAATAAAGATAATTCCATTAAGCATGGCGTAAGGTGAATGGCTTTTCTCTTTATTTGCAAAACCTAGTCTACTTGTAGGATATACCAGTTAAACCCTGAAACTTCCAAAAATTGTTCTGACACTTTAAATAATACAGAGGTGTCAAAATCAGTTAAAGAGGTAATTTTATTTATGCAGCTTAGAAATAACAAAATACCATTGTGAAACCCTGACAAATAATGATGAAAATATTAGATATTAAGCCCCCTTCTCCTAACAAAAGTTGAAAATATCATCTGAACTCCCCTCTCATTTATTTTAAACGATGGTCAAATTAACGCACCTATCCGACTTTATATAACTATAGAGTATAGTGAAATGTGGAAAGAAGGGCACACTTGAGGATTTTACAAAGCAATAGGAGATGATATGATATTTACCATAATTAGGTTTTAAAAATTATTTATTACCCGAATCATATGCATTTTATTTTCTTTTTGAAAAAAAATATTAAAAAAAAGGAGGAAATACAAAGTTTGAAGCATACACTTTTCGAGAAGGTATCTTTGTTTTCCAAATGGGTGCAGCGCAAAATCAACTCGACGGCTTGTTTTGAGGCAACCGTCTCTTCGGCATGAACCATGAGCGACCCGAAGTGGGCCATGCCGGGACGTTTTTGAAGTTTAAGAGTCACGCTGCGGTCTTGCTTAGTCACAATCTGTCACGGAGACAAAGTGGTAAGATGAATCTAGTAATAACAAAATCAGATAATTTAGGGAATAAAACCAAGAGGCGTGCTAGTTTATGTTGCTAGGAATAAACCAGGCTATGTATCTAGAAAATAGAAAGTTGTGTACTGTTTAATTAGAATGTATACAGTGCTCAATTTCGGAAAAAAAACATGCAGGCCTTTGTCAGGAAGTTTTGAATATTAACCAAAAGTCAAATTTGGAGCATCGATAAACCCTAGTTTATTTATATATCTCCAATCCGCCACAAAATATGAAAAAGTCACTTTTTTGCAATCTGACTAGAACTGAGAAATTGTTCACAGTTCTCAGGTGCGTGTCTATATAATAGTGCAAATTTTTATAGAGAGAGAGTAACCTCAGAGAGTACACAAGAAGCTTCGCCGAGATAATCTTGATCGTTCAATTGCAGAGACTAAAAAAGACAAATAATTAGGATAGAATCCGGAAACGGTGCCCCTTTTCAGATGACGAAGGAAACAATAGTATACCTTAACAGGTGTGTTGTGAAATTTTGTATCTATATCAAAGATGCGAAACCTGATATCATTAGAGAAGATAAATCAAGTATCACATACACGATATCACAGAAATATAACTTAAGCAAACTAATTAAGCCTGAATTGCATTTCAAGCTACCGATTTTTTTGTGAAAATAACATCACATTTATGGAGCAATTACAAATTGTGCCCATATTGTTTATTGCAAATCATGCATCTCTACACATGTTGACAATTATTACCTTAAGATCCTTGCTTGATGCACTTGCTAAGGAGAAAGTTGAATAATTCAACAATGAAAGGATCAGCTAGTTTTTTTTTTAACTTACTGTTAGTCTGTAGAGTCTGATATAATTTGCAAACAACCCAAAAATAGTAAAGAACAAATAATACTACGGCATATATCCTTGCAAAAAGAAAGAAAAATGACATACAAAATGTGAATACAAGGAGAACTTACACTAAATTTTGCACCATCTCGAACTGGAAATTTATGGAAATTTTTGTTATCCAAGCGGGATTTAGAGAATTCTGTATAACCTCAGTACGACCTACTTCTTCTAGTTTACCATCTTGTTTTTTAACATATAATACTGCCATTGGGTCACTCTACATATAATCAACCAAAAAAATACACACTTAAAAATACTAAGAACAAGATATCCAGGAACCATGAAAATTCTGAAATATACAAAATATTAAACTCAGAAAATAAGGATAAATTATGTAGTAATTAGGAAATGCACCTTAGAAAATACATCCATGTCTTGTAGCTTAGAAGCAGACAGAGACAACTGTTACAACAAAAAGTGTTGCTTGTGAACACAATAAACAAGGTAAATGCAGGTAAATCCCAAAATTTTAACAGAGCAGTTTTGGCTTCAACGCACGGACTACAGAATCAAAACAGCGCTGCATGAAGCCAAAACTGCTCTGTTAAAATCTTCATCCAAAATTTTGACAGCTAAACTAAAGCAATCCAATAATTTGAAACCAAAACTAAAGCTTCGCATAAATACCTTCAAAAACGCAGACAGAGAACTGTTACAACAAAAAGGGTTGCTTGTGAACACAATTAACAAGATAAATGCTAGCAAATCCCGTCACTCCCCTTATTAACAGAACAGTTTTGGCTTCATACAGCGCACAGACTATAAACACAAAACACCGCTGCATGAAGCCAAAACTGCTCTGTTTAAATCATTACCCAAAATTCTGTCAGTTAAACTAAAGCAATCGCATAATCTGAAACCAAAACTTAAGCTTCGCATAAATACCTTCAAAAACGCAAATTACAGTCTACACGTCGCACAAAATTCTTTTTCAAATGCTAACAGCAGGTACAATTTGAATTTCAACTTTTGTACCTCAAGTGGGATATAGAGACCTCGCAAACCGCGCGAGTTGAAGAAATGGTCTACGGCGGCGTTGGCTTCGGTCTGAGAAGTGAGACCGGCCGTCGCCACCGCCGGATGTCCGGCGAAAGCCCCCTGGGCCCCACCTCCGACCCCTTCCATCCCTCCCCTCGCGTCCGAGCAACATCCTCCCATTCTAAAGTCACCTTCTTTTTCTCTCTCTCTACTCTTTTTCGGAAATAAATCTGCTGCGATTCCAATCCCTTAGAATTGCAGCACATTCGCGGATCCGCACTGCTTTTTTTAAAGAAAGCAGGACCCTCCTTTTCCGATCCGAACCATTCAAATTTGTTCATTTACGTATCTCGATAAAACAACTTTTTCATACACAAATCTCAACAAATTTGAATGGTTCGGATCGGAAAAGGAGGGTCCTGCTTTTCTTTAGAAAAGCAGCGGAGGCGGATCCCTCGCGGATCCGCACCCCTCTTTTTCTCGCTGTCGTTCAGTCGTTGTCAGTTGGGGGTTATGTTTACAAAATTAGAAAGGAGTAGGTGCGATGCCCATTGGACCTACTTTCGGGTCCAATGGGCTGACCAACCGTCCGATTTTATTTAAAAGCAGTGCGCACGATAATTGATGAGAACTCGCACGAATATTACAAATGATGACACAGACTTAAAGCATATCGGACGGTCTTAAGCCCATCGAACCTAAAGTAGGTCCAATGGGCATTGTACCTATTCCGAAGTCAAAATTGGAAAGAGCCCGGGTGAAAGCGTAAAAGCGCGTTTATTTATTGGCAAATTCTTCTATGGGCATAAGGATCTATTTGTAAAATAAGCATATTTTCATTTTCAAAGTTCAAACAGTCGATCCGACCGTTCAATATTTTCTCCATATTACACTATACTTGGAGGTCAAATTTTACATTTTTTTGAATTTTTTTACTATTTATTAAGATGGGTATAAAATTCAATGGTTTGAATTTGACTAGTTTTGTAAAATACTTAATAAATAGTAAAAAAATTCAGAAAAATGTAAAATTTGACCTCCAAGTACATTTTAATATGGAGATCATGTTGAACGGTCGGATCGACTGTTTGAACTTTGAAAATAAAAATATGCTCATTTTACAAATAGGTCCTTATGTCCATAGAAGCATCCCTCTTATTTATTTATCCGTTTTTGTAGGGTTTAAAGAGCTTAAATTTAATAATTAAGTAATTCTATGAAAAATGAGAACATGGGAATTACAAACGGTCAATTGCAGAAATTTAGGAATAAATATGGAAAAGAGAAAAATATATTAGTAAATAAATGATTGCATTTAATGCTTAGCACTAAAATATTGTCACGCGTTTTCTTCTTATTTTTAAGGTAAATATATGAAGGACATTAATTTTACTATAAAAGAAGATACCTTAATTGACTAATTACTTCACAATAATCGAAATTTTTTACTAAATAAAAAATAAATTCGAAATTGGATCTCTATAGCAATTAAATTTTGGAATATAAAACACTGAGCATTTTCTCAAAATTTATCTGTTATCTGTTTAGAGACTTAATTCTGAATTTATTTGTTATTAAATAAAAAAGTACCGCTTAAAATTTTTTATATGATGCTCTTGCATGTTATTAAATAAATAGAGCTGGGACTTGGGATTCTTTGACACTGATCATCTTGATAATGTTTTTTTTTTTCTCAAATCAAGCTAAAAAAGATCTAAGAAATAGACAAAATCATAGACATTTTGTTGGAATTATGGATTGATTGTATAAAATTTTTTGTGCAATTTGAATATTATTTTATATTCCATACAAAACTATTCAAATATATAAAATGTTGCGAGTTTACAAATTATTTGATGGCTGGAAAAACACACATCAAGTTCCTTACTTTTCTCTACGTTGGATTTCAAAAGTTTGGAGTTATTTTTTATCATTGTCAAAATTGTCAAAGTAGTTCATTATCATTAGAACTAAATCCAAAGAAATATATCAAGTCAATAGGAAGGAAAATAAATAAATAATTTATACAGATTTCTCTTGCTATGACCCATTATTAAAATCAGTCATATATCTTGTCTAAATTTGATATGTTCTTCCCATTGGTCATCCAATTTTTATATTTTCGCCAAATTAAATTACTCGCTCTACCTTTAAGAAATGATGAAATTTCATTTTAGCAAACTTAAGTTTGTTTCGATGGATTGATATAATTCGGACAAAACAAAACGCTGAAATTTTACCAACTAGCATGAAGCATGACGGTTTGTTTGGTGTGCTAAATTAAATTCAAGCAAAGAACAGAGAAAGAAATGACTTGGCATGTTACCTACTCTACCTGTAAATTAACTACCAATTTGGGATGCTTCAGTGCTTGAATTTTTTAAGGGGGCAAGTTGATCAATCATTCTCTCTATTTTTTTCTTCTTCTTATTTTTCTTTAAATATATTCTCTCTATTTTTTTCTTCTTCTTATTATTTTTTTAAATACATTCTCTCTCTTGAATTTTTTGGCAGCGGCTGGTAATTTATCTAAAATATGTATGTGTTTCTATTGTAATATTTTTGTGTTCTTGTTTAAATTAATTTGTTATTATTTTCAATTTTGGGCAAAAAGAGAGAAATTAGAATAGAGGTAAATATTAGTGTTGTGCACAAATATTAGGATCATACATATACCTAGACACAGAAATCTAATGAGGAAATTAGTGAAGAAAATTAGTCAGATCGATCACAACACATCACTGATACGGCACAATACGTCACGCAAACTGATCTGGTCAAGTCATGTGAGTAGTTTTTCCAACATTATTTCTTTATTTTAACATATTTTGAAACTTTTTTTCATATTTTGTATAGCATTTTCTTCTATTTTTTTTTCAATTAGCTAGCTTAAAATTAAAAAAAAAGTTAAATGTGACCATTCCCGATGCAGAACATTACGTATAGTCACATCGAAACTACATATGACATGACTATTTATGTGACGTGGCTGTTTATCATATTACGTCATATGAATTTCTTTAATCATTTAATATGACGTGATGTGATCAAGTTACAACGTATTAATTATTATGTTACATCACATCACATTATTTTTTTTATAGCTAAACATGAAGGGTTGGAGTAAAAGCAGAATAAAATGTAAAATAGTTACAAAAGGAAAAAAAGTGGTGTATGTGCAAAAAAGGCACAAAGACTAAAAAAAACGTTGTTCAAACTTTATCTAACTTATTAATTAATAAGTAAGATAATATTCTCTTAATAAAAGACATAGATTCAGAAATCCTTAAATAATTTTGGCCGAATATTAAACAACTTTTGTTATTTAAAAAAAAAAAGAAAAAGAAAAGGCAGACCGTCCAATTATAGATTTAGAGAGTTATCCAAAGCACAGCGATAAGATTCGTGAATTATTTGTTTTTGCAGTGTCGGCAAACCGAACATGATATTATTCGGTTGACCGAATTTTTACTGAATTATTCACGATTTTTTTTGCTCTCTTGTAGGACTGAGATCTTTGGTTCAAACTCAATGTATAATTCTAAATAATTTCTGAATTATACTTGAATTATTTCCGAATCAAGAATTTTTGACCCCACTGAACCGAACCAAAATAATTAATTTGTCACTGTTATCCAAAGTGACGTAAAAGGTTGAGTTTGAAATCCGAACTATCCGATAGAGTTCGAATAAATTCGAACAAATTTGAAATTTACGGAACTCTTTTAACATTCATGTCAATTTATAACGAATGGTTCATGATATTCTTTAAACACTCTAATTGATAGATGTACTATATTTATACCTCAACGGGCATGTATAAGCCTGGAAGACCTTGCATTTGAAAGAAATTGGCAACCGCATCGTTGAACTCGTTCCGTTGCGCATTCATCGATCCAGACACGGCTGCCATTCCTCCTTCTAAGTCTGAAAAACACCCTCCCATCTCTCTCTCTCTCTCTCTCTCTCTTGCAAATTATTTTTCAAAGTAATTGAGATGCAATATGTAGAGGAGATTAATTAGGGAATAATGTTGAGTAAATTATGCCATTAATTGAGTTTTAGAGGGTAGTTATATAGATGCTGTCCGCCTGCCTTAAAAGTTAAAACCATGGTCGTTTCCATTTGACCGTTGATTGTTTCATTTAAATTTTTTACGTATGTAGACTTAAGTTTTAAAGTTTCTTTTTTGGTTCCTTAAAATTTAATTTTTTATCTGGAAAAAGGGGGACGTAGCCGCCATTTTTGGTTGTTTCAAAATTCAAATAAGCATTATTATATTACTGTTATTAAGTAAAACATGAAATTTATTAGAAACTGTCTGATTGAAAAGTCATCGCAAACCACATTATTCGTCAAACTTTACTATTATTGAGACTACGTACATTTCAGTTTGAATGCGCCGCACATGTTTGAATTGAAACAATCATTCATCTATTTTAGTTCAAATTAACTATTAACAACATATATTTTGAATTTTTAGACTTATTATTCAAGCTCCTAAAAAAGACAAGTCTTTTAGTTTTAATCAGTTGAAAATAACACTTTACTGAACCGATATAAAGATTTGTTTGTTCATTTTTCAATTTCGTGTGCAATGTATTTGAAAAGCAAGAAGATTAAAGAGTAACTATAATATTTGTCAATGAGTTCACCTGAGTTTTATCTACCCGCTATCTACTTCTAGATATCTAGATATCTCCATTTTAAATTTCTAGTTCGTCAAATATTAATAATTAATATCTAGTTAAAATGTTAAGAACGAGTAATTAATTGATAATTATACGAATGTATTATTCAATCATACAAAGTTCAAAGTTTGTAAGAGTTTACAATTGAAAAAGTGACTATTGTACATTGTTACGCTTACACATTGATATTTTGCATATGTATGTTTATGTAAGCGTCAGAAGTTAAAAAATGATTATCTATTTTGCAGATGTATGTTTGTCTTCGGAAACCGATTAATTAGAATATTGACATTTTTTTAAAACATGTTACTTATTTTTTACGATACTTAATAAATTTAAGATGAGTTGTAATAGAAAAGACATAAAATGAGTAAATTTATAAATATGATGTTATAAAATTTTAGAGAGAAAAATACTTAATTTCTGATATTTTGGAAGGTATACATGAAATTTCCCTTAAGAAAAGGATGGGGCTCCAAACAGAGAGAAATATGATAAGACAACACATGAGCGCAGAGAGGGGAGCTGGGAGCGCTAAATTTTTTTTGTTTTTGTTTTGATAAGAATGGTGATATATATCTTGCCTATTAATTTTTATTTAATATTTATGAAGAATTTTCTATTCAAATTTCGAACGCATAATCTTTCACACTTTCACACGAAGAATGTTGTTCTTTATCACTATTTGTTAATTTAAAATTAGTTTTTTTTATGAATGTTAAAATTAGCAAATCAATGTGCTGTCAACAAATCCAACCTTTAATTAAGTTATTACTCTAATTAAATTTGTGGTGCACATACAGCTATACGTAATATATACTTGTTTCTCAAAATAAACAAGTCTCAACTAACACTATCAGTCTATCACAATTAATAAGTTTATAAATGAGATAGGCAATATATATTAATTGCTGGTATAATATCAGTACACCAGCAAAAAATACCACTGTGCATTTCCAACAATCATTACAAAACCTATCCATAAAAGATGAATAATGAGGACACATTTACAGAATTACTCAATAAAAACTAAATGCATATCAAGTTTCTACAATTCACAAGAAAAAAATACTGTACCTGAAGGGGCATGTATAGGCCTTGAAGACCTTGTGCTTGAAAGAAACCGGCAACCGCATCATTCAACTCGTTTTGTTGCGGTTTCGCCGATCCGCCAACCGCAACCATTCCTCCTTTCAAGTCCGAAAAACACCCTCCCATCTCTTTCTCCCTCTCTCTCTCTCTCTCTCTCTCTGATATTTGTTTGTTTGTTTTTTTTTTTAATTTTAGCAATTCAGAGAAATTTGGTGCCATTGACCTACAAATAACATATATATATAGAGACTAGAGAGAGAGAGAGGTGAGACCCACTACAGAACATGCAATTTGAAATTAAATTTCAGGAAATTACGCAGATGCCCTTACCCATTTGATCAATGAATTGCTTTGTGAGTCCTGATTAATTGGTTGTTAAATTAAGTTAAAATAAACTATTATACAATTTGGCTCAGGTACGTGCTATAACTATTAGTCTGTCAATATAAAAAATTGAAAACGAGTTATTTTCAAGAGATGGATGTAGAACTAAAAAAGGACTTGTTTCAAGTCAGAGGCAATTTAATTATACCAAGATAGACGCTTCGACAATTAATGGTAAATATCCGAGACATAGATGCTTCATTATTATCTTTTATGTGTGTGTGTATTTAATTTTTTTTTTTAAGAACTTTGGCATTTGGTGTTAATTATGGGCAATGGGTGTTACTGTTGAGAAACTTTTTTTTTTTGCTGTCAAAATTATTGCTTTTAATGGCTATCATAGGGGGCAAAAGAGGTCCGATGTTTGATATGAACCGTTCGACCTGCGTCAAGATTAGCGTATCTGTTTTAGATAACGGTTTATGATTTTAATTTAGATGATGAATCTCAACGCAGATCGAATTCGATCCAATGCCCATAAGAAATACCCCGCTTTATTATATCATCATCTCATCATAAGAATTAATTATTTCTATAATTTCTTGAATGTTTGTACAAAATTGTGTAATTAATTTCGTTATCATGGACAGTGCTACGGTGCTATGCGTATATAAGGTCCCCTCCGTGCTACGGCTCATTTTTTGAGTTCTCAAAATCCTAACGGTCAATCCGAACCATTCAACATGATATCCATATGAATATGTACTTGCAAACCAAATTTCACATTTTTTAGAATTTTTTTATTATTTATTAAGCCACTTTGAACACAACACTAATTTGTACACAACAGTAAACTTTTCTGGACCATTGGATCAGCGATTTTCAAAGTGGCTTAATAAATAGTAAAAAATTCTAAAAAATGTAAAATTTGGTTTGCAAGTACATATTCATATGGAGATCATGTTGAACGGTTTGGATCGACCGTTAGGATTTTGAAAATTCAAAAAAGTTAGCCGTAGCACGGAGATGCCCTTATATACGCGTAGCATATTAGCAAAATCCTCGTTATCATATCTAAATTGTAAAGTATAGAATGGTGTTCTGTTTTGAGCTGTCAGCAGCACGCGACAACAAAAGCAACTTATGACTTGTGAGTTATGAGGGGAGCAATCCAATGAATTGAGCCAAGTCATAGTAGTAGGTATTTGTAAATTTTCTGTAGATGAAAAAGGTTATATATATTTAGAAGGATAGAAGCGCGTATAATAAAGGCCCTTGTCAGATTGGAGCTGGCTTTTTGTCTTTTTTAAATGAAGAGCACGTTGGGCCAGAATGCCAGATCAGTTGTCTAAGGAATTCGTATCCTCTGCATTAACTCAAGAGGGAATCTTTTGAGTTAATAAATTTCGATCATCAGATTTGTCTTAAGATACGTGCGGATTAGATTCGTATGAATATTGAAAATCATCCTAAATTGTAGTCAGAAACTAGATTGGCTCCGTTTAAAATCACACGGTTCAGATTCATTAACTCAAAAGATTTCTTCTTGAGTTAATGCAGAGGATACGCTTTCGTTGTCTAAGACTGTCTATATAACTTCTGTTTTTTCATATTTCGTAGTTAGAGATTTTCTTTTATAGAATTATTCTACTATTTCTTAATTTTCAAAATTGTGTTCTCCACATCGTAGAGTAAAGGTACTGACAGAGCAATTTTAATTTCACGCAACGCACAATCAATGAAAACAAGGTGAAAAATATTTATGACTGGTGCGCTGCTTGAAGCCGAAATAGTTCTGTCAATATCCTTACCTAATTTTGTACATTGACTTCGTATATCATAAAAATATATTATAATTTATAAATCTTTTGATTTTTTTTTGTAGTTCCTTGTTCAAACTAGAATTATATATTGTTGCGAATTTTGGGTTGACATACATGAATATCTTTAATGAAAAAAAAATATGTGGAAATTTCGCTACTTACATCAGAATACTCAACATAAAATTACAACTGAAAAAAATATATTTTTTTCACAGTTTTTTCTGCTAATAAGCTAAATACTTGACATATGATTATAAAAACAGAATAGTTTGATTATGCATTATCTTGACATGTTTCACATATATTTTACAAAATTATTATAATTTGTTTGTTGCAAGTATAGTCATAGATTGCTTATGAATAAAAGTTAATTTAATCAAAGGTCATCGCAATTCGCAAGTTTAATTCAACTTTTTTTTTTTTTATAAATACTAAATTGCACAATGAACAATAAATCACTCAGTTTTCAGTGAAATTACTTATATATCCATAGGAATAATTAATGATCCCATCCAAAAAAATATTTTTGATTTCTCAGTAAATTATATAGCATTTTCAAATGGTCATCCTTTTTACTATTTTTACTAAGTAACTTTTCAAAAGCGATGAGTCTAACCGGCAATTTCTCAACAACTATCCCCACATCTCCCTTTAGTTTTTTTATTCCCTTATCGTGAAATACAAGCCATAATAATAATAACGCGTAACTTCAAAATTTTATCTTTATCTGAATCTTATCTTCTTTTGAGAACTTTGTCAAGTCTTCTTTTGTCCTGTCTTTTTTTTAATGGGGAATTTCATATAAGTACTTCGATAACCTCGAAATTACATTATTTTTCTTCAAATTGAACTATTTGCCTTCACAAACCAGCAGTCAACTAGAAGACTAGATATTTTTTTACATATGTTACATATTTTTTAAAAATTTTATTATAGAGTTTATATATTAATAATGAATTTTAATAGAAAAGACACTGAATTAGATAAATCTATAAGTTTTTTTAAATTTAGAAGAGTAAATATAATTATAATATATGCACACTCATTTAAATTGAAATGAGCAACCGTAGACTTATTAAACTCCTAAAATGCACATCAAGAATAAATACTTGTTTCGGTTGAAATGCACGCTCATTTTTTTTAAACTTAAAAATGAACACTTTTCTCTCCAATTCATCCACTATGTTTTCCAATTTATGGAAAAATACATACTCATTTGAATATACATTTGTGTGAACCGATAAACACTTAATCGAGCAAACCACAGATGGATAATGCAATTGAGCAAACTACATAAACATTTGCTCCAATATGGGCAGTGTGAAACTCAAAATCTCTCCAAATCTACTCAAACAGTAAGAAAAGCTCCATTTTTTAGACGAATCATGAGGTAAAAAGAGAGCAGCAAGGGCACATAAACCTATAACTCTATTTCTACAAATGGATTCTATATTATCTGGCAACAGAAAATAACTCTTCTATAGCTGGTCTCTTAATTACAAAAAAAAAAAAAAAAAGGAAGAGAGTGGGGGGCGCACATTGCATATTGCTTCTCCTAAAGTAAGTTCAAGAGTTATAAATCAGCGCTTTCGAGCAAAAAGGCGATGCCTACAATCATAGAAAAGAACTACAGATTAAATTGAAGCAACTCGGTGTTTAGATGTAACTGTTAAGGTTCAATCATAACAGATTCTTTTTTCTTGCAGTCTCTCTCTCATAATTTTTTTTTACTTCCATCAAATCAAGAATTGATTTCTTCCAATTTCATCACAAGAAAATTAAGAACTTCAGTTTTCTTTCAGATCTGAATCAAGCCCACATGCCAATAATTCAAAGATATTTTTGAAATAAATTGAATTTCCGTTTCCAATTTCAAACTGCTCTCATTAGCAAAGATAATTAACGTTTACCTCTCAAACTCCAGCTTTTGCGTAACTATACCATTTAGCAATAGCTCTGAGTCATAAGCTTTAATCCCTGCAATAAGTTTGTTTTCTTAAATACAAGTTATACAATTTAAAAATATTTTATGTGGGCCTATGCCAGATATCATAATTTGTTTCATGATTTTTTTAGGGTTTCAATTGCTCAAGTAAACCAAGTACTCCTTGCTTTAGATGATGTATTTTCACAATATTATGCAGGGTACCTATTTTAAGGAGCGGTGAACAAATTTGGTAGTCTTCCTTGCATGAAATTATGAAGAAGTTGCCTCGTAAATTATCTTCATCCTCCATTGTGTACCTACTCAACCGCTCCACCAACTGTTCAAATTAGAAAAGAAAAATGTTAAGTACATGTGCTGCTTATTCCCAAGTCAAAGTCAAGTGCATCTAACATAATATCAGCACATGCTCAACTACTGATAAAAAAAATATTAATAATGATCAAATATACCTGGCCACGAGAAGCCTTAACTAAGCATTTAAGGAGCTCTTTATTGGGCCCAACTTTTGGTGTAATTGAAACCCTCCAGCCCTGATTAAATGCACAGAACAGCATGAATTTTATTAATTGAGAAACCCAACATAAATGATCAATCTGACTTAAATTAAGGTTATTTCATCAATAATAACTCTCCAAAGTCCTAACTAATAATATTTTATAATAGAAGCTGACCACATTAAGCACTTGCTCCATTGTTTCTCTTTAGTTTCGGGTCAGCAGGTTGGGCCCCAAAAGAGCAGTATTTGGTATAGTAATAGTACCCCGCTAGAAACAAGGGCACAAATCTCTCAAATCTTGGAGGTGAATGAGGATAACGAATCAGTGAAATATTTAGGTGCACCTGTTCAAACAGCTCGAGTTTCTTATGATTTTCTCATTGAGAAAGTGTCCTCTAGATTGCAAGTGTGGAAGGGACGACTTTTATCACATGCAGGTCGGATTGTTGTGCTAAAATCTGTTATTCAAGCTATACCGGTTTATTTTATGTCAACGGATAGGTTGCCTGAATCAGTTCTAAAGCAAATCACATGTTTGATGAGACGGTTCTTTTGGGGGGCAATGGATAAAGATAAATTTCTATGTTATGTTGCTTGGAGTAAAATTGAGCTTCCATTTGAATTTGGTGGCTTGGGAATTAGAAATTTATCAAAGGTTAATGAGGCATTGGTAATGAAATTGCTTTGGAAAATAGCATCTGGTAATAAGGCTTTGTGGGTTGATGTTGCTCGTGGCAAATACATACCAAGATCTGAATTGTGGTTATCAAAAAGGACATATAATTGTACTTCTGTTTGGAGAGCTATTATGGCAGCGAGAGAGAGTCTATGGCCGAATTTAATTTGGAAATTGGGGGATGGAAGGTCGTGTAAGGCAATGGGGCAGCCATGGTTTGAAGGTGCTGATGCAAATTTTGTGCAAACGATAGAAAATAAGAATATGTGTGTAAGAGATCTAGTGGTTGAGGAATCAGGGAGTTGGAATGTAGATCTATTGATTCAGTTTTATGGGCATCAGAATTGTTTACATATTCTAACAAATATTCAACCGCCTAGGGATGAAGCCGGAGAGGACCGACTCATTTTCATTGGCTCAACCACTGGTTCTTTCTTGGTGAAAAAGGCATATAATAATAGCACACAAATCGGCCATGGGCTACAAGGTAGTGCGGTTTGGAAGTGGATATGGAGGAAGGGTAGTATTCTGCCTAGGTTAAGAATTTTCCTTTGGAAAATAATGCATGGGGCCTTGCCGCTTGCAAAGATTCTAGCTTCAAGAACATCAAGAGGGGATCCTATTTGTGTTGTTTGTCAACAAGGAGAAGAAGATGTGTTACACATGGTGTTCTTTTGCCCGTTGGCAAGAGCTTGTTGGTTACTTGGTCCGTTAGCTCTAAGAACTGAGAGTTTGCCTCATGATCTTTCCTTAATCATGGCATGGTTCCTTGAACATTTATCTGAAGAGGCTTGGACGGATATGGCAAATACTGCATGGTCTATTTGGAGATGCCGAAATGAGAAGGTTTACACAGGCCAAGTACCGACTTTTGATAGGTTTCTTCAAATTCTCTCTTCGGTAAGAATGGAGACTAGAATTGCTGCTTCGGTAAGAAAGGTGAATGGGGCTCGGGCAGAACATGTTGGTGCACAATTAACTTGCACATCTACTCTTTACAGCTGCAAGGTTGATGGCTCATGGAAACCACCTTGGAGGGGAGGCATCGGTTTTGTGCTGGAGGAAGGTAATAATTTGGTTTGCTATAGAGCTGGACCTAGCCGAGTGTGTTGTCCACTACAGGCAGAAGCGTTGGCATTAAAAGAAGCTATTTTGTTCGTAAAAGGGAAGGGCTTACAATCATGTACATTTTTCACTGATAGCCAAACATTAGCAAAATTATGCACATCACCACATCCACCTCTAGACGCAGATTGGAGAGCATATAAAGAAATAAATGATATCTGGGGCTTACTACAAGAGAATGACTATGTTTGTTCGTTTATTAGTCGAAGCCAACTTGTCATGGCTGACTACTTAGCGAAGGGAGGTAGTACATTAGGAGAAGGGTTCACTGGATATACTTATCCAACTTTCAATTTTTGAACAGTTCATAATATAAATGAAAAGCTAATCTAAGCTATGTAATTGATGTAACTGTTTGATTATGTGAAATGGAAAGCCTACGGGCATGAAACTTTGCAAAAAAAAAAAATAATATTTCATAATAAGTAAAAAAGAACAAGGGAGAAAATATTTTCAATTTCAAATGGACTAGATACATTTCTGCGAATAAAGCATGAAACATATATTTTTCTTCTGAGTGAGGCTATGGTACTATGCATAGCGCAGATTGGTCGGTACTACATATCAATATTTTTGTTTTCAAAGTCCAAATAGTCGATGTGAACCGTTCAACGTGTTCTCCACATGAAAATGTACTTGCAGACAAAATTTTACATTTTTTAGAGTTTTTTTACTATTTTTTTAGATAGGTAGAAAATCACTACTTTTGAATGGTCTAGTGATTTTCTACCTATTTAAAAAAATTCTAACAAATGTAAAATTTGATCTACAAGTATATTTTCATATGGTGATCATGTTGAACAGTTTAGCACGACTGTTTGGAAAGCGTAGATATTGATCCATAGTACGGACCAATCTGCACTATGCATAGTACCATAGCCTCACTCTTTTTTTTTATCCTATAATCAACAACTAACAAACTCGTACCTCTAACAAAGGAAATCTCTGAGCACGGTGTATTGAATCAGGCATGCTAAACCCAATCTCTCTCTCCTTCTTCAGATCTCTTAATACAAATTTCTCTTCACTGACAAGACGGCCAGCCTTGGCACAGTTCTCAAGCCAATCACGTCTCACCACATGTCGCCCCATAGCAATCGCCTCCAGCATGTTCTTGGTTCTTGCAAACTGATCCACTACAAAGTGGGTTGCATCTGACATTGATAACACAGTTGAAGCGCCAAACTGCCACAAAATCTTACCAAAAGTAGAAAAAAAGTATTAAGGGTGAAATTTCAGATTGTGACTTTACACATTTACTCCACCATACATAGCAGACAGACAGTCATATATGATCTGGTTTGAATTTGGCACTGGCTGCCTGGCTGGTGTTTATACTGGTATTGGTACATCAACTAGATACATGTATTTTTAAGTAAATTCTAAAAAGGATGGGATATTTGAAAAAACAATCAAAGAATATCATATTGTTCAATGAATTTTCAGATATTTGTGAAAATGTATACAAGAAAATAATTTTTTTTTGGCAAAGAAAGCTTAACAGTTTGCGATATTTGCAAAAAACAGCTAACAGTTCTTATAATTGCAATTTGCACCACATTTTTTGGAAATATTTGAACGTTACCCGATCTTTAGATTAGTATGATGGAAAAAGGTAACTTTGTCAACTTCCATTTTTGTTTTATGGTCTATAGGGTATCATTTGCCAATTTACCCAAACAATTGTGGCAGAAGTGCATATATGACAAATGGTATTTTTATAAATAGACAAACCCCAAGTTTTGAAAAAAAAAAGAACCCAAAATTAGATACCTGAAATAGGATACGAGAAAAGGAGAAATTATACCTTTTTCTGTTGTCTCACGACTTTCGGGTCTAAGTTTTGGCTAAAAATAACACGAATTGCACGCACACGATTTCTAATTCTTCTCTGATCGGAAAAACTCGTGCTCTCATCATGCATATCCCTTCGATTTCTTCTCTCATTCGAGAAATCCACACCACCATCAGAACCTGTACAAACACTCAAATTTCCATGTTTAGACTCATAGTGCCTAACAAAATGCGACCTCTTCTTTCTTTTGACTGTATCCATAATTAAAGGCAACCTATCTGACACACATCCGTCCAGACCATGCAACACAGAACGCCGCAGAGTTTTATTCGCAATAGTTCGCCTTCTCTTGGGGTGTCCCCTTATTTCACTTCCCATCTCCGTTTCTTCAATTTTATTTGGAGGTGGCGCATGGAACAACTCCTCTAATACTTCAGCTGCCATCTGAGTAGCGGGCCCCACATCGCAAGTGCCACAGTTCTCCCCATCCTCCTGACACGTCTCAACCCAGTCAAAAACATCCAATTTACGGACCAAAGATTTGTCCTCGTGCCGGTTTGACAAATACTTGACCACTTTTGCACTTAAATTAAGTTCTGTATTTGTCTCTGTCACCATATCAGTGCAATTATTGTGTGATAATATGCCCGAGTACCTATTCTCTTTCTCTTCCTCTTCTTCAAATGAGAGGAATCTATCGATGGCATTTAATGCATCGGCTTGGGATAGCTCGTCAGGCTCCTGAGACTCGACATATGTTAATCTTTTAGTTGTCGGTGTATTTTCATTCTCACCCTCCATTTTATCAAATATTCTGTTCGAAGGTAGCTTTACTGAGCTTGTTTTTGCCTTAGACCTGTTAAGTATAATTTTTTAGCTCTGAATAAAAGGAAATTTTGACAGATTTTGCTGTGCCAATTGGTAACAAATAGATAGAAACTATGAATTAAACGGGGATAACTGGCTGAGAGAAAAGTTTTACAGAAAAACTACAACTAATTTTTCTGTGTAAATTGCTAATTTGAAAGGGGCTATAAACTATTGTTGTTATTTGAGTAATCCAATGTGCTATTTTGTCATATCAATCAGCTCTCTTTTCAATGATTATGCATTTTTATGAAGTAATCAATATGCATTTCAGGATCTTATCTTATTTCCTATTTATGCTGTCAATGATAAAGGGAATAAATTAAGGACTAAAATAAAATCGCTATATGCATTCGATCTCCAGCTTGAGCATTGATAAGAATTTAGTATATTTTGCATATTGCACCGAAAAAGTATATAGAATCTCCCCAAGGCTGTTTCTATACAAATACCTGAACTTTGAATTATTCCATATGCCGAAAGCTGATTTATACACAAATCAATTTCAGCTTTCACTGGAATTTTTATGAAACGAAAGGGTTTTGTTGACCTTTCCAATCAGATAAAATGAAAGAAAACAAGCACTATAAAAATTAGCCTTAAAGGCATCATAAAGGATAAATGATATGATCTTTTTCATAAGCAACTACAGAAAAGCCTTGAAAATTCTCAAAAACCTCGAATTGTAAATTTTTGCATAGAACCCTCCCAAAAACTATCGATGATGGCAATTTCCATCCCGCTCGCATCGAAAACGCATCATTTCGAATGATATGAAACCGATTGAAAAATGAAAAACAAAAGAAAGTAATAATTATACTAACAGTTCTCACTGACCTCGAGTTATCTCAGACGAAATACATCCCTTGGTAAATGCTTCTTAGATCGATCGATCAAGTACTGCGAGAGCGATTTAGAGAAAAACGGAGTAACTAAGAGGAATCGAACTAGAAGATTTATCTCGTGGGTTACATGATGAAAATCTAAGGCGATCGGCGATCGGCGTTGGGGAATTCGAATTCTCTAAGTTAAAGCAAAATTTGAATTTAGATACAGACCGTTCGATTTAAATCCGCACGTAATATTAAAAGAACTAAATGGCCCGAATTCTGATCGAACGGACTGGATCTAAAATCCGACGGTGCGTTAATGCAGAGGATATGAATTCGGGTTTGGGCATCTTCTTGAAGAAGGAGGATACTCGATAGAAATCGGATTTATTGTTTCCACATCGGTGTTATAAACATGTAGATAAGTGTTTCGAGGAGTCCATATCCTTGACGGTACCGTAAAAGATTCCCTTTTACAATTAGCTATTTACGGTTGAGATTAACTCTCAGCCGGTTTAGGATTCGAGCTGACTGAGGGGGCAGTATTATTGGGCTTCGAGATTCGTTCCAAGTTAAAAAGAACGGTCCAGATCAAGTAATTGTAAAAGATTCCCTATTACGGTACCGTCGGTGATATGAATTCGTGTTTCGAGAGTGCAACACAAAGAACCACAAAGTTCTTTGCAGAGAGAATAGAACATTATTTTATTAGCTGCACTCCTGCGGGAGTGCGTATTCTCTGAGAACTCTCATATTTGCGTGACCGACGTGTCCGGTACCTATTCGGGGATAGCGCAGGGGCCAGTATTATTTGAACTTTGAGATCCGTGCGGAACGTATTAAACACTTGAGATATTCCAAAAGTCACGCAAAATATGAGATATCTCAGAGGATGCGATTTCCTCGTGCGGTGCAACTAAGAATTTTTGGGTAAAGATTTTAACAGAGTAGTTTTAGCTTCATGCAGCACACTGGTTATAGAATCAAAACAACACTGCATATAGTTTGTGCTCTGCATGAAGCTAAAAATTCGCTGTTAAAATATTTACCCGAATTTTTGGAGGGAAACGAAAAGGTTCACTAAGCATAAGCAGTAACAGTAGCAGTAGCAACTAGCAAGTGTACCTCTAAAATTTGTCCGGTATTTTTTTTCAGAATATATATGGACCACTTACAATTAAATGTATATAGTATTAAATACTTAATTACTTATTTTTAATAACAACATAATTGTACAAAATGACGGTATGGCTGTGCATTTTTAACATAAAATTAGCTACGCTATTTTAGATAAATTCCTACTTTCGTGTTAGTAGACATGTTTTGAGAATTACAACTACATATTTTAAAGATAAATAAATAATATAAAAAACTAAGTGGTAAAACAACAATATTTTTAAAAATACATAGTCATACAGTCATAATTTTATGATTATATATATTAAAACAGCTAATTATTAAATTGTTTACATATACAATTTATCTGTTAAAAAAAATCTAAAATTAAATACATATAAAAATTAATAATTTGATGTCCGAAGTACTTAGAAATTAATAAATTTGGTGCAACTAATCCGCGGTATGGAAAATTCCAATTTATTGAGACTTGATGGGAAAATGTCAAGACCGTTAAAATAATTTCATATTAAATGCTTGATAAAGTCATTCCGAGAAGGCGAGAACGTAGTCGCCGTAAACTATTAATCGTTTAATAAAACAAATACATATCCAAATAACAAAGTGGGCATTTGGTCTAGTGGTATGATTCTCGCTTTGGGTGCGAGAGGTCCCGAGTTCGATTCTCGGAATGCCCCATTATTTCATTTTTGTACATCGATACTGATTTACCTTTTTCTGACCTTTTTTCATTTTATCATGTTACTGATTCATAAATTTTTTGAAGGTAATGTAGGAGAAACAATTTAATGAGACAAAAAATTAAATTAGAAAACAAGCATAACTCAGTATGATTAAATGCAAAAATTGTTGTCAAATCGTGAAACATATTGTAATCTTATTTTGAATCGAATCCTGAAGAAACTGAATGGAATCACTAAGATTTGTTAGACTATTTTCAAAATAATTTAGAAAGGTCGTTACAATTTATACAATATATAGTGACAAAATTTAGTTATAAAATAATTATTTTATTAAATTAAAGAATAATTATTTTAGTACCCACAGTATCGTACCCGCATCGTACCCGCACTTACTCCGTCCCGAATAACTTCCATAACCGTAAGCGGTCCCGCAACTACCGATTAACTTCCAGTTTAAATTTAAAACTTTCCTTTCTCTCCGTTTATTCCTTTTTTGAAGCTTCGGCGATTTTGAGGCGATTTTAGGTCGATTTCGAGGCGATTTGGAGGCAATTTGGAGTCGATTTGTAGGCGATTTGGAGGCAATTTGGAGGCGATCGTCTGGCTTTCGAAACTGGAAGCGATTTCGGTGATTTTTCAAAGGTGATCAGCTAGGTTAATATTGTTTTCAAAGGTGATCAGCTAGGTTAATTTCGGTGATTTTATTTTTGTTCTGGCGATTTCGGTGATTTCGTTTCTATTTCATATACACAATCTGGATTTTGAATTTTCAGATGTTTTTGACAATTAGATTTGCGAAGATGATCTAATTGTCTATTTTGTGTTAATTTCATCATTTTATTAAGAAATCTCTTGATAGAAATCGGTTGATATTTCTTGTTATGAGTTCTTTATGTGTATAATAAGTATGGGAATAAATATGTTTGTTATGTGTAAACTTATAATATTGTGTTTATAGATGTTAATACTTCATTACATCTCTATAAATACTTCAGTTGGCAGGCCTTATAACATATAGAGTAGAATCTACATTTTGCTATTACAGGTATTAATACTTGATGACCAAGATGTCAATACTTCTCATTATGAATATAAATACTTGAGAGTGTAGTCATATACATTTTGCTATTACAGTTATTAATACTTGGATACCTTGTCGTCAATACTTCTCATGTTTAGTATTAATACTTAACATATTAGCCATATACATTTTGCTATTATAGTTATTAATACTTGGATACCTTGATGTCAATACTTCTCATGTTTAGTATTAATACTTTACATGTAGCCATATACAGTTTGATTTTACAGTTATTAATACTTGTATACGCTGATGTCAATACTTTGCATTTTATTGTTGAATATTAGGATGGATATTGATCTCAATGAGTTTTTTGGAGATGAATTATGCATACAATATAATGGTGATGTAGTGGATGAGGTGAATCTGTATCGTTTCTATGAAGATTTGCATCGTGAAAATGATGCAATAAGTGATGATGTGGGCATTAGAGAGTTTGACTGGGATCTGAACACCATATTGGATGTTTCACAACCTGAAACAGACAATTTTCAAGGTGAAAAATCTAATGTAAATGGAAATGCAAGAGTGGAGGTTGATGTTGTTGGCATCAGAGATTTTGACTTGAATCTCAACATGGAATCTGTCAACAATGAGTTGGATGAAGAAGTTGAGGTTCAAGGTGAAAGATATGTAGAAGAAGTTGAAGGAGTTGTAGAAGATGAATTAGATGATATGGAAGATGAAGATCATGAATTATTGCCACCAGCTGTTGGTGATGTATTTGATTCGATTGATGAAGCATAAGAAGAGGGGATTTGCTGTTGTCAAAAGGTCAAACCATAAGAAGAGGGGTACTGCCTTCGTCAACCATGTAACATTTGCCTGTGGCAAATGCAAAGAGCCAATACGTCTTGAGGATGGACCTGTCCCACAGAGGAATAAGGGTTATATAGGGACAGGTTGTAAGGCATGTGTTAAATTGGGAGATTCTGATTTGAGTGGGAATTGGGTAGTAAAGAAAGTGATTTTAGGGCACAATCATGATTTGGTACCTGAAACAGCATTCCTTATTGTAGGATTCCGATATATCCCAAACCAATACCAGAGATTATTGGAGTTTAATGAAGACCAAGGTCTTGTGGTATCAGTTAATATCAATCTTGTAATAAAAACTGCTGGAGGTTATATGCGGTGTCCTTTTACTCGTAGAGATGCACGGAATCATATTGACAAATACAAGAGGTTGAAATTACAGTCTATTGGTGAGAATGATGCTCAACTACTCTTTGATTACTTTGGAGTGAAGGAAAAGATCGATAGAGATTTTTTTTATAGATACGAATATACAACAGATGGGCGTTTATGGAGCGTATTTTGGGCTGATGGCCGTAGTCGAGCATCTTACAAGTATTTCCACGATGTTGTTGTTATGGATGCAACATACTTGACCAATAGGTAATAATTTATTTATTTTCAGAATAAATGTCAGTATTTTTTTTAGTAGAATATGTCAGAATATGTACAAATAGTAGGATATATAAAGACATGTGTAGGTATAAATACTTGGTTTATTTAGATCTAAATACTTGTTGTTTCAGATATAAACACTTGGTGTGTTCAGATATAAATACTTTCTATTTTAAGTGTGAATGCATGGATCAGTTGAAATTAATACAATAATATATATGTATATTTACTAATTTGTCTTTTTTGATGTGTCTCAGGTACGATATGCCTCTTGTGTTATTTGTCGGTGTTAACCACCATGGTCAGACTATTATCTTCGGTTGTGCTTTGCTCGGTAGGGAAAGTGTTGAAGATTACAAATGGTGCATTGCCAGGTAAAAATACTTGATGTGTTTAGGGTAAATACTTTAGGTATTTAGATATAAATACTTTAGTTGTTTAGATATAAATACTTTAATGGTTTAGATATAAATAATTTAATGGTTTAGATATAAATACTCTAATGGTTTAGATATAAATACTTTACTAGTTTAGATATAAATACTTTACTAGTTTAGATATAAATACTTTAATGTTTTAGATGTAAATATTAAAATACTTTAGATAAAATGCTTGAGGTGTTAGGTATAAATACTTGAGCTGTTAGGTATAAATACTAGGATGTTTATATATAAATACTTGGTAGTTGTTTAGTTGGCTGTTAATACTTTTTCATTGTCTAGGTTTTTGGAATGCATGGATGGTGTGAAACCGGGAGGTATTCTTACTGATCAGTGCGCAAGCATTGAATCTGGTATACGACATGTATTGGGACCTGAAACAGTACATAGATATTGTTCTTGGCATATTTTGCACAAGCTCCCTAGCAAATGGGGATTTGTGTCTGATAATGTTCAGTCGAATAAAGTTCAGGAGAAAAAAACTGCAAAGTCCGATAAGGTTAAGGAGGTTGTATACAAGTCGAAAACGAAAGAAGATTTTGAAGAAAAGTGGTTGAAATTAATGGATGAACTCGGAAAGGAAAATGATTCCTGGTTTAGAGGGATATTTGAATTAAGAGAGAAATGGGTACCAGTATTTTTAGATGGGCAATTTTGGGCTGGAATGACTAGTACCCAAAGGGTAGAAAGTATGAACCATTTCTTGAATTCTTATCTGACAAAGAGAGAGAGTCTTAAAGATTTTGTTGAGAATTTTGAAGCAGCTCTGAAAAGTATTTGGCAAAATGAGAATGATGCTGATCACAAATCGAAATATAGAATTCCTATGCTGCATTATGGATTGCCGATGGAGGCTCAGTTTCAGCGTAGTTATACAAATGATATTTTTTACAAATGTCAACAACAATTCAGAAAATGTGTTAATTTGTCATGCAAATTAATCGAAGAAAAAGACGAAGAAGCAGTTTATGAAGTTAGTGATTGTTGGAGCAAAATGTTTGTTGTTATTTATAGGAGAGTATTAAGGGAAGTGCATTGTATATGTAGAAAGTTTGAGACAATGGGTATTCTATGTGCACATTCCATCCAAGTTTTAAAGCAAGAGAAGATATTTGCTGTTGAAGATAAATATATTGTGGAGCGGTGGAGGAAGGATGTCTGTCGTTACAATTTGTCCATAGTTGACCCACATTTGCCAACTATACCTGAACAAAGCAGGTAAAATAACTGATTAATATTTTATAATATATATTTTATGTCACAGGTATATATACATAAGCTGATATAATTAAATACTTGATATTATTGTTCTTACATTTTTCTTTAGGCTCTATCAATTGACAATGGCTACAAATCCAATAATTCAAGAGTTGCTTCATCTTGGCAGTCTTAACGAAAATTTGCATAGTGCAGTTTTCAATGGTTTTCAGGAATTGAGAAACATAATATTAGGTTTGTTATTTTGTTTCATCTAATTTCTTTAATTATGTTTATATTTGAAATAATTTTTTTATTGATATTTGGAATTCAAACTTGTATGAAACTAGCAAATGTCAATGGTGAACAAAGTTGTGCAAAAGTAACTTCTCAAGTTGTGGGGAGACCAGCTAGAGGTAGAAACAATAAAAAAAATTTCAGCAGCTACAAGAACAGGTATAAATACGTACTGTTTCTGATATCAATACTTTATGATTTTGATATAAATACTTGATGTATTCAGGTATAAATACTTATTGTATTCACGTATAAATACTTTCTGCTTCCAGATATAAATACTTGATGTGTTCAATTTTTTATAGGTGAAGTAATTAATGATGAAGTGAACGTTCAGGCGGTAGTTACTGGTTCAGGAACAGGTATTGGGGAAGAAACTATTTATATTTTTTCAACATAACTCATAGTATAGTTACATATAGTTCTTATAATTGGTATTAATACTTTTTTATATTTTGAGGTGATACAATGCAAGAAGAAAATGTTGAGACTGTGCTTAGTGGAACACGATCTGCATCATCTGATCAACAGACTAGTACTGTAGTGAATTATCAACCATCTACAAGTTTACTACCACCTGCTAAATCTAAAAAAAGAGATCAATCTAAAATAAATACTTGACTTGTTCCAGCATTAAGTGAACCGATGGAAATGCCCGATAAAAAATGGGATTATGGATTTAGGAATATCATCAGTGAGCAACAATGCAGACTTCTTGATGATTGGGCTATTAAGTACTTTCAACTTGAGCTGAATGAAACAGATTATGCATTCAAGAACTCAGAGTTGAACATTTTTGCCACTGTTGCACAATTTTATGATTTGCTGTTCAGTAAGAGCTTCATTGGTTCAGAGGTAAACAATTTAAAATTTACTTTGTTGATAAATTGATGTGTTCAGATATAAATACTTGCTGTGTTCAGATATAAATACTTGGTACATAGATATTTAGGGTTTAGGGTTAGTTGTAAATACTTGATGGTTTCAGATACAAATACTTGGTACATCAGATATAAATACTTTGGTGTGGTCTGATATAAATACTTGATGTGTTCAAATATAAATACTTGGTGTGTTCAGATATAAATACTTGATATGTTCAGATATAAATACTTGATGTGTTCACATATAAATACTTGATGTGTTCAGATATAAATACTTGTTGATATGTTGATTCTTTGCAGATGGTTGAAATTGCATGCCAACTAATGCAAATTGAAGTACCAGTTGATGAGGAATGGTTCTTTTTGACATCTTATGTTTCAGTAAGTTTTACTCTTTTATTTGTTAATGATCAACTGAAATTGTATACCACTTTTTTCTTTTATTTGTTAATGATTCTTGAATTTTTTTTTTAATTTGTTATTCTGTAGAGACTAGCACCAAAAAGACAATATTTACAGCTTTTGAGAGATGCACCACAGTTGTTCGGCCCTCAATTTTCAACTGCAAGATGGCTTTTTATTCCCCTGTGTGATCGTGATCATTGGATACTTGCTGCGGCTGATTTGCATAACCGAGAAATTCACATGTACAACTCTTGTCTGGATAAATCGAATGACTACTATTTTGAGCCGCACATAGAAACAATTAGATGGATGAAAACATTTCTGGCTTGGAGACTTTGTGAGTTTAATCTTATTTATTTTTCTTCTTACATTTTGTAAATACTTAGATGGATGAAAATATTTCTGGAATCATCAGACATAAATACTTGATGTCTGCAGATATAAATACTTGAAGTGTGCAGATATCAATACTTGTTGTGTTCAGATATAAACACTTGATGTGTTCAGATATAAAAACTTGATATGTTCAGATATAAATACCTGATTTGTTCAGATATAAATACCTGATTTGTTCAGATATAAATACCTGATTTGTTCAGATATAAATACTTGATGTGTTCAGATATAAATACTTGATGTGTTCAGATATAAATACTTGATATGTTCAGATATAAATACCTGATTTGTTCAGATATAAATACTTGATGTGTTCAGATATAAATACTTGATGTGTTCAAATATAATTCTTTTTTTAGGTGATGAACAATGGCAAGATGTTGAAATTACCTGGAAGGAATGTCCAAAGCAAAAGGCATCAGTCGATTGCGCAATATTTGTTATTCGTAACATTGATTGCTTAATAAGGAATGTTCCTATGGACTTTGATCAGGTAAATTTTCTTTCAGTAATGCTCCTATGGACTTTGTAAAATATAGGAGGCTGATATGAGTACTGTATTTTATTTCATTTAAGTTTGATTTATTTTATGAACTAATGTTATTTTTTGTATTGTAGGATCTTATCAGCAAGGAGCGTCATAGCTTAGCTTATAATCTTCTTATCCATGATAAGAATGATTGCAAATTTGGTGCATAACAGAAATGAATTGTCTTAGTTTGTGAATGAAACTGTTTGTCTTAATTTGTGAATGAAACTGTTTGTCTTAATTTGGTTTAGGAACTGTGATAACTGATATGTTTGTGAATAACTGATATGTTTTGTGTAGTAACTGATTTTTTGATATGTTGCTAATTGATATGCTTTTTGGTAATTTATATGTGAAGTTTGTGAAGTTTGTTGTTTGTTATAACTCTATAGATATAAATATACTCTATTCAGATTCTTATTCATCCAACGTAATATAGATATAAATACTTGATACGTTCAGATTTTATACTTGATAGTTTAGATATAAATATTTGATGCGTTCAGATTAAATACTTAATGTGTTCATATATAAATACTTGATTTGTAGATATAAATACTTGATTGTTGGTCAACATTTTTTTGTAGACAATTTTAGTGGTCCCCACGTCGTTTATTACCCACACGTAAGCTCAGTCAACATTTTTTTTTTTGACAATTTTAGTGGTCCCCACATGCCGTTTGATGGTCCCCAAAATGCGGGTACGAAGAGAGGAATTTTGAAGAAAAGGTGCGGGTACGGTTATTTTAGGAAATCATATATCACAATATGTGTTCATTGTATAGATATAAATACTTGTCCTGGTTAGATATAAATACTTTACAACGGTAATATTAATACTTGTAAAACAAAATTACAGTTTTGTAAGTGGTTGTGGTCCCCACTTCCAGTTATGGCAGTTTAGGTGCGGATACAGTGCGGGTACTCAACTGCGGGTACTCATATCAGCTTCCTAAATTAAATTATGTGTGTTATTGAATCAACATGTTGAGTTGGAAGACGATCAGTTCTACTAAGATATGGAGAAAAATTATTATTATTATTATTATTATTATTATTATTATTAATTGAGAATAAGTTGCTCTTATTGGAGCAACTTGATGAAAATCAGGTACTCAAAAATTTATTTTCAATTTGAAAATCAGACTATGTTTCTTAATTTCTTTTTTTATTTTCATTTTTGTTTTCTGCGCTTGGCTTATCGTTTGCTTTTGATGGAACAACATTTAATTATTAACTCTAGATAACAACATTATTTAATTATTAGCTTTGTGCTTGGCTGATTTAGTTTGAAATTTTTGAAAAATAAATGTTGTGTTGTATTAAAATGAAGTTGCAACAAAAGTAAAGTAAATGACAAGAGAGATAGAGAGAGCAATAGCATAATTTTATTCTCTTCTAATTGTGTGTTCTTTCTTGCTTTTACAAAGCCTCTATTTATAGGCTAGAAAGAGATGTTACAATAATAAAGAAGAAAATGAATGTCCATAGTAGTGGAGTAGTGGAGTAGTGGGGCAATGAATTGAACATCCACATAAATCATATTAAATTTGATTTACAACACTTCCCCTTGGATGTTTATCTTTCATTATACGCTATTAATATGATACTTCAGGATCAATATTAACATGATACTTCAGGATCAATATTAACACGATACTTCAGGACCGTGTACTACCTCATTAAAAACCTTATCAAGAAAAAAAAATCCATTGGGATAAAAACTTGATTAAGAGAAAAATAGCACAGTGCGTATAACGCTTCTCCTCATTTTGATATCATTGAATATTTTTCAATCGATGTAGACCTATCTTCTTTGTGAGTTGTTCAAAAACCTTTGTCGGCAAAGATTTTGTGAATATATCTGCCAAATTATCGATTGATCGGACTTGGCAAACATCGATTACGCCTTCCTTTTGTAGGTCATGTGTCGAAAAGAACTTTGACGCAATATGTTTAGTCCGGTCTCCTTTGATATATCATTCTTTGATTTGTGCAATGCATGCTACATTATCTTCATATAGCGGAGTAGGATTTTCCTTGATGTTTTCAAGCCCGCATTCTTCTTGAATATTTTGAATTATTGACCGTAACCAAACGCATTCTCGACCTACCTCGTATAAGGTGATCAGCTCGGCATGATGTTGCTGTAAGAGTTTGTTTTGTTGATCGCCATGAAATTGCAGCTCCACAATAAGTGAATACATATCCCGTTTGGGATCGTGCTTTATGTGGATCCGACAAATATCCTGCATTTGCATATCCAATTAATTTAGATTTTGTATCTTTTTGATAATATAACCCCATATCTCTAGTCCGCAGAGATATCGAAATATGTGTTTAATTTCATTCCAATGTCTTCTGGTTGGTTTGGAACTATATCTTGCTAACACATTTACTGCAAATGCGATATCGGGTCTTGTATTATTTGCAAGATATAAAAATGCCCCGATTGCACTTAAGTATGGTACTTCAGGACCAACCACTTTTTCATTATTTTCTTGCGGACGAAAATGATCATTTTCTGTATTTAGCGATCGTACGACCATTGGTGTGCTCAAAAGATGAGCTTTATCCATATTGAATCTCTTTAGTACTTTTTCAACATAATTTGATTGATGGATAAATATTCCATTATTTAGATACTCGATCTGCAGGCCGAGACAAAATTTAGTTACACCAAGGTCTTTCATTTCAAACTCATTTCTCAATAATTTTGCAGTATTCTCAATCTCTTCAGGAGATCCAATAATGTTCAAATCATCAACATACACTGCAATGATTGTAAAACCTAGATTTGATCTTTTAATGAAAACACACGGATTGATTATATTATTTTTTATATCCTTCTTTTAGAAGGTACTCACTCAGTCGATTGTACCACATTCGACCTGATTGTTTTAGTCCGTATAAAGATCTTCTTAATTTTATAGAGTACATTTCTCTAGGTATTGATTTATATGCTTCAGGCATTTTCAATCCTTCGGGGATTTTCATGTATATGTCACTATCAAGTGAACCATATAAATATGCTGTTACGACATCCATAAGTCGTATTTTTAGTTTTCTGTAACTGTGAGACTTATTAATAACCTGAGAGTTATCGCATCCACTACAGGTGAATACGTCTCTTCATAATCGACTCCAGGTATTTGTGTAAAGCATTGTGCCACTAGCCTTGCTTTATATCTCACAATCTCATTTTTCTCAATCTTTTTATAACAATACCCATTTGTAACCTACAGGGTTAACATCTTTGGGCTTTTGGACTACAGGTCCAAATACTTGCAATTTTTCTAATGAACTTAATTCAGCTTGTACAGCATCTTTCCATTTAGGCCAATCATTTCTATATCTACACTCTTCCAGAGTTTTTAGCACAATATATTCTTTGTTTATAATATCGCTTGCTATAGTGAATGCAAAGATCTCATTAATATATGTTTCTTCTGGAACTTGATCAACATCTTCTAGAGTTTTATCAACTTCTTCAGAAGTTTTACCATTAATCTCTTCTAGGATTTTATCAACTTCTTCAGGAGTTCTACTATCAACCTCTTCTAGGGTTTTATTGACTTCTTCAGGAGTTTTACCATCAACCTCTTCTGGGGTTGGACCAACTGCTTTATTCTGCTATTTCCTTTTATGTGGATTTACATCCTTAGAACCAAGTGGTCTTCCACGTTTGCTATGCACATTAGATTCATTAGATATTTTTGTAATGTTAATTCGAGCATGTGCGTTTAGGCAATTCGAGCATGTGCGTTAGACATTTAGTAACTCTATTTGTATATGTAAATGCATCAGGCAATTCATTTGCAATTCATTGCAAATTTATTAATCTTTTGAACTTCGAGTTCACATTGACCACTTCGGGGTCAAGATAAGATAACGATGAATTCCAAGTTACTTGTTTATCCAGCTTTGGTTTTTCTTCTCCTAAGTTTGAGAATATTGATTCATTAAAATGACAATCAGCAAATCTTGCTGTAAAAATATCTCCTGTTAATGGTTCAAAATATTTAATAATAGAAGGAGAGTTAAAACCAATATAAATTCCAACCTTCTTTGAGGTCCCATTTTTGTGCGTTGTGGAGGAGAAATTGGAGCATATACTACACAACCAAATACCTTTAGATGGGACAAATTTGGTTTTCTTCCGGAGACCAATTGTAACAGAAAATACTTATGATCTGCAGTTGGCCTTAACCTAATTAGTGTAGCAGCATGTAATATGGCATGTCCCCATGCAGAAGACGGTAAACTAGATTTCATAAGTAAAGGTATAGCAATTAATTGCAACCTTTTAATCAACAATTCTGCTAGACCGTTTTGTGTATGAACATGGGCCACTGGATGTTCTACCGTAATTCCAATAGACATGCAATAATCATTAAAAGTTTGAGAAGTAAACTCACCTGCATTATCAAGCCGGATTCTTTTAATTTGATAATCCGGGAAATTGGCTCTCAATTGGATAATTTGTGCTAATAGTCTAGCAAACGCAACATTTCTTGTTGCTAACAAACTCACATGTGACCAGCGTGTTGATGCATCAATTAACACCATAAAATATCTAAATGGTCCACAAGGAGGTGTAATAGGCCCACATATATCTCCTTGAATTCTTTCTAAAAATGAAGGAGCTTCAGGTCCAATTTTATTTGAAGATGGCATAGTAATTAGTTTTCCAAGATAGCATACTTTGCATGTCAATTCTTTTGATAATATGATCTTCAGGTCCTTTAGGGGATGCCCATTTGCACTTTCAATTATTTTCCTCATCATTATACTTCCTGGATGACCCAATCTTTCATGCCACAGTGTAAATAATTTTGGATCAACTAACTTCTGGTTAGTAACCATGTTCAATTCTATTGTACTTATATAAGTACCATATAGTCCAGAAGACAATGCTTGCATCTTTTCCATTATAATTTTCTGGCCATTTTTAATAGATGTGATATGAAGATATTCGCAATTTCTCTCATTCATAGTTTCAATATGATAACCATTCTTTCGAATATCTTTAGAACTTAGTAGATTTCTTCTAGATCTACTTGAATATAATGCATCATTGATCACTCAAAAGAGAGCAATGTTTCTTTTAATATTTATAAACTCGTAAATGCTATCGGTTCGGACTGCAAGCGCACAATCATATCGAGTAGTATATTCGAGGTCGATCCACAGGGAATATTGGTTCAATGCTTTGAGCGATCGAATCACAATATTTCGAAAGGCTAGACGAAATATGTAAATTGAGAGGTGTTGTTGTGATCAATGTAAATTAGGAAGCAATTAAAAGTAATTAAAATAAAGATAGAGATGAGAATTCCTAGGGTTTCGGCACACCATTGCTACTCAATCCGCTTTGACAATATATTTCTGTTGCGTCTGATTTCCTGTTGTTGTTTAATGAAAGACACCACATAGGTCATTGCGATTTATGTTACGCAAGAATGACAGATCTTTCACTGAGATTCTACATAGGACACTGCGATTTACCTTACGCAAATGTCTGATCTCTCAAATACTCCAAATTACTACACAGATCACTGCGATTTACTTTACGCATGTGATGGAATTTGGTACGCGTTTTGTTGGTCTGGTTTATGGTTTCTCCGCTAAGGTTTTCTTCACATAAACCTAATAAATCTTAACGAGGCTAATTCATACAAATAGTTTCTCTTACCATTAAAGTACTGTCACTACCCTAACGGACTCAAACTAGATCATTGAAATTAGATGAAGAGATAGTAAATCACAAAAGCATTTTGTTTCAACAACAAGAAATCATAAACAACAGAAATATATATATCAAAACATCAAGAGTAATAAGGTTTACTGCCTAGCCCTAAGAAAATGATCTTGGCTGCGGAACGGCATTGTTACAAGCACTCCTATCTTCTTACTTTAATCAAATCTAACCCTAATTACAAAGATGATTATTCCTTCTACCCAGGGGCCTTATATAGGAGTGGAGGGACGTGTAGAGGTTGAGTAGGGGATAAGAAACTGATCTGGAAACAGCTGTCGGTAGTTATTCCCCAAGAGATGCCTTCGGATACGGGCCGTATCAGGTGATACTAGGGGTGTTCATCGGTTCGGTTCGGTTAAAACCGAAATAAAATAAGCAAACCAAAGATTTGTTCAGTTTTCAAAACTAGAACCGAACCGACCGAATTAAACGTATCAACCGATTAAAACCGAACCAAAGTAAATTTCAGTTTGTTCGGTTAAACCGAACAAACCAAAATATATTGATAAAGCACTCATTTGCAAGTTTCATTAAGTATATTGTCAGATTCTTTTTCTTGTATTTTCTGATTTTGTCAGATTCTTTACTATTTTTTACTTGGACACTTTTCTGGTCAAATAGGTTTGAAATGGGATTGATTAAAAATGAAGCATTGACTTGTGAATTCTGACCCGTCTCCCTCGGTAAAGTATCCATTTCAAACCCATTTCAAACCCATTTGACCAGAAAAGTATCCAAGTAAATTTGCGAAGCGGGGGAGCTACCGAGCGAGAGCAAAGGCGCGATTTGATTTTGGAGTAGTCTGGCGCAATTTGATTTTGGAGTAGTCTGGGGCAGTGGGGGGTGAAATGCGATTCTGGTTCTCACGCGAAGAGGGAGACGGATCAGAATTGGATTAGGTTATAATAATCGGTCGGTTCGGTTATTGCGGTTTTCTAATATTATAAACTGAACCAAACTGCAAAAACCGAACAGTATAAAAAATTGAACCGAACCGAACCAATCAAACCGAAAACCGAACCGTTTGAACCAAACTTTTTCCGGTTCGGTTAAAAACCAAATAAACCGGCCCCGATGAACACCCCTAGGTGATACGGTCCGTATTAGGTCCTTGACGGTTAGGGTTTGGTGCTTCCAGCGCTATCTCCTGGTCTGTGCTAGGCTTGGTCCGTATTAGGCAATACGGACCGTAACAGAGACTTAGTCGATGACCGTCGCTGATCCGATTGACCCGATTCTAGCTCCATTTGATGTAAAATAGTTCCAAAACTTGTTTTCTGCAATAAAACATAAAGAATGGTGACAGTAGCCTTTTTTCTCTAATAAAGTAAACATAAGTGTGAGAAAATATGCAAAACCTAAGCCAAAACCCTACGTAAATCATCGTTATTTTGACTCTGATCAATCATCTATTATTAATTTTGTTCCTCCAGGTAACAAAATACAAGCTCTTTCGGAGCATTCAATTAAATTAGTTGTGCCAGATATAGTGTGGATATTAGACTCACCAAGATGCAGTTGTGAAAAATATTTCTTACTTTTCAATATGGTATTTGTTGTTCTGCTATCTACTAGACATAGATCTTCTTTACTTACCATTGCATCAGTCATTTTTCTTTAAAATAAAAGAATGCAAGAATAAATTACAATAAACTACCTTTATTCATTAAAATTTGCATACAATATAAAAATTAAAATGTAAATCATAAACATAAACATTTTATTTTCTCTCTTAATAAAAGTGTCTATTTCTTCATCCATATTCTGGAAGAAATCTGATACATCAAGATGTGTATCCATATGGCATTCATATTCGGAGTCATTTCCAGTAAAATTAGTTTTCACATTTTTCTCTTTTTTTTTTCTTAATTGAGGCTTGATAAAGCTCTACAAAATGCTTGGACGTACGACAGGTACGCGACTAATGATTTGTCATCCCACATATGTAACAAACATCTTCAGGATGTTTTCCTTTCTCATTTTTCATTAATACGTATTTATAACAAAATACAACTTCAGGTTATTAATACCATTTCTTCGAGTTATGATAAATGAAAAAGGAGATAAATTCAAGCTTTGTGAGATTTGTCATATGTATTACGTATTAATAATTTCATATTATTAATATCATAACTTCAGGTTATTAATGCCATAACTTCAGGTTATCAATGTCATAACTTCAGATTATTAATATCATAACTTCAGGTTATGAAAAGGGAGATAAATAAATATAAATAAAAGAATATGTAAATTGCATAAATTGCATAAATGAATAAATAAATAAATTTAAATGTATTAATAACTTCAGATTAATATTATATAACTTCAAGTTATCATAAAATATTTATTTAATAACTTCTGGTTATTAAATTACTTGACTGCGCAATTGTAAAATTTAATTTGAAATAACTTCTGGTTATATTTTCATCTAGTGATCTATAATAACTTCTGGTTATTATATAGATTTTATATGAAAATTTCAAATAAAACTTCAGGTTTTAATTGGAAATAACTTCAGGTTATTATTTATCCAGTTGCCTATAATAACGGCTGGTTATTATATTAATTTTATAATAACTGCTGGTTATTTTACACTAAAATTTCTAATAGAACTTCAGATTTTAAACAATTATAATAATAACTTTAGGTTATTATTCTATTCGAGTAATACAAATTCGAGTTCTTGATAAATTTTTAGTTTCAATAATAACTTCAGGTTATTATTCCATCATTCATTTCAAGGAATGATTTCTTATAAACTAAAACAAACATAATAAAAAATTTAAATGAAATTTAAATTAATGAAAGATATAATAACCAATTATATAAATTACCTACATAATTACTTTGCAACTTCTTCCGAGCAAGTCGTGCTGATAACGTGTTGTAAAATTAAAATGAAGTTGCAACAAAAGTAAAGTAAATGACAAGAGAGAAAGAGAGAGCAATAGCTAGAATTTTATTCTCTCTAATTGTGTGTTCAATCTTGCTTTTACAAAGTCCTCTATTTATAGGCTAGAAAGAGATGTTACAATAATAAAGAAGAAAATGAATGTCCATAGTAGTGGAGTAGTGGAGTAGTGGGGCAATGAATTGAACATCCACATAAATCATATTAAATTTGATTTACAACATGTTGAAAATTATTGTTGATATTGTGTCATTCAAAATTTACATTTTTGTTGAATTTATAGTTAGAACTATAGAAAAATTGGATTACAATTTTTTTTCCTACTTCTTTGTGTCTACACAAGTATTCTCTCTATTTCTATTTAATAGACCCAAAAATAAATTTAAAACATTTTACAAAAAATCCCAATATGAACCGCATTGGTCTACTGTGTATCTAAGAAGAGCTACGCCCTCTATTGGTCAACATTCAAAATCCTTATATTTTTTGTAAATTAAAAAAAATAATTGCCAAGTTATTATGAACCCAATGCGAAAAGTGTAATCGCCTTATCGTTGAGAGGTATCCAACTCAGTAGCAGCTCAACTATTTCTCATACCAAATATCATATATTATATATATATATATGAGGAGGGTTCAAATGCCTCCATTTTTCATGCCTCCATCATGCCTCCATTTTTAAAAACTTTAATAACTCAAAATTTAAAACTTAAAAGTCAAAATAAAACCGTTGGATATGATCTACATCATTTTATCTATGTGCTCATAAAAAATTATCACATTTTGATTTTGTTTTTATGTGAATCAATTAGTTGAAAAATCAACGTCTAGAAATTATCCACATTTATATGTTTTTTTACAAGCTCTTGATGACAACCAAAACAAAATTGAAATGTCATAATTTTTTACACGTGTATAGATAAAATGATTTAGATCATATCCAACGGTTTTATTTTGATTTTTAAGTTTTAAATTTTGAGTTATTAAAGTTTTTAAAAATGGAGGCATGGTGGAGGCATGAAAAATGGAGGCATTTGAACCCTCCTCTATATATATATATACCGACATTCGACAATACAATGCAGTGAAGGCTACCGAGCCTCACCATCCAGGATAATCTCTCATGGACTATACTCTGTTTGTTGAGAATAGAGAGATAACCATCATGTTATGAGAGTTGAAGATGTTGATTAATTGCATTGTCTGTATCTATTAATACACGCTAGTTATATAATCACAAGAATCCCGAGATGTACATCACTATTTTTGAACAACTCGCAGCGAGTATAAATAGCAATTGAGTGATATTTGTTTTATCAACACATATGTTATTGACATTGATTTCCTCCAATATTTCTTTTCACAAGATATGCTTATAATCACTTAGTTGAATAGTTGGAAAATAATCATTTATTTTTAATGTAGAAGTAGTTGATAATATTATACTGGCTGATGTTTAATTAGTTGATGAAAGATATTAATATATAATGCTAAACATCATGCGAGTAACATGGTACATTATTAGTTTACTCACAATAAGTTTGCTTCCTTTAATATTAATATTAATTTGTATTAACCATTTACTCAATTAATGTAGATGTATGTTTTTTTTGTCCAATAAATAAAGGAAAAAAAAGCAAAAAATAAATAAATATAAAAATACATATATTTTTCTTTGCATTCTTTAAATGAAAATATGAATTATCTTACACTTTATAATATCAAATTAATGTGCAGTTTAATGCAATGCTTAGGAACTCTATTTGGGTCGAAGGAAACTAAAATAAATTTAGTACATTCATGTTGGAGGAAATTTGAATTTTCCATGTGGTTACCTAGCATTCACTTGTCAACACTAAATCTAAGGGTACTTATTTAATTTAATGATTGTAAAATTCAGGTATTGTGCAATGATCTTCCTTCTCAAAGTTTTGTAGAAAGTAATTAACTTAAAAGTAGAGTTAACATGTCCCATTGTTTTTATAGTTGCATTACATTCTTATATCTTGAAAGTTTTCAAGGTTCAAATAGTCAATCCAGAATATTCAACATGATATTAATCAAATTTTATATTTTTTAGAATTTTTTTACTAACTTTTTAGATAGGTACAAAATCACTGTTTTTTTATGGTCCAGAATTTACTTATTTTTTACTCATCTAAAAAATAGTAAAAATATTCCAAAAAATATAAAATTTGGTTTCCAAGTACATTTTAATATGAAGATCATGTTGAGTGATTCGGATCGAGTATTTATACTTTGAAAATGAAAATAAAAATGTGAAGCATGAAAACAATAGAAGATTTTAACTCTGCTCATTTAAAAAAACATACAATCATAATTATTATTTAAAAGTGAGTTTTAAGTTGCCCAAATAAAAATAATGAAGTACGGAGTGTATTCTTTTGGGGTATAAAGCAAACTGAGAGAAAGGAATGGGGGCATTCCGAGAATTGAACTCGGGACCTCTCGCACCCTAAGCGAGAATCATACCACTAGACCAAATGCCCTATTTGTCCCTAATAAGCCAATAGACATATATAGCTTTTATATATAACTTTATACCATTGCTCATAGATTGTCTTCCCTGCCCCGGGATAGTTGTAAGCTCCTGCTCTCCCGTCCCCTTCATTGCTATCCAAGAAAGAAATCAAACTCGTAAGCATCTCTCTCTCTCTCCTTCATTCCTCCTACATCGCTTGTTTACACGAGAGATGGATCAGTATCTACCCATGACGCACCTTTGTCTGGCTTCGTTATTGTTCAAATTAGATAATCGGCGATAATCTGTGGATGGGTTGTGTTGATCAGATCGAAATTGGTAATAATACGGTCCATTTTGGAGGGTCTCGTATTACATTTCGGGATTCTAATTCATAGGTTCGGTGCAGATCTAGTACATTTCTATCCGATTCTTACGCTGGAATTTGATGATTTTAGCCTGAATTAAATTGGCAAATCGGTATCGTTACTTGTTTTTTTTTTGTAGAAGCTTGATAGTGGCTATCAAGAGTACAAATTAAAATGAAAAACATCTAACAACAACAGCCTATAGCATAGCGCTGTACCCTTAAAACAATCTCATCTAAGAGCAATATTTAAACCATAGTCTCCCCAGCTGTATCATCTTTGGTACCTGACACTGTACCGGTACCCTCCTTGCTCTAAATATTCACACATTTCGTTCATTACAAAGCATCCAGGTAACTGCCATAAACAAGGCATTCCATTCCTTGGTTGTCATGATCCCATCTCTTCTTAACGAGCGCTGTGATTTTTGCCAAACTTCTGGTTCCGAAGAGACACTTACCATGATCTTGGTACCCACTAGCAATTCTATCTGCTCCCAGCTCTCTAGTGCGTAGGAGCACTCAAACAACAGGTGCACCGCTGTTTCACGGCATCCTTCTGAACACATGACACATGAAGTGTCACAAGCTAACCCTCTTCTTTCAAGCACATCGCGTGTCAAGGTGCGATCTTTCAATGTCAGATAAGCAAATATGCGCACTGTGGGGGGTACCGGGTATTTCCAAATTGTCAGAAATTGAGTTCGTATTTTGCCACCGCTTACCAGTGCCTCATAAGCTGATTGCTAGAGTATGAACCTGAATTTTCCAACACCAAATTAGAAAATCAGCACTATCAGAAAACACGACCGGTTCCAGAATTGTTGCTGTCAGAACGTGTCTGATGTCATGGGCATCTCTAAGGAAATTGCAATCATCTGGGGCCTAGTATCACCTCTGGATCGATCATACGGTGTCGTTACTTGTTGGTTGATGAAATTATTCCTTAATTGTAACAGAATTTAATATTTTTTAATCTTTTGTTTCAGTTGGAGACTATATGGTTGGTACGGTTAAGCAATAAGGAGTAAACAGCAGATGAGAGACAAATTGAATTTGACAATTCGGAGTTGCAATGGAAGAGTTGTAACTGGATTAATATTTATTGCTTCTGGTGTGATTTCATTTCTGTTGTTCTTCTTTGCTGCTGTACTGTCTAAGCTCCTTCCTCCTTTCCAAAATCAAATATTGCGTGCTATTCAAAATGACCGGTACGCTACTGAGATTATCCCAATTTTTTTTCTCGTTTTTTGGTAATGATGATTTATCAGTAACCAGAAATGGACAATTTTTTAGAATTTCTTAAACTTACCCTGACATTTTATTATATTTGGAAAACACAACAAAGATTTCTCATCTGTTCTTGTGAAACCAAATTTTAGGATTTTTTGAGGAAAAATAAGGGTCATGCCCATATTTAATTGAAAATTTTTGCGGTTACAAAGATTGTATCCATAGTTTTGCAAGAATTTAAAATGCTCAAAATAGTTGAGCTTAAAACATAAAATAAAACCAAAAAAGGACAAAAAATAAGTCTAAAGTATTAAAATCAGAAAAAGTCCCTTAACGGGTTGAAAACCGAACCAGCTAGAATTGAAATTAACAACTTGAAGTCCCTGATTCCTGTTTCTTCCGTACCAGCAACATCCTGTACCAGTCCGGTACATACCTAGTTTCTCAGTACTGCGACAGTTTTCCTTTACCAGTTCATTAAGTTGCCGTCATCTAGTCCTCCCCAGGTACCGGTATGTACCAGTACCGTACCGGTACTGCTTCGAGTTGCCAAATTGCCTTGCCTTGATGTTAATGACGCCCCTTGATTTAATTCTTCAATTTTATTCTCCTTTGCTGCGCTCCCCATCCTCATATACCTTAACCAATGCCCTCCACCCGCTGATGGTCCCCATCTGTTATGCTGTGTACCGGTTTGTCATAGTACCTCAACTGCCAAAGGATCTCTTCCAGTAATTCGCCCACTGTTTTGTTTGAGTCAGCTAAGCATCTGGCACAGCGCTCTCGCCACATGATAAACTGCATTAGCAACATTGTTGCTTTATGTTCTTTCGGTAACTTGCCCACCTTAGATTCGTCAGTTACCTCTATGGTTGGCTTATGAGGCCATCCCTGGAACAGTCTTCGACTAATCAAAGTGTTGTAGAGTTGTAATGTGAAGGGGCATTCCTCAAACAAATGCTTTGCTGTTTCTTCGCTTGCTCTACAGAGGAGACACATACTTGCTATCATCCAAATTTTAGGATTATTTGCAACAGCTACCAGATGTAAATACAAAATAGACAACTTAATTGAATATTAGTTTTCATGGAACGTACCTTATCCATAAGATTAATCCACAAATTTGGGGGTGTTATTCGCAAATACCTCATGGAGGTATGTGATATATCGGGTGTTATCTGGATCTAATTAAAAAAATTAATTATAATTTGTCAAAGAGACTATGACCTTAGGATGCATTTTAATTATGATTAGAGTGAATTTGGTACTAGACATGAGCTCAGTACTAGGGCTGCCAAAAAAATTCGTAGTTCGTGATCCGATTGACTTCGATTCGAAAAAAAATTCGCAATTAACTCGTTCGATTGAAGTTCGTTCTGAAACAAATCAAACCAGTTCGGTTCGAATCTTATTCAAACTCGAACTCAAACTGGGTATAATTCGTTTGAAATTGATTCGCGAACTATTTAGGATCGAATCTCAAATAATGCAACTAATGGCTTCAACCATCAATCTTTAATAATGTAGGAACCAAACTTATATCAGAGCTCAAATTGTTAATACAATGGTAACTTATAATAGGAAAATGCTTCAGTAGCATAATAAATTAACAATAGAATAAGTTCCATTTGACTAGGTCCATGCCGTGATTTTAATCAATCCAGCATCGTAAAAGGTTAGGAAATTTTGGGTTGGCTCATAATCCATCAGTGTGAATTCGTGAAAGGTAAAAGGTAAAAGGAAGCCGTGTGAATTTTGTTCCGTGTGAATTCGTAGTTCGTGATTCGATTGACTTCGATTTAGATTCGAAAAAAAATTCACAATTAACTCGTTCGATTGAAGTTCGTTCTGAATCAAATCAAACCAGTTCTGTTCGAATCTTATTCAAACTCAAACTCAAACTGGGGTAAGTTTGATTTGGTTTGATTCGTTTGCAGCCCTACTCAGTACCGATTATACAGAGACAATTTTGGGGAATATTAGGCCATAATGATCATTTTAAGGCATGATTGAACCTTAAACAATTTGATATCAAACAAACTTACCCATTCAAAAGAGTAAATGGAATAACTAATAAGTATCAACTGTTACTTGGGATTATAGTAACATCTGTTGAACGCAATTTGTTTTTTTTTTATTTATTTATTCATTTTGTGTTTCTTTTTTTGTTGGTTGTAGGTATTACTGCTTTCTGGTACCATTGACAATTCCAGTGATAGTAATAGCTGTATATCTACACTGGCTCAGCATGAAGCTTTTCAAGCATGCTTGATCTCTCTATTTGCATTTCTTTTTAACACGCCCCCTGCCCCCCCCCCCCCCCCAAAAAAAAGATTATTCATGCTGATGGTAGGTTTTCATTTGTGATTAGGAGCTAATTTTTATTGGAGATTATTAGTATAAAAAAATTGTGTTTATTTCCTTTTAAACTTTGTTTATCACTAATACATAATTGGCTATAGTTGACGTTTGCTTATGTCATGAATTACTACAATTGTGTGCACTAATTGTTTTTTTTTCTGATTGTACCCAATAAAAATTGTTTTATTATTGTATGAGGTCCCTAGCTAATTGCTCAGGAGACCATATGTTTTCATTATTTTATAGGCATGTAGAAGTAAAAATATCAAATTGTATTTTCCTACTATATATTTTTTTAGGCATCAAAATGATAGGAAGAAAAACTTCAGAGATAATTCATTAATTAATACCCGATTGTATTTTTTTTTTACTTATTCTATGAATTCTTTATAATAAAGACAATTTTTCCCAGAAATAAAATCATATATTGGATAAAAACATTTAAATACCAAGATAAATAATATCAACTAGAATATGACATCAAAAGTTATATAAAAATAAAATAAAATAATTAAAAATTATGTAAAGAAAAAATCGAAGTAGTTAATATTAATCACAAAATAACCTATTACATGTCTATTGCGCCTACTTTGATTTTTAAGTCTGTTGCGCCTATTTTTTAAGCTACACATGTCTTCTCTTTTAAAGCAAAGACGTGTTGAAATGGGGGGTTTAACTTTGGACACTTAATAAAAAAAATAATAATTTGAAGTAGTAAGTACGTACGTACTATGCTTATTTGAGCTAAGTAACATGCTTATTTGATACAACAACTCAAATTTTTTCTGCGCCTTGCTGGTGGCAATTGGATACAGCTAGAGTGCTAGTGTTCATGATATATCTTCCTTTTTCTTTTTCTTCTAAGTTTACTTCTATTTTTCTTCTATTTTTCTTCTTCTCTTATTTTCTATTTGAGGCTAGTGCATGCGTGTGCTAGATTACGCTACGGCGTTGTAATTAAAACTTTTTTCTTAATCAATATATTGTCAGCGGCATTTCGCCGCCGACCTTAAAAAAAAAACAACTCAAATTTTTCTAAAGAGTTAGATTTTTTAATTTATTCACAGCAATATCAGTGTCCGAAGTTCATTGTTAAGTTTTGAAGTTTTCAAATTGCTCCTTATAATTTTAAATTATACTAAATTTGTCACACTGTCAGCTTCCGAAAAGATTGATGATTTTTTTAGTATTTATACAAGTATGAAGACAATAGGTAGACATGATGATGTGGCATCATGAGTTCTGACGGAAATCGCTTTCATTAATATGGATAAAAAAATGTTGGAGGGAAAATTCCATCATCAATAATAAAATTGATGTTGAAACAGATATATGACAACTGTATTTATTTCCAACAGCAACAAATAATACAATATTTATTAGAATAATAAAACTGTAGTTATAAATATAATTAATATAGTATGGATAATGCACTTGGACAAGAAGCTTACACGTGTCTTATTGAGCATTATAATATTTAAAAGAAATGTGTTACTGTTGGGAGGAACAATAGCACCCTCATTTCCTGCCGTAGGATCTTCAATGGACCACTCAGATTAATTTGAGTGACATAATCTCACGTAATTGTTGCCAAATTTCTTTCCAGAGTGTATCTTAGCGTCCATCCAGCCATTCAATTTATCCACTGCCAATAGTGGCCGCAAATCACTCTTCTCCCTAGCTGCTCATCTTTCCGCCCTCTCCTCCTCGTCCAACACTGCTCTCTTCGCTCTGTATCCGATACTACTCTCTTCGCTCCGTTGGTTTACAAGCAACGAAACGCTAACCGGAGGTACTGTTTCTTGCGATTAATTCCTCCTACCTTGCTTTAGTTTCCTATTACGTTATCATAACTAGAAGTTCTAAGTGCAACAATTGAGGTGACATAGGTCAGATTTAATACCAGTTCAGTGCCAACAGTTTATTCCGACAAGGTCAGGTCCCTTAATTATCATCCTTCCTAGTAGTTAAAATTTCCAGGTAAGAGCAGAGATAATTTAGACCCCAATCAAAAAGAACACAAAATTGATAATTTCAACTGCCATTAACTATGCTGCAGCATACAAAAAGGTATATTGTCGACCACAAATAAACTCACTATTCAGTCAAATGACAAGTCATTTCAGGTAGGTTTTCCCTTAGTTACAGGAGTGACTGACCTAGTGGTACAACAATACTTACAATTCCTTCATGCCTAAATTTTACCCCCATCTGAGATGTGAATTCCATCGAATAAGATTCGTAACAAGCCTGACCTATACAGTAGGATACAAATCATTGTTTGGTAACAGCTGCTGATTCAGCCTTTACAACAATACTTACTATTCTGCCCTTTTGGCAGGAACATGAATTTAAGGCCTGTATATGTTTGCATGCTGATGAGTATAAATTTAGACTTATATATATATATATATATATATATATATATATATATATATATATATATATATATATATATATATATATATATATATATATAAAGAGATGGAACAGGAGAGATAATTACGAACATGGCGAAAAATTCTAATTCGATGGCGATTACAAGTGGTGTTCTCATACTGTTGCAACTATCTTCTAAATGAATTAGCATCACCTGTCTCAATTATCTCCATTCCCACTTCATTATTTTTGTTTGTTTGTAAATCAGACACCTCGGATCACTGGTATCTTTGATTAATGAAATCTAAAGGCATAACCTTTACTCTCTTAAAAAAAATTATTCTTTTTTGGGATGGTAATAGATATATCAATTATGTTTACCGTTATACCACATCGTGCACATAAATTTATTTTATTGAAATTAACATAATTATGGCTCAATAATTAATATTTAATTTGTTAAAAGATCAATAATGTGAGTTAAAATGTTTAATTTGAATTTACTACAATATCTAAATATGAGTTAGTGGGTCGTATCATTGGATTATAATATTTATTTTTAATATAGAAGAAAAATGTTAAGATATTTGATCACTTTAGTGTTTTGGCATGTACTTGGTGACCCAAATATTTTGATGTATAGTCGATGAATTCTATCAAAGATGAAAACATTATTCATACTAGCTGAATGGTCCATTAAAATAATATTTCGCTTAGGAAATTTTTATATGCATTGATATTAATAAATGTATTTCACACATTTAATGTGAAGCATATATTTTTAAGTACATAAATGTAAAACATATGTTACTCAATACTTTCTTCATGAAGTTTTGTTGATTTCTAGTCATACATATTAAATTTAGCAAATAAATTATATTTTGTCCTGAAAATCAAGTATTTTATTGTTCTGAAAAAGTTGACAGTGCAGCCAAGTTTGTCTAATTATTATTTTATTTTTTGTAATAATTAGTTAAGCATGACCCTTGATCGAGTTCTCATTTATATCAATTATTCAGTACGAATTAAATAACTCAAATTTTTTCATATTGTAATATCTAGGCAGTTCAATTATTGAGTTCATGATTCGAAAATAAGTCGGCAACGTCTGAAATTCATGATCTATACAGTAAGAATATAATTAGGAAATAGTTTGATATTTTATAATAAAAATAATTTGTAAAAAATATAAATATATTTCCAAAATAAATAATAGGTTCATCAATTCTATAAATAATATGATATAAACATCATGTTGTTTTTATAGTTCATCAAATTTTAGTAATTAAAAATTATTGAAAATAATAATTTAAATGTAATATATTTCTCATCACAGTAGGCCTGCTCAGTAAACTTACAAAAATTGTATGATGTGAGATGAGAGAATTAACTCTTTTATCTCCGTTGTGGGAGCGTGCTACATCTGATATTTATGTTAGAATTATTGTGGCCATAATATTGCACTGTATTGTGTGTGCTACATCTGTTGGATTTAGAATGACGCTGGAATTGGAGTCAACAAGTATGCAGCATATACTCTGACCAAATAACTACATAGATTTAAAGTAAAATTATTTACTATTGCAGGAAGAACAACAAAAAAATCATCCCAAAATTAGAACTAATATGTGCTAACTTCAGCTATGCTAGCCAAATCAAAACACGTAGATATATGCTGTGATGAGTCTTCTCTTTATAAAGATGTATAAATAAATTACAGATATCTTAAAAAAATATTCTGAAAAGAACAAAAATTCTTATATCGACAAAAACACAGGAAAAAAAAACCTTATGTGCCCTGTGCTCTCTCACTGCCTATTTTTTTTAACTACACAATCTAAAGAAAAGACATGTTGAAATAGAGGGTTTTAAAACTTAATAAAAAGAAATTTTATTTTGAAGTAGTAAAAGCATCTACTTTCATAGTATTATTAGAGTTTCTAATCTGATGTGGCAGTTGTTCTTCGCCAAACGTGAGAGAACAAAGCTTCACTACAGACGAATCTGTAGCTTTTAACCCTTGTTCGACTCTTGACTAGGACTGCAAGTGCACAATCCCGTCGTGTAGTCTATTCAGGTATCGATCCACAGGGACGACTCAAATTCTGAATCTTTACTCTACCTAGTTAGGTACTAGAAGTTTGAAGGTTGTGTGTTTGTCTATTCCTAGGTTTTGTAACAAATGTATGAACAAATGAAATGAACAAATGTATGAACAAATATAATGTCAGAAAGTAAAACTATTGTATAAAAGGCGTTTCAAGGGTTTCAGATTTCATCTTCAACTTTGCTGCTCTGGACCTGCCACGCGACTCGCGTACTCTCGTATGCGACTCTTGTGACGCGACCCGCGTGGCCCTCAAGCACTCTGGACCTGTCACGCGACTCGCGTACTCTTGTACGCGACCCTTGTGATGCGACCCGCGTGCTCTCGCACGCGACCCGCGTGCTCTCGCACGCGACCCGCGTGCTCTCGCACGCGACCCGCGTGCTCTCGCACGCGACCCGCGTGCTCTCGCACGCGACCCGCATGGCCCCTTGAGCTGAGTCTGCACATGTCAGAAACTGGTTGTTTAAGTTGTGTAAGGCTAGATTGACCGTACCTAATGTCACTAAATCTCAACTCTCGTGTGTTGGCTTAACTGACCTGGTTTGGAAATGCAATTTCACCTTCTTAGGTTTGATCAAGCTGTTTAATCAAACCTAAGTTCCCAGTTCTGTTTACTAAAGGTATCCACAAGTGGAAATTTCACCTCTCGGCTACTATTGACCTAACCTTTCGTATCTCAGACCTACCTCAAGTACTTAACCTAACTTGCAAGAACGTCAAGGCCAAATTACAAGAAGAAATATCAAAGGCATTCAACAGTAGACAATCAAGAATCAATCAAGCAATTTAGATCAAGCAATCACAAATAATACAAGAATCAAAGAAACACGAAATAACATTCAGAATCAATCAAAGTTTAATACTACATCCAAACCCCTGAAACTACAAGACTACTCAGACATGAGCAAAATCAAAGTAAAAGAGAGAAAGAGAGTGCAAATCATGGTGAGAGATGAAGGATCGAAGCTTCTGACCGAATTTCTTCTCCAAGTCGAATCCTTCTTGGCTCCAGATCGCCTCCCTCTTCTCTGTCGCGCCAAGTCTCCTTTCAAACCGATCAGATCCCCTTTCTGCGAAAATATCGGGGGGTCCCTTTTCCTGTGCCAGGCCCTCTGTATATATAGGTTTCTTAACGGGCCTCAATTGGGCCTGGCGCAGTTAAGTCGACGTGACCCGCATGAGATGGCACGCGACCCGCGTCAGGTAGAACTGATGTGCGCAATGAGGGTCGCGCCTGAGGTCGCGTTTGGGCTGCGATGCGACCCGCGTCAGGTGGGACGCGACTCGCGTGGGGGAAGGTCAGAACTCTTCATGTTTTCGCCTATTTCCTGCAAATCAACCACAAAATAGCAGCAGTACCATATTCTATTGATATTCAATTTAAACAATGCAATTTAGTGGTTAAAAACATGATATCTGGTCTGAAAATAGGTCGAAACAATAGATCAAATATAGATATATCAGCAGTTTCTAATCTAATTTTAGGGATGTGGGAGAGTTTCTTATTTATAAACTATGCAACAAAGTTTCTTATTAAAAATTATTTATAAACTCCATGCTAATTAACCAAATGATTGGCTTAAATTATTTTCCTTTTTAATTTGCTACTGATCACGTGGCTTAATAGAAATTCTAAAATTAATTTTAGGATGCGAGAGTTAGAAACTGTCACACCCCCGATTCGGAGGTGCGACAGTTCCTACCGCGTACCTTTTTACCATTCAATATACGTAACATAATACATGAATCTTTTTATGTATTGCCAATAGCATCTATTATTTTCCCACATCTCAATTTATTTACAATAATTATCTGACATTTTACAGTGGATAATGCTAGAAATATACTCTCTGCACCATGTCAGATATAATAAACCCAAATCTCATACCTTTAGGTGGCCCTGCTGTCAATTATAACCCCAAAAGCATTTCTCTGTCTTCGTCTTACAAACCTGTGAATCCCACAAGGGGAAACGCGTGAGAAATAATAAATTATTTCTCAGTGCTAATTGCCACTGAGGTTATTTGATTTGAAGAAAATTCATATTCAGAATGAAATCTCCGTACAAGAAACTAACAGTTCATTTCATAATAACGAATGCAAATGCTCAATAACAGTATCCAATTGAACAACAACAATTACATAAATAAATCAGAACTCTAAGAATATTATTAGAATAAATGGTTTAGGTCAAAATCTTTTAAACCATGAAGTTTGGTAACGTTTGGTTTCTTAACTTTACAATTTCTAGTCTGGTAACACTGACAGATACAATAACATGTATATGTTGTGTTATGGCTTATTAGGGGTGCAAACGGATCGGATACGGATCAGATAGTGCTCAACCCATATCCGTATCCGTATTTTTTTTCGGATACGGATACGGATCGGATATTAATCGGATACAGATACGGATCGGATATTAATCGGATACAGATACGGATCGGATATTAATCGGATACAGATACGGATCGGATATTTTCGGATACGAATACGGATACGGATATAATTTGGATTTCTAATTCAAAATATATGTCTAATTAACTTGTTACGCTATTACAAAATATATATCTAGTTAACTAAAATTCACCAACATAACCATATTTTTAATCAAAATATACCAACACAAAAGATATTCTCTCTAAACATATATAATTCTAAAACAAAAGATAAATGAACACAAAAGATATTCTCTTAACACATCAATCACCATCACCATCTTCAAAGCAAGATCCATCTTCTTCTGTTTCCTCAATAAAATCAAAAACTGATGCCGCACGACCTGAAATTAAAATATTAATTAAAATTAATATATGATTTTCAAAATTAAGAATCCATATTGTCTCTTATCCAAATAACATGAACTTAATACCTATAACATATGAATTAAGAAACTGAATTCAGAAAGTGTAAAAGTAATCCAAAGAAATCGAAGTACATCATTTTTACAGAACAAAGATACTTATTTTAGCTCTATCCAAGTATAAAAGTAAAACAATACAACTACATATTTCATGTATGAAAAGAGCATGTCCCAACCCACGTACCAGTTTACCAGTAATCCAAAGAAATCAAATAATTACATTGTAGTGGTACCCAAGCTTACAATCTCAATTTAAATTAACAGAACTTCAACCATAAAGCAACTTCTCTCTGATTCCGATTGTTATCATTTTTTTCAGTACAACTAAATATTCCAGATTGTTCTCATTTTTTTTTTCAATCTTTTACTAGACTAAAGAACCTTAATATTTCTGTGATTAAAGAAGCATATTACTAGCATATTTCTATTTTGACCTATATGGAATATTATGCCAACATTATATCCAAAAGGTAGATCACATCTAAGTGTACTATCAGTTAGGATATGCATAGCACAAACATAAGTGTGCTATCAGTTTTTCTGCACTTAGTTACTGGAGCCTTAACAGAACAACAATAGACTAAGTTAGAAAAATAGAAAAATAATAAAGTCTCAACAGATCAACAGTCAACAGTAGAGCCTCAACATTACATTAAGAAAACAATACCTTTTTTATCACCTCTGACCCAGTCTTGTATGCACACTAACGCTTCAACAGCTTCTGAGTCTAGCTTGCTTCAATAAGCATTAATGACACGACCACCGGTGCTGAAAGCCGACTCTGAAGCAACCGTCGAGACCGGTACAGCCAACACATCTCGAGCAACTTTAGACAAGATTGGATATTCTTGACCTTCTGTTTTCCACCAACCAAGCACATCAAAATCTTGACCTCGAGGCCACGCAGTAGCACGTCTCTCTATGTACTGATCTAGGTCAGATTTGATATTCCATGGTTGACTTCTCTCCGACATAAATTGATCGAACTCACTTTCTCCATCCTCATCACCATCACCCGAGTTACCACCGGGAACAGAACCCCCGCCAACATGTGCTACTTGTTGTACACTACTTTGGTACTTCAATACATACTCTCCATATAAATCTTTTAAAACCCTTTTGAATTCTTCCAATTCACGTGATCCTCCATTTTCATATATTCGGGGATAATAGAAGTCAATAAACCCCATCTTGTAGCGTGGATCTAGAAAAGAAGCTATTGCTAGTACGATGTTCGATTGATCCCAATACTTGTCAAATTTTTGCTTCATTGAAGAAGCCATTTGAACAAAAATTGGATTTCCATGTGTAAGACAATCTCTAATTCTTAGTTTGATTTCACAAAAATTTTGAAAGAACAAGTTAGAGGTTGGATAAGAAGTACCTAAGAGAATCTCTGTTACTTTATGGAAGTTCTTTAAAATTTTACATAGCTCAATTGCCTCTTTCCACTCTTCACTTGAAGGAAAATTAGGAAATCGTGCATGGTTGAGGATGTGCATCTTCTCTAATGCCTCTCGGTAGTAGGTAGCATCTCTTAGCATCATATAGGTCGAGTTCCATCTTGTAGAGACATCCAAGGAGAGTGCTCTCATTGTGTCTAGCTTGCACTCCTTAGCTCTTCTCTCAAATTCTTCCCTCAATTGAGGAGAGTTTTTCACTTTTACCACCACTTCTCGTATTTTATCACACCCTCCTCTTATGACATTTATCCCATCTTGTACAACAAGGTTAATGATGTGAGCGGCACATCTCACATGAAAGAGCTTTCCACCACAACAAATGCCTCAACTTTGGTTGAGTTACTCGACCATTTCCCTCACACACACACCATTGGCACCATCATTATCTAATGCAAGTGAAAACATTTTCTTATCAATGTTCCAATCAAACAAAACTTGCAAAACCACCAAAGCTAAGTTTGCACCCGTATGCCTCCCTTGCAAGCGTGCGAAACTAATGATCCTTTTTTGGATAGTCCACTTTTCATCAATGAAGTGGACCGCTACACTCATGTAGCTTCTATTCTGCCGCGAAGTCCATAAATCCATGGTGGAACTCAACCGGCATGAAAGTGACCCAAAGAACTCATAAACTTTTTCTCTTTCTTCCTTAAACATATCCAATATTTTCTTTCTACATGTAGTCCGTGATTTCATAGGAAAATTGGGACGGAGGGATTTAACAAAATTAACAAAGTATTCATGCTCAACAATGCGAAATGGATACTCATGCATCACAATAGCAAGTGTCAAATTTTTACGACTCAACTCCTCATCATACTTGAATGTCTCTCCAACTGTATTAATAACCCCTTGCCCCTTACTAACTTTATGTTTTGCATTGTAATGATTCCGTAAGTGCGAAGTTCCATGTTTGCTCTTTGCATCAAATTTTTGAGAACAAACTTTGCAAGTTGCAGTAACATCTTTTTCCTTCTTTCCATCTACTACCTTAGTGGTCTCTACTCTATCAAAATATTCCCAAACATTTGAACTCAATTTTTTCTGTTTTTTTCTAGGTTGGTTTTCGTTTGTAGCACCTTCAGTACCAACATTAGAAGCAGCAGGTGTTGGAGCCGAATTTTGAAGCGTCTCACTTTCGATAGGCATGCTCGATGATGCCATTTAGAGTACCTAAACTAGTAAAAGAATCAGCTATTTGAGAAAGATTTGTGGTGTGAAGAGCTTGAGCCTACAGAATAGTAGTATTAATTAATTTTAAAATGTCAAGTTGTCAACCATCTTAATTTATGAGAATCTTTTCAAACAAAGTTTATTATGCGCATATGAATCTTATACCCAACTGGAATACAAGGTTTGGAAAGAAAATAATTAGAGACAAATTACAAAAAAATAGAAATTGAATATAAGTGATACATAGTAAATTTAGTATTTTTGTAGAAAATTGAATAATACTCACTGTTAAAGTAAAGAAAAGAAAGTGCAAATTTATTCTAATATTAGTCAGATATGCCCTTTGCTTAGAAACCATATTTTCACATGTCTATTTTTTTTCAATATTCTAACATTTACATAACATTAGTAAAGAAATTATGGTCCAAGAACTATATATAAAGCAAAATTCACATTCACTAGTACTGGAGAAGGAAAAAAATAAAAACATATTTGAATGCATAGTTTTGGACTTTAGTCATTGCTGCTATCAACTTTTACTCTGTCTTCATATAGTTAAGTTAGGCTTAATCTACTAAAAAAAATCGAAATGTGATGTGATTGGAAAGTTTTGACTTGGTCCTTGTTTTCTCAAAAAAAAAATGACTTTGATGTTGAAACAAATTAAACGATCCTTTTTTTTTTTAGCGAACTCAGTCAGTGCTATCAACGATCATTGACAGATTATGGTAAGGAGGTAAAAATATCTGCTTTTGGTAACAGAACATTGACGATCATTGACTGAGGTGAGATTTTGGTAACGATCATTGACAGCAAAATTCACATCGCTTATAAAAGAGAACCATAGTGCTAGACTTCTGACACAATCGCCCTATTAAAATGCATGAAATTTCATACCTGTTCGTTGCTTGAGACTTCTCCCGTTCTCCGTGAGAGAAATGAAGAAATCGCTGCTTGACTGCTTGAGAGAAGTCGAAGAATTAGGAATTGGGAAACACGAAATTAGGTGAACTCCGTGAGTCGTGTGAGAGAAGTCGAAGTCGAACGGGTGCGACGTGCGAAACAGGAAATGAAATTAGAAGAGAAAGATGTCGGATCCGAGAGGTGGGATTATTATCGGATATCCGAAAAATTAAAATATCCGGATACGGATAATTATCCGTATCCGTATCCGAATCCGCATAAAAAAATCCGTATCCGTATCTGAATCCGCAACTATCCGTATCCGAATATCCGAATCTGCAAAAATTCAGATACGGATCCGGATTCGGACGGGTAATATCCGACCCGTTTGCACCCCTATGGCTTATACAGTTCTAACTATCCTGGTAATTTGTTAACAGAAACAATACATAATCAATATCTCAATACTGTCATTATCGAAAAGAAAATTAATAATAAGACAGTTCTAACTATCCTGACAATTGGTTAACATAAACAATACGAAGTCAATATCACAATACTGTCATTATCGGAAAGAAAATCATTGATAAGACAGTTACCATAGTTCATTAGTCTTACAGTCACTATTCATATTTATTCAATATCCCCTACCTAACCGTTACTGGGTTCAGTTGGGGCCATTCACCATATGCGCATAAGGGTCCTGGAGTAAAGTCTAGTAGCTAGCTAGGCTTTACAATATATTAATTATTTTTCTCCACTATATGGAGGTTCAAGGATTACAGTATTCAATATTCAATTAATTCAATCACTGTGATTTCAATCAATTAGATTTCAATAAGAATCAATCAATTGATAAACAATATCAACATGACAGTCAACAGACTTACCTGTAATTCAGTTACCATTGTATTGGGCTATGCATATGATGTAACAGTTCAATCAATGCAGTCAATCAAATATTCAAAATGCACAGCGAGTTACAATTTAATTTCTAGTCATGAATCTCAGACTAATCCAATAACCGCGCACCTGATATCGTAGGGCAAATAGAGCGATCAACCATTACATATCAGTTGTTCCGAACAGTCCTGTTAAGTCTCATTCCACAGTACATATGCCTATAGCATAATAACATATTCCCGATTAATACTTGTAAATTATCGTTACAATACAATATACATATACTAACAATTAATTGATCACGTGTATTTCTTATTCATTGCTAATTAATGACTTCATTTGTTAATTATTTGCTTAGTTCTTAACCTTTAACATACTTTACTTATACTTTCAATTTCTGTCTTATTCAAGGTCCAACAATTTCCAATTCAACGTTCAAGGTCTAATAATACAAGTCTATTCTTTCCCAAAATACAAATATATCATTTTCAATTATCTTTTCTTTTAAGTTTCAGTTTGATTCAAGCCAAACTCAGTTAATTTATTTCGTCCGACATACATGTGCAAAACTATATGTACCAATTAATTAAAGCCCCTCTGACAAGTTTAGAGTATTAACTTGCTGAAATTTTACAAATTAAACCCCGGAAGCTCTTACCTGATATACCACTAATAAATTAAAGTCACAAGACAAGAATGGTATTACATTAGTACAGGACCAATTGAGCTCTGAAGGTACAGTGATCATTTGAGCTTTGAACCAAAAATCTGACACTTAATTCATTTAACAATCTTTTTAGAGTGAGCCTATGGTGCTATGCATAGCACGGATAGCTAGTGTACTACGGCTCAATATGATACTTTTTAAAATCCTAACGATTGATCCAACCGTTCAATGTGATAATCATATGAATATGTACTTGCAAACTAAATTTTATATTTTTTCGAATTTTTTTACTATTTTTTTTATAGGTAGAAAAATCAGTGTTTTCTGAAAATTCTGGACCATCAAAATTCTACCTATCTAAAAAAATAGTAAAAAAATTCGAAAAAATATAAAATTTAGTTTGCAAGTACATATTCATATGATTATCACATTGAATGGTTGGATCGACCGTTAGGATTTTAAAAAGTATCATATTTAGCCGTAGTACACTAGCCATCCTTGCTATGCATAGCACCATAGGCGGCTCACTCATCTTTTTATACTTTAGAAACATTAATCCCAGTCAATAGGTATAAGCAAAGAAATACCACTGCCAACAATCACAATCGGGTTCAGACCCAATAAGAGACTAGCAAAGATAACTAAATAAGCATACACCATTTAACCATGTTTTAGATTTCACTTTTTTCGAAACTAATTAAACGGTAAAAGAAAAACACAAAGAGATAGATGAGGAAATACCCAATACAACAGTCACAGGTGTTCTCCAACAGTGAGAGAGAAATGTCAATAAACCACGCTATGTGTTTCAGAGAGAAAGAATAACACAGTCAGACTTGATCGCAAGATTCAATCATGATCTAATTGGCTAAAATGATCAGCTAGAGAAAGCCCTAGCTTTCACGGTTTTCATGTAGGGAGAAGATATGCAAAAGAGAAAGAAGACCTTCTTTAGAAGAAATTAAGGGTGAGCATCCACTGTTGACACTTGGCCATAATGCCACGTTAGTCACTCTTTTATTTTTCTTAAGTTTGAACTTTTATATCAGTAGCCTTTAAATATTGAAATTTCACAATTCAGTCCCTAGTAATTTAAAGAAATCCATATTTATAATCAGTTATTAATCTTATTCCTATGTCAAACGTTCGAACATTCAGTCCAAATATTTTAGAGATTTCGAATCAATATAACATAATTTTATATCATTCGAACCGAATTTTAAATAATCGGTTTTATGTTTCACTTTAAATGTTACTTACTTAAAAATATCTCCAAGCATTTCATATATTACCTTTAGTCATTAATTTCATATACATATTTTACATAGTGTTATAGAAACTTTAGAGATCTTAATTTATAAAAAGCGGTTAACAATTATTTAGAAACTCATTTGAGTTGCTGGAATGTAGAGGTTCTGATCTGAGTATCATGCTAATTTAAGTTTACTAAGTAACACCTTAACAAAAAATGCGCATATACATTTTTCTTCTTCTTAAAATATATGATCTCGAGGATCAACATTTTCATTAAATAAAAACAACCACATATATATTTCAGAATGTTTTGTTTTTAGATCGAAATTATTATTAAATAATGTTGGGAAATAAATTGAGTGTGTTAAATTTTTGATGGAATAGGACCGGAACTAATGTCTATTGCTCTCATCTCCATTCTTTGCTAGCGACTCAAATTCAAACCTGGCTTGGAGTTGAAATGACTTTAATACATTTTTTCATTAATTTTTTTCTTAATTAAACATAAAATACGAGCAAACGATTAATTTTTTTATATATTGGGAAACATAAAGCTATAGAATAATTGGACTGCAACAAGTTATAGAATAATTATTAGAATAAAAAATAAAGTTATAAATACATTCACTATAGCATGGATAGGTCGTCTTTCAAAATTGATGCGCTTGGACATGAAGCTTAAGCATGTATTGTTCAGTATATGTACACAATATATGTTTCAAACTTCGAATAATTTGAATATTTTTTGATATTTTTCAAAGTTTATCAATAACGACAATTTAAAATTACAAATTATTTAATTAGTAAACAAATCATGCATGAAATATTTGCTTTCTTTTTAGAAATCTTATTAAGATTACATATGTAGAAAAAAATAGTTTATTTTTTATGATTGTCAAGATAGTTATATTGGTTTTACTGTAAAAAAATTCTGATAATTTAGAAGATTTCGACATATTCATATATATTGAGCGATAATTTGTTCATAGTGTAAATATTCTAATCATCTCATGCGCATAAACCAAACTGTTCTAATTGAAAAAGAAATTCACCAACATTTTCTCAGGTATAATTTCCATAATACAAAATAATAATCATTCAGATTTTTCTAAAGAACATATATTGTTTTATGTATTTTTTTACTCTATATTGCACATCATAATGTAACCACTAATTACAATACATACTAATTATCCTTTTTAGTAAATTATCAACCCAACAAAATTGCTTAGTAAATTATTTTGACATACTATAAAAAATCTTCCAAAAAAATAATATAACAACAACAAATTATTAAACATAATTTCTCTAAATATTTCAAACTCAAATTTTTATAGGGCTATTAATAATCAAATTTGGTAGTGCCTAATTTTATAAAATAACTCTAATATGAAGCACTTCTACATAAATATTTTTTCATAAAATCATGTGTTGCTCTTTTTTATGTTAGTAAAAATGACTAGGTTGGATGACGTGAATTCTGACTTCTATGAATGAAGTATTCTCATTGCTTTGGTCTCCGCTTTGAACCGCATGCACCCGTATAAAACTTGAACCCGGCTGATCGCCAGTTTGTGAGAATTTTTTGAACATAATTTTTTTTATATTTTTGTTCAATTTTGACTTTAATAATGAGAAGTTTAATTTCTGGTTTTATACAGGGCCATTGTCTTCAAAATATCTTTGTTTAGGATGGAAATATCACTACAACAAAACGATGTTTCAGCGACCGGTGAAAACGCCGGTCGCTGAAGACTCCAAAAAAATTAAAAAAAATAAAATTGAAGTTTTTCGGCGACGAACCCTTCAGCGACCGAATTCATATCACCGACGGTACCGTAAAAGGGAATCTTTTACAATTACTTGATCTGGACCGTTCTTTTTAACTAGGCACGAATCTCAAAGCCCAATAATACTGCCCCCTCAGTCAGCCGAATCCTAAACCGGCTGAGAGTTAATCTCAACCATAAATAGCTAATTGTAAAAGGGAATCTTTTACGGTACTGTCGAGGATATGGACTCTCAGTGACCGGCGCCCGCAGCTTTCAGAGACTGGTTTTTCCCGGTCGCTGAAGGGTGTCCGAAAAAAACCAGCCCGCACCAATGTTTTCCTTCTCTCTCTGTCTCCTCCCGCCTTTTAGGTTACCCAAAAAAAAAACGCGCCCCGATCCCTCCCTCCAGAAGCCCCGCCGCCTAGTCTCTGACCCCCGCCGCTGGAAACCCCGCCTCTCTGATTGCCCGATCTCTGACCCTACCGACCGCCCGACCTCTGACCCCCGCCGCCGATCTCTGACCCGACTCTGACCCGACCCTGCTGCCTTGCTACCGATCTTCTCTGGTGCTTCCTTTGCGCTTCCCTGGTGCTCGGAGGTGCCATTCTTACGGTGCTTGCTGATTTTTCTTTGACGGCCGAGAGGCGAGTGTTGGCTTAGTGTCACGACCAGAAGTGGAATTGGGGCTAATTCGAGTCAATTTTGACTTGGTCAAACGAAACGAACGAGAAGATAGAGATTTGGGCAGGAAGTGCAGAGCGAAAGAAGTAACGGGCAAAGGAATTAACGCAACTGAAGCGCTGACAGTGGGGCCAGAGTTTGAGTTCGGAAAGATACCACTTGAAACAACCCTCAAGCTCAACAAGATCAAAGAATTCAAATTGGAATGGTAAATTGAACTAATTTGATTAAACTGGTAAAATTGAGTACAACGGAAGTAAAGTACAAGCCAAGAAAATCTAAAGACAAATAAAGACAAATTGCATTATTCCCATGGTTAACTCCATCCTGCTAATACTAGTCCTATATTTATAGGCGATGTCTAACACTGGACGTTTCAACGGTCATCTTTCCGAACTCAAACTCTGGCCCCACTGTCAGCGCTTCAGTTGCGTTAATTCCTTTGCCCGTTACTTCTTTCGCTCTGCCCTTCCTGCCCAAATCTCTATAATGTCACGACCAGATGCGGAATTGGGGCTAATTCGAGTCAATTTTGACTTGGTCAAACGAAACGAACGAGAAGATAGAGATTTGGGCAGGAAGGGCAGAGCGAAAGAAGTAACGGGCAAAGGAATTAACGCAACTGAAGCGCTGACAGTGGGGCCAGAGTTTGAGTTCGGAAAGATGACCGTTGAAACGTCCAGTGTTAGACATCGCCTATTAGCAGGATGGAGTTAACCATGGGAATAATGCAATTTGTCTTTATTTGTCTTTAGATTTTCTTGGCTTGTACTTTACTTCCGTTGTACTCAATTTTACCAGTTTAATCAAATTAGTTCAATTTACCATTCCAATTTGAATTCTTTGATCTTGTTGAGCTTGAGGGTCGTTTCAAGTGGTATCAGAGCACTCACGATTGCATCTGGGATCAACACGGTTTGTATCAGCAAGAACAGTTCGACGTCCCTCATGCCGATCTCGACTCGCAGTACCGCAAGCAACGAAGAGGTGGTAATGGATTTAGCGAATTTGACCGCTAAGTTCTTGCAGATGGAGCAATCCAGGCTACATTCCGAGGCAGTACAAAATGACATGACCCATCGCTTAGCTCAGCTGGAAAATCAGGCAGAAGCAACAAGATTGCAACTTAACACCAATACTCAAGCCACAAGCAACAATACTCATGCGGTTGCCATGCTGGACCAGAAGATGGATCACCAATTCAGGGAGATTATGGCTGCGATTACGGTCCGAAATGGTGGTCAGGGCCTTGATGTTCCAGGAAATGGTAACACGGGTATTCAAAATCAAGGGGCGACAGGCAACTCTAGAAGAGTAGACACTGCTGACCAAGATGTGATCTTGGAACAAGGGCTACCGGAAAGGGATGAATTTCGGCAAGAAAAGAAACAACCAGATCAGGGTTCATCTAGATTTAATCTACCTCGGGTTGAATTTCTCGTTTTTGCAGGAATTAAACCCCAATCTTGGGTGGATTGCTGCAATTTCTACTTCGACATGTATCAGGTACCAGAAGAGTACAAATCAAGGATGGCGGTAATGCACTTCACGGGACTAGCCGATGACTGGTACAGGTGCTTCAAGATTGCTCATCCCCAACCTCCATGGCCAATCTTGGTAGAAGAAGTGATGAACTACTTTGCCCACAACACTGGCAACGCCGTTGATGAATTCAAGAGGGTGCATCAGTCTGGGAACTTAGAGGAATACATCGCCAATTTTCTGCAAGCAAGGGCTAGACTCACTTCCAAACGAAAGATTACCAGTGAAGAATTTTATGTTGAAGGGTTTATTAGTGGACTAAAAGAAGAACTGAGGCATACTATTGAATTGTTCAACCCTAGTACGGTTAATGATGCTATCAAATTTGCTAGACAGATTGAATTATCCATAGATAGCACCATTAAGAAGGTTAATGCAGTAATCAAACCTAATCAGTCCCAGAATAGGATTTCGTACCCATCAAATGACAGTAAATGGAGAGATAAAGGTCCAATATTGCCAAGACAGATTGCAAAACCTGAGGTCCCTAGAATCTTGAAAAAACCATCCAATAACATGAGTTTAGACCAAAAACGGTTATTAGGCTTATGTTTCAAATGTAATGAGAAATGGCACCAGGGGTATAAGTGTCAATTGCAAGCCTTACATACCATAGAAGCTGAGGAGGAACATAGCACTGAACCAAGTCAACTGGGGCAATTAAATGACTATTCTAAAGGGGAATTTGATGATTATATCGAATTTGAAGAGGGAGAACAAGCTGTTGTGAATTTGTGTAATGGGGATTACAATTCTTCAATGACATTTCGAGGGAAAATTGGTAAAATTCCCATTTGTGCTCTGATGGATAGTGGGAGTACTCACTCCTTCATCCATCCAAATATAGTGCAAAATTTAAACTTAGAAATAACTAAGTCTAATCCTTTGACAGTGAGAGTTGCCAATGGCCATAAAATGCAAACTAGTGATGTATGTAAAGACCTCAAATTCAATTTACAAAATCATGAGTTTAGTGCAGATTTGAGGGTCTTAGATGTACAAGGACATGATCTCCTCTTAGGTATGAATTGGTTGACAAAGCTAGGTCTCACTCTAGTAGATTGGAATGGAGGCACCATGAAATTAAAAAGAGATGGTAAATTCATCAAGTTAGAAGATGAAGATGTAGAAGCTAAATTGTAGCTACTTACCATCACTGAGCAAGAGAAAGGATTATTGAAAGAGAAGCATGAAGAGGGTCAGATACTGATGGCCCAAATTTTCAATATTGAGGATAAGGTAAAAAGACAGGTACAATCTTCTTTCATTCCAGTTTTAGAGGAGTACTCAGATTTGTTTGCAGAACCTACTGTGTTACCTCCAAAACGAGCTATAGATCATAGAATTCCACTCAAACCAGACTCAAAACCAGTTAATCTTAGACCTTACAGGTTTTCTCATTATCAAAAGCTGGAAATAGATAAAATAATTCAAGAATTGCTCAAGAACTCCTTTATCCAACCCTCCTGCAGTCCCTACTCATCTCCTATTTTGTTGGTTAAAAAGAAAGATAACACATGGAGGATGTGTGTTGATTATAGGAAATTGAATGAAAACACTATAAAGAACAAGTATCCAATTCCTATAATTACATGTTTTATTTCATCTACTACTGGTTGTCTTTCACCTTCTACAAGTTATCTTGCATCTTTTCGTCGTTGTTCTAGATGTTCTTCTGTTTGCCTTTCATGTTCTACTATTTGTATTTCATCTACTTCGGCCTTGTCTTTCTTCATGTACTGGTTGTCTTACGTGTTCTACTTTTTAATCTTTCTCTTGTTGTTTTCATGTTCTACTAGTTGTCTTTCAGGTTCTAGTAGTTGTTTTTCATGCTCTACAAGTTGTTTTACATCTTCTTCTAGTTGTTATTCACCTTGTGTTGGTTTTCTTACATGTTCTACTTGTTGTATTTCATCTACTACTAGTTGTATTTCATCTTTTTCAGTTGTATTTCATCCTCTTCTAATTGTATTTCATCTTTCATCTTGTACTGGTCGTCTTACATGTTCTACTAGTTATCTTTCATTTTCTTGTTGTTCTCTTTCATGTCCTACTTGTTGTCTTTTATTAGTTGTATTTCATCTTCTTATAATTGTTTTTCATTTTCTTCTAGTTGTCTTTCATCTTGTACTGGTTGTTTTACATGTTCTACTTTTTCATATTCTTTTGGTTGTCTTTCATCTTCTACTAGTTATATTTCATAATGTACTGTTTGTCTTTGATATTCTCCTTGTTGTCATTAATGTTCTTTTGGTTTTCTTTCATCTAGTACTAGTTGTCTATTATGTTGTACTAGTTGTCTTTCATGTTCAACTAGTGGTCATTGATGTTCTACTGCAGGATGTATTTCATCTTCTCCCTATTGTCTTTCATCTTCTTCTAGTTGTCTTCCATCTTCTACTAGTTGTCTTTCATCTTCTACTATTTGTATTTTATCTTGTGTTGGTTGTCTGTCATATTCTACTTGTTATTTTTCATGTTCTACTCGTTGTTTTGCATCTACTATTGGCTGCATTTCATCTTCTTCTAGTTGTTTTTCATCTTGTGTTGGTTGTCATTCATTCTTTACTGATTGTGTTTCATGTGCCACTTGTTGTCTTTCATGTTCTACTTGTTGTTTTTCATTTACTAAGGGTTGTACTTCTTCTTCTTCTAGTTGTTTTTCATCTTGTGTTGGTTGTTATTCATGTTTAACTGATTGTATGTCATTCTAGTTGTCTTTCATCTAGAGTAGTTGTCTTTCATGTTCTAGTGGTTGTCTTTCATCTACTACTTGTCGTATTTCATCTTCTTCTAGTTGTCTTTCATCTTGTACATGTGATCTTTCATGTTCTACGGTTTGTCTGTCAGGTTCTACATGTTTTATTTCATCTACTGCTGGTTGTCCTTCACCTTCTACTAGTTATCTTGCATATTTTCGTCGTTGTTCTACATGTTCTTCTGTTTGCCTTTCATGTTCTACTAGTTGTGTTTCATCTACTTCTGGCTTGTCTTTCTTCATGTACTGGTTGTCTTACGTGTTCTACTTTTTAATCTTTCCCTTGTTGTTTTCATGTTCTACTTGTTGTCTTTCAGGTTCTAGTAGTTATTTTTCATGCTCTACGAGTTGTTTTACATCTTCTTCTAGTTGTTATTCGTCTTGTGTTGGTTTTCTAACATGTTCTACCTGGTGTATTTCATATTCTTCTAGTTTTCTTACATCTTTTCTTGGTTGTCCTTCATGCTCTACTGGTTGTTTTTCATCTTCTTTCAGTTGAATTTCATAATCTTCTGGTTGTATTTCGTCTTCTTGTAGTTATATTTCATTTTATACTGGTTGTCTTTCATGTTCTGCTGGTTGACTTTCATCTTCTTGTGCTTGTCTTAAATGTTCTACTGGTTGTCTTTCTTTTACTCCTAGTTATTTTTCATCTTCTTCTAGTTGTTTTTCATCTTGTACAGGTTGTCCTAAATGCTCCACATTTTCATCTTCTTCTAATTATCTTTCATCTTCTAGTTGTCACTTAAGTTCTACTAGTTGTCATTCATGTTCTATTTGTCATCTTTGACCTACTACTGGTTGTATTCCATCTTTTTCTTGTTGTCTTTCATGTTCTTCTAGTAGTAATGCATTTTGTACAAGTTGCATTTCGTACAAGTTGCATTTCATCTTCTTCTAAAAGTATTGCATTTCATCTTCTTCTAGTAGTATTGCATTTTGTACAAGTTGCTTTTCATCTTCTTCTAGTTGTCTTTTATGTTTTATTGGTCTTCTTAATGTTCTATTGGTTGTCTTTAGTGTTCTACTTGTTGTCTTTCTTCTACTATTGGTTGTATTTCATCTTCTTTTTGTTGTCTTTCATTTTCTATTAGTTGTCTTTCATTTTCTACTGGTTGTCGTTCATATTCTACTGGTTGTTTTTCATCTTCTTCTAATTGTTTTTCATCTTATGTTGGTTGTCTTTCATGTTCTACTGATTGTGTTTCTTGCTTACTTGTTGTCTTTCATCAACTACTTGCGTATTTCATTTTTTTCTTGTTGTATTGTATCTTGTACTGGTTGTCTTACATGTTGTACTTGTCGTCTTTCATCTACTACTAGTTGTATTTCATCTTTTTTTCAGTTGTATTTCATCCTCTTCTAATTGTATTTCATCTTTCATCTTGTACTGGTCGTCTTACATGTTCTACTAGTTATCTTTCATTTTCTTGTTGTTCTCTTTCATGTCCTACTTGTTGTGTTTTATTAGTTGTATTTCATCTTCTTATAATTGTTTTTCATTTTCTTCTAGTTGTCTTTCATCTTGTACTGGTTGTTTTACATGTTCTACTTTTTCATTTTCTTTTGGTTGTCTTTCATCTTCTACTAGTTATATTTCACCTTGTACTAGTTGTCTTTGATATTCTCCTAGTTGTCATTCATGTTCTTTTGATTTTTTTTCATCTAGTACTAGTTGTCTATTATGTTGTACTAGTTGTCTTTCATGTTCAACTAGTGGTCATTGTTGTTCTACTGTAGGATGTATTTCATCTTCTCCCTATTGTCTTTCATCTTTTTCTAGTTGTCTTCCATCTTCTACTAGTTGTCTTTCATCTTCTACTATTTGTATTTTATCTTGTGTTGGTTGTCTGTCATATTCTACTTGTTGTTTTTCATGTTCTACTCGTTGTTTTGCATCTACTATTGGTTGCATTTCATCTTCTTCTAGTTGTTTTTCATCTTGAGTTGGTTGTCATTCATTCTTTACTGATTGTGTTTCATGTGTCACTTGTTGTCTTTCATGTTCTACTCGTTGTTTTTCATCTACTAAGGGTTGTACTTCTTCTTCTTCTTGTTGTTTTTCATCTTGTGTTGGTTGTCATTCATGTTTGACTGATTGGATGTCATTCTAATAGTCTTTCATCTAGTAGTAGTTGTCTTTCATGTTCTAGTGGTTGTCTTTCATCTACTACTTGTCGTATTTCATCTTCTTCTAGTTGTCTTTCATCTTGTACATGTGTTCTTTCATGTTCTACGGTTTGTCTGTCAGGTTCTACATGTTTTATTTCATCTACTACTGGTTGTCTTTCACCTTCTACTAGTTATCTTGCATATTTTCGTCGTTGTTCTACATGTTCTTCTGTTTGTCTTTCATGTTCAACTAGTTGTGTTTCATCTACTTCTGGCTTGTCTTTCTTCATGTACAGGTTGTCTTACGTGTTCTAGTTTTTAATCTTTTCCTTGTTGTTTTCATGTTCTACATGTTGTCTTTCAGGTTCTAGTAGTTGTTTTTCATGCTCTACAAGTTGTTTTACATCTTCTTCTAGTTGTTATTCGTCTTGTGTTGGTTTTCTTACATGTTCTACTTGTTGTATTTCATATTCTTCTAGTTATCTTACATCTTTTCTTGGTTGTCCTTCATGCTCTACTGGTTCTTTTTCATCTTCTTTCAGTTGAATTTCATAATCTTCTGGTTGACTTTCATCTTCTTCTAGTTATCTTACATCTTTTCTTGGTTGTCCTTCATGCTCTACTGGTTATTTTTCATCTTCTTCTAGTTGTTTTTCATCTTGTACAGGTTGTCCTAAATGCTCCACATTTTCATCTTCTTCTAATTATCTTTCATCTTCTAGTTGTCACTTAAGTTCTACTAGTTGTCATTCATGTTCTATTTGTCATCTTTGACCTACTACTGGTTGTATTTCATTTTTTTTCTTGTTGTCTTTCATGTTCTTCTAGTAGTATTGCATTTTGTACAAGTTGCATTTCATCTTCTTCTACTAGTATTGCATTTCGTACAAGTTGCATTTCATCTTCTTCTAGTAGTATTGCATTTCGTACAAGTTGCATTTCATCTTCTTCTAGTAGTATTGCATTTTGTACAAGTTGTTTTTCATCTTCTTCTAGTTGTCTTTTATGTTTTATTGGTCGTCTTAATGTTCTATTTGGTTGTCTTTAATGTTCTACTTATTGTCTTTCATCTACTATTGGTTGTATTTCATCTTCTTTTAGTTGTCTTTCATTTTCTATTAGTTGTCTTTCATTTTCTCTGGTTGTCGTTCCTATTCTACTGGTTGTTTTTTATCTTCTTCTAATTGTTTTTCATCTTGTGGTGGTTGTCTTTCATGTTCTACTGATTGTGTTTCTTGTTTTTCATCTTGTGGTGGTTCTTCTAATTGTCTTTCATGTTGTCTTTCATCAACTACTTGCGTATTTCATTTTTTTCTTGTTGTATTGCATCTTGTATTGGTTGTCTTACATGTTGTACTTGTCGTCTTTCATCTACTACTAGTTGTATTTCATCTTTTTTCAGTTGTATTTCATCTTTCATCTTGTACTGGTCGTCTTACATGTTCTACTAGTTATCTTTCATTTTCTTGTTGTTCTCTTTCATGTCCTACTTGTTGTCTTTTATTAGTTGTGTTTCATCTTCTTATAATTGTTTTTCATTTTCTTCTAGTTGTCTTTCATCTTGTACTGGTTGTTTTACATGTTCTACTTTTTCATATTCTTTTGGTTGTCTTTCATCTTCTACTAGTTATATTTCACCTTGTACTAGTTGTCTTTGATATTCTCGTAGTTGTCATTCATGTTCTTTTGTTTTTTTTTCATCTAGTACTAGTTGTCTATTATGTTATACTAGTTGATATCTCGTTATTAGACCTATAAATCCGACCAATTTCTATACCAAAATATGTGTTTCAAACCACCAAATTGTGTCTTTTACATTGAATATACATTAAATATCTATAGAATGTGGTACTGCTGCGCTTTCATTCTTACTTTGCAGAAAACGAGCGAAATCAGGGAAATTGTGAAGTTCTGGAACTATACACGCGGGCCGCGCCACATCCGAAGCGGGCCGCATGAAACCCTGACGCGATCTCCATTTTACACACGCGAGGAGCACAGACACACGGGTCGCGTGAGTCTATTCCGGAAACAAAACAGAAAAGGAAACAGAGGCTCAATGAAGGAAAGGTCGGCCAGATTGGCTATATTACGGGATCCCTTCCCACAGAAGGGTAGGCTATTCATTATTCTACATTCCAGAGAGCGAGGGACAGATTCTAGGGTTTGGGCTTGACGGCTAGCTTGGAGACGAAGTTGAGAAGCGAAAGACGAAAGTTCTTCACGGATCTTCTTTGTATTTCGGGTTTTGTCATGACTATTTCATCTATCATTTGTGTTATTTGCTTTATGACTATGTGTGAGTAGTTTACTTAGTTTCTAGGGTTACGATGTAGTTTGATACTTTGTTTTGTATGCATGTTGATTGAATTTGTGTTGAATGATAGTGTTTAATTGTTTGAGTATTATTCTAATTGCTTTGTTGAAGTTGATTGAATGATTCTTGTTTGTTTACTGTTAGATGTCTATAGCATCTTTCTAGTACTTTGGCCTTGATGTTTCTTTCAACCAAACTTAGTATTTGAGGTAGGTTTACGAGCCGTGAGGCGAGTCCAAAAAGTAACCGAGAGGTGAACTTTTCCACTTATCGAGAGGTAGTGGTTACCTTTAGTAAACCGGACAATTAACTTGGATTAAAAACCTAAGAAGGTGAAATTGCATTTCCGACACCAGGTTCATTAAGCTAATAAATGAGAGTTGAGGTTTAGGAACATTAGGTTCGGTTAATGAATCCTTACACTAAAGAACAACGCAAAAACAGACAACTGCTACATTCACTCGAGGTTCACGCGGACTACGTATGAGAGTACGCGGGTCGCGTGTTCCATGCGGGTCGCATATGAAAGTACGCGGGTCGTGTGGATACCGAGGGGCAAGGTTGACAATGAAATCAAAAACCCTGCAAACGCTTTTCTCTATATGATAAAAACCAAATTTTACTTTCTGTTATTTTAATTACTTCTGTGATTGATTGAACTTAGGAAATTAAACAAACCAAATCAACCTTTTCCAACTTCTAGTACCTAATTGATTTAAGTAGAATTCCAAATTTGATTTAGAACCGTCCTGTGGATCGATACCTGACTAGACTATACGACAGGATTGTGCACTTGCAATCTTAGTCGGAAGTTAAATCAAGGTTAAAAGCTACAGCTTGCTGTAGTGAAACTTTGTGATACACTTTTGTGCGAACAAGTTTTTGGCGCCGTTGCCGGGGACGGCATCATTTATCTTTTCTGGATTTTTGCTTATTTTGATTAATCTAGATTTTAATCTGTATCTTTTCTTTTATTTTTCTCTCTTTCAGGAACACACTGGCTTACATACCACCTCCGACGGGTGATTACCATCTCAGGAGCAGAGGACCGATACCTGACGCGAACCGCATCGATTTTCACGCGGGCTGCGTAGCTCTTCTCAAAACCGACGCAAGATCTGTGCACTCAGATCCAGCTGGAACACCTCCTCACGCGACCCGCATACAAGACACGCGGTCCGTGCAAACCGACCCAAACAGACAGGGACCTTCCAGCAGAGCAGCAATGAGCAACAACGGAGACGAGGGACGGGACGAGAATCTGACTGATGATGAGTACCAGGAAGACGTCGTACCAAGGACATTGCGAGAGTTCAATGTGCCGAGGGCTGGATACGTGAGAGGAGCAATCAGACTGCCGCAAATTCCAGGACAACAACCGAACTTCAATCCGGGCGTTGTTAACATTGTGCAGCAAAACACTTTCCATGGGTTGGATCATGAGGATCCACACTCTCACCTCCAAACTTTTCTCGAGTGTTGCACTACCATTAGAACAAATGGCGCAACTAATGATTACATCAGACTTGCTTTATTTCCTTTCACTCTTAGGGATAAGGCCAAAAAATGGTTAGGGTCACTACCAAGGGATTCGATTACCAACTGGAGGGAATTGTCCAACTCATTTCTGACTAGGTTTTTCCCACATAAAAGAACTGCCGAGGTAAGGACCCAACTGACCAGTTTTAGGCAAAGGTCTGATGAACCCCTGAACGAAGCATGAGAAAGGTTTAGGGAGTTGCAGTATTCTTGTCCACACCATGGTATACCTGACTGGTTATTGATTCAGACTTTTTATGATGGTTTAACAGAAAGCACTCGTACTTCTGTTGATGCTGTCGCAGGTGGAGCTTTGATGTCAAGAGAACCTCTTGAGGCAATGAACTTGATCGACAACATGGCTCAAAACCAACAGTGGTCCGGCCGCGACAATTCCAGACCTGGAGGAGGCGGCCGATTTGAGGTCGATCAGATCACAGCTCTAACCGCCAAGATGGAAGCTATGCAGAAGGCTTTCGACAAGATGAATGTCAAATATGTTGGGAGCCATTAATCACAGCCGGAGTCATGTGCCATGTGTGGGGAGGGACATTCCTATGAACACTGTCCATTGGCGCAAAGGGATGATGACGAGCTCGAACACGTGAATTCTCTCAACAGCGAGCCATCCTACTTTTCAAAACCTCCATTCAACCGAACCTACTCCAAAGACCCGGTTGAGCAACAAAACTGGAGGTGGAAGCAGAACAACCCAGCACCTTTCAACAGTCACCTCAAACCCCTCTTTCAACAATCCTTCTGGCAACAACAACAACCGAAACTTTTACCACAATGCATCCTTCAACAACCAGAACAACCGAGCAGCCCAATCCGGTCCTTCCAAGCCATACATCGCTCCCGCTGTGAGTGACTTCATGCATGAGCAAGGAAAGATGAACCAGATGTTGTTTGAGCAAATGCAACAAACATCTGAGCAAATACAACAAATAAATGTTCAACTGACTGCTCAGGGTGCTCAGACTAAGATAATAATGGAGCAATTAGGGTACAAAGCCGGCCCAAGCCAACCACCACCTGGTAAGCTACCCAGCCAGCCAGAGATCAACCCTAGAGGAGAAGCCAAGGCGGTCACTCTGCGAAGTGGAACCCAGTACGAAGGACCAGCCAAACCAACAGACCAGACCGCACAGCACGCGGGCCGCACCAATGACATGCGCCCCGCGTCACCACCTGAAGAAGAGAACCCGAGCCGCGTCAAATCGACTCGACCGGCAGTCACACCTGGAGAACCTGTGAACGCGACCTGCGTCACTGACACGCGCATCGAAAGAACCCGAAAGTCAGAAGAAGTCAGGGGCCGAGAAACCTCCACCATACAGGCCACCTGTACCCTTCCCACAAAGACTAGCTGAGACCAGACTGAATGCACAGTTCGCAAAATTCATCGATGTTCTCAAACAACTGCACATTACCATTCCATTCACCGAAGCTTTGACTCAAATGCCCACCTATGCCAAGTTCTTGAAGGACATCCTATCCAACAAGCGAAGCTTGGGGGGGCACGAGACGGTGAAACTAACAGAGCAGTGCAATGCAATTCTGAGCAACGAGCTACCACCCAAATTGGAAGACCCTAGTAAGTTTTCTATTCCTTGCACTATAGGGAAAGCCATGATCAAGAAGGCTCTATGTGACTTGGGAGCTAGCGTGAGTCTCATGCCACGCACTATCTATGATCGAATGGGGGTAGGTGAGCTCAAACCTACGCGAATGACCTTACAGCTAGCAGATTCATCGGTAAGACTTCCGCTTGGCATAGTGGAAGATGTACCGGTTCAGGTTGGTAAGTTCTATGTACCTGCTGATTTTGTTGTTATGGAAATGGAAGAGGACAAGGAAGTCCCCATTATTCTGGGACGACCTTTCCTCAGAACTGCAGGTGCAATAATTGATGTATCTCATGGAACACTAACCTTGAACATTGGAGATGAAAAAGTACGATTTTAGATTGATTGTGCTATGAAGTATCCTTCAACCGAATCTTGTTTTTGAGTAGATGTGATCGAAGAATGTTTAACAGATTTGGCAGAGGATTACTTTCTTGAACAGATCAATGAGCGTATGAATGAACACACTAACTATTTGTCTGAGTTGTAGGTTGAACAAAGCGAGATAGAATCAGTTTTTGCAGCAGACATGAAGTCAGACGACTACGAGGAATTTGGACACGGGCCGGATGAATTACACGCAGGCCGCGTGCCACAGTCCGAGGACCTGGAAACTGAAGGAAGCGGGTCGGATGAAACCGACGCGAGGTCTACACGCGAGCCGAGTGCACCAGACGCGGACCGCGTCAAGACCCAAACTGAGAACCCGACTCCTGAACTCAAGCCTCTTCCAGCCAACCTCAGGTATGAATTTCTCGGTCCAGATAACTCTTTTCCTGTGATTGTCAATGCAGGTTTAAACCCCGATCAAACCGCCAAACTTCCGGAGAAGCTGAAGATTCACAAAGGCGCAATTGGGTACTCGATCAAGGATCTGAAGGGAATCGACCCATCCATCTGTTCACACAGAATCTTACTTGAAGATGATCACAAGCCATCAGTTGAACACCAGCGACGGCTCAACCTAAATCTGAAAGAGGTAGTGAAAAAAGAAATACTTAAACTTCTTGATGCAGGTATTATCTACCCGATTTCTGACAGCAAATGGGTGAGCCCAGTCCATGTGGTGCCAAAGAAAGGAGGCGCGACAGTGGTGAAAAATGAGAAGAATGAGCTCATCCAAACACGTGTAGTTAATGGATACAGGATGTGTATCGACTACAGGAAGCTCAATGCAGCCACGCGCAAGGATCACTTTCCGTTGCCATTTGTCGACCAACTCCTCGAAAGGCTTGCTAATCACTCTTATTTTTGTTATCTTGATGGTTATTCTGGTTTCTTTCAAATACCCATTCACCCACAAGACCAAGAAAAGACCACTTTTACTTGTCCATATGGTACATTTGCATATCGTAGGATGCCCTTTGGTCTTTGTAATGCACCACCAACCTTTCAGAGAGCCATGATGGCTATCTTTTCTGATTTCATTGAGAATGAGGTTGAGGTCTTTATGGATGATTTTTCTGTATATGGTGTTTGTTTTGATTCTTGTTTGACTAACCTCTGTAAGATTTTGCAGAAATGTGAAGATGTCAATCTAATTCTGAATTGGGAGAAGTGTCACTTCATGGTTCAAGAAGGTGTTGTCCTTGGACATGTTGTGACCTCCAAAGGCATCGAGGTTGATAAGGCAAAGATTGAAGTGATTGAGAAACTTGGAATCCCAACTTGTGTTAAAGGGGTTCGCAGTTTTCTAGGTCATGCAGGATTCTATCGCCGCTTCATCAAGGACTTTTCTAAAATTGCGAAACCATTGACCAATCTACTCATTAAAGATTCTGATTTTGTTTTCACTGATGATTGTGTCAAGTCTTTTTGTAGTTTGAAGGAAGCCCTCATCTCAGCACCCATTTTGCAATCACCTGATTGGTCTCTTCCATTCGAGATCATGTGCGACGCGAGCGACTATGCTGTAGGAGCAGTTCTTGGGCAAAGAAAGGACAAGAAGCCGTCCGCCATCTACTATGCTAGCAAGGTGCTAGATCCAGCCCAGATGAACTACACAACCACCGAGAAGGAGCTTCTTGCATTGTGTTCGCTCTTGACAAGTTCAGATCGTATCTAGTTGGCTCGAAAATAATTGTTTACACCGATCATGCCGCACTCAGGTATTTGTTGAATAAACAAGATGCTAAACCTCGTTTGATTAGATGGATTCTTCTTTAGCAGGAATTTGACACTGAAATTAGGGACAAAAAGGGAGTCGAAAACACCGTGGCTGACCACCTATCCCGTCTTCGTTGGGAGGAGGAGGACTCAGCCAAATTGCCGATCAATGACTCGTTCCCTGATGAACATCTCTTCTCAGTCTCAGCTCTGGACGCCTCTGACGCTGGTAGCATGACCATGCACGCGGGCCGCATGGCCTTCCAGCCGACTCCTTGGTATGCTGACATTGCGAACTACCTAGCTTCTGGGTTGCTACCTGGTACCATGTCTTACCAGCAGAATAAGAAGCTCAGATCGGATGCCAGGTATTATTTTTGGGATGAACCCTTTCTTTTCAAAATAGGTGTTGATGGCATTTTTCAACGGTGTGTGCCATACGAGGAGACGCGCTCCATCCTTGAGCATTGCCATTCGTCCGCTTATGGGGGACACGCTTCGTTCTCCAAAACAGCCACCAAGGTATTGCAATCTGGTTTCTTTTGGCCTTCTCTTTTCAGGGATGCAAGGACCTTAGTCATGGCTTGTGACAAGTGTCAACGGACCGGGAACATCACCAAGCGCAACGAGATGCCTCTCAACTCCGTTCTTGAGGTAGAGGTTTTCGATGTGTGGGGTATTGATTTCATGGGACCATTTCCATCATCATGTGGGAATGAGTACATCCTGGTTGCCGTCGATTACGTGTCCAAATGGGTCGAAGCAGTGGCATGTCGAAAAGCAGACTCAAATGCGGTGAAGCTACTGTTCAATGACATAATTTCTCCGCGCTTTGGAGTGCCACAAGCTGTTATCAGTGATGAAGGTAAGCAAGTCAACCGCCAATTTGACAATCTCTTGAGCCGTCATGAAGTCACAAGGTAACCACTTCTTATCATCCTCAATCTAATGGTCAAGCTGAAATCTCTAACAGGGAAATCAAGTCCATTTTGGAAAAGACTGTGGCAAGGACAAGGAAGGATTGGTCGCTAAAGTTGAATGATGCACTTTGGGCATACCGAACCGCATTCAAAACACTGATTGGGATGAGCCCTTTCAAGCTGGTGTATGGAAAGCCATGCCACCTTCCTGTGGAGATAGAGCACAAACCATTCTGGGCCACGCGAGCCATCAACATGGACATGCTTGCAGCTGGAGAGAAGCGTATCCTCGACTTGCACAAATTGGAGGAGATGCGTTTACACTCCTATGAGAATGCGAGGATTTACAAAGAAAAGACCAAGCAGTTCCATGACAAGCGCATCATGCCTCGCGAGTTTAAGGAAGGTGAACATTTTCATCTTCTTCTAATTATCTTTCATCTTCTAGTTGTCACTTAAGTTCTACTAGTTGTCATTCATGTTCTATTTGTCATCTTTGACCTACTACTGGTTGTATTTCACCTTTTTCTTGTTGTCTTTCATGTTCTTCTAGTAGTATTGCATTTTGTACAAGTTGCATTTCATCTTCTTCTAGTAGTATTGCATTTCGTACAAGTTGCATTTCATCTTCTTCTAGTAGTATTGCATTTCGTACAAGTTGCATTTCATCTTCTTCTAGTAGTATTGCATTTTGTACAAGTTGCTTTTCATCTACTTCTAGTTGTCTTTTATGTTTTATTGGTCGTCTTAATGTTCTATTGGTTGTCTTTAATGTTCTACTTGTTGTCTTTCATCTACTATTGGTTGTATTTCATCTTCTTTTAGTTGTCTTTCATTTTCTATTAGTTGTCTTTCATTTTTTACTGGTTGTCGTTCAAATTCTACTGGTTGTTTTTCATCTTCTTCTAATTGTTTTACATCTTGTGTTGGATGTCTTTCATGTTCCACTGATTGTGTTTCTTGTTTACTTGTTGTCTTTCATCAACTACTTGCGTATTTCATTTTTTTCTTGTTGTATTGCATCTTGTACTGGTTGTCTTACATGTTGTACTTGTCGTCTTTCATCTACTACTAGTTGTATTTCATCTTTTTTCAGTTGTATTTCATCATCTTCAAATTGTATTTCATCTTTCATCTTGTACTGGTCATCTTACATGTTATACTAGTTATCTTTCATTTTCTTGTTGTTCTCTTTCATGTCCTACTTGTTGTCTTTTCTTAATTGTATTTCATCTTCTTATAATTGTTTTAACATTTTCTTCTAGTTGTCTTTCATCTCGTACTGGTTGTTTTACATGTTCTACTTTTTCATATTCTTTTGGTTGTCTTTCATCTTATACTAGTTATATTTCACCTTGTACTAGTTGTCTTTGATATTCTCCAAGTTGTCATTCATGTTCTTTTGGTTTTTTTTCATCTAGTACTAGTTGTCTATTATGTTGTACTAGTTGTCTTTCATGTTCAACTAGTGGTCATTGTTGTTCTACTGCAGGATGTATTTCAACTTCTCCCTATAGTTTTTCATCTTCTTCTAGTTGTCTTCCATCTTCTACTAGTTGTCTTTCATCTTCTTCTATTTGAATTTTATCTTGTGTTGGTTGTCTGTCATATTCTACTTGTTGTTTTTCATGTTATACTCGTTGTTTTGCATCTACTATTGGTAGCATTTCATATTCTTCTTGTTGTTTTTCATCATGTGTTGGTTGTCATTCATTCTTTACTGATTGTGTCTCATGTGCCACTTGTTGTCTTTCATGTTCTACTCGTTTTTCATCTACTATGGGTTGTACTTCTTCTTCTTCTAGTTGTTTTTCATCTTGTGTTGGTTGTCATTCATGTTTCACTGATTGTATGTCATTCTAATTGTCTTTCATCTTGTAGTAGTTGTCTTTCATGTTCTAGTGGTTGTCTTTCATCTACTACTTGTCGTATTTCATCTTCTTCTAGTTGTCTTTCATCTTGTACATGTGTTCTTTCATGTTCTACGGTTTGTCTGTCAGGTTCTACATGTTTTATTTCATCTACTACTGGTTGTCTTTCACCTTCTACTAGTTATCTTGCATATTTTCGTCGTTGTTCTACATGTTCTTCTGTTTGCCTTTCATGTTCTACTAGTTGTGTTTCATCTACTTCTGGCTTGTCTTTCTTCATGTACTGGTTGTCTTACGTGTTCTTCTTTTTAATCTTTCCCTTGTTGTTTTCATGTTCTACTAGTTGTGTTTCATCTACTTCTGGCTTGTCTTTCTTCATGTACTGGTTGTCTTACGTGTTCTACTTTTTAATCTTTCCCTTATTGTTTTCATGTTCTACTTGTTGTCTTTCAGGTTCTTGTAGTTATTTTTCATGCTCTACAAGTTGTTTTACATCTTCTTCTAGTTTTTATTCGTCTTGTGTTGGTTTTCTAACATGTTCTACCTGGTGTATTTCATATTCTTCTAGTTTTCTATATCTTTTCTTGGTTGTCCTTCATGCTCTACTCGTTGTTTTTCATCTTCTTTCAGTTGAATTTCATAATCTTCTGGTTGTATTTCACCTTCTTGTAGTTATATTTCATTTTATACTGGTTGTCTTTCATATTCTGCTGGTTAACTTTCATCTTCTTGTGCTTGTCTTACATGTTCTACTGGTTGTCTTTCCTTTACTCCTACTTATTTTTCATCTTCTTCTAGTTGTTTTTGATCTTGTACTGGTTGTTCTAAATGTTCCACATTTTCATCTTCTTCCAATTAACTTTCATCTTCTAGTTGTCACTTAAGTTCTACTAGTTGTCATTCATGTTCTATTTGTCATCTTTGACCTACTACTGGTTGTATTTCATCTTTTTCTTGCTGTCTTTCATGTTCTTCTAGTAGTATTGCATTTTGTATAAGTTGTATTTCATCTTCTTCTAGTAGTATTGCATTTTATCATCTTCTAGTAGTATTGCATTTTGTACAAGTTGCTTTTCATCTTCTTCTAGTTGTCTTTTATATTTTATTGGTCGTCTTGATGTTCTATTGGTTGTCTTTGATGTTCTACTTGTTGTCTTTCATCTACTATTGGTTGTATTTCATCTTCTTTTAGTTGTCTTTCATCTACTATTGGTTGTATTTCATCTTCTTTTCGTCGTAGTTCTACATGTTCTTCTGTTTGCCTTTCATGTTCTACTAGTTGTGTTTCATCTACTTCTGGCTTGTCTTTCTTCATGTACTGGTTGTCTTACGTGTTCTACTTTTTAATCTTTCCCTTGTTGTTTTCATGTTCTACTAGTTGTCTTTCAGGTTCTAGTAGTTGTTTTTCATGCTCTACAAGTTGTTTTACATCTTCTTCTAGTTGTTATTCATCTTGTGTTGGTTTTCTTACACGTTCAACTTGTTGTATTTCATATTATTCTAGTTTTCTTACATCTTTTATTGGTTGTCCTTCATGCTCAACATGTTCTACTAGTTATCTTTCATTTTCTTGTTATTCTCTTTCATGTCCTACTTGTTATCTTTTATTAGTTGTATTTCATCTTCTTATAATTGTTTTTCATTTTCTAATAGTTGTCTTTCATCTTGTACTGGTTGTTTTACATATTCTACTTTTTCATATTCTTTTGGTTTTCTTTCATCTTCTACTAGTTATATTTCACCTTGTACTGGTTGTCTTTGATATTCTTCTAGTTGTCATTCATGTTCTTTTGGTTTTCTTTCATCTAGTACTAGTTGTCTATTATGTTGTACTAATTGTCTTTCATGTTCAACTAGTGGTCATTGATGTTCTACTGCAGGATGTATTTCATCTTCTCCATATTGTCTTTCATCTTCTTCTAGTTGTCTTCCATCTTCTACTAATTGTCTTTCATCTTCTACTATTTGTATTTTATCTTGTGTTGGTTGTCTGTCATATTCTACTTGTTGTTTTTCATGTTCTACTCGTTGTTTTGCATCTACTATTGGTTGCATTTTATCTTCTTCTAGTTGTTCTTCATCTTGAGTTGGTTGTCATTCATTCTTTACTGATTGTGTTTCATGTGCCACCTGTTGTCTTTCATGTTCTACTCGTTGTTTTCATCTACTAAGGGTTGTACTTCTTCTTCTTCTAGTTGTTTTTCATCTTGTGTTGGTTGTCATTCATGTTTGATTGACTGTATGTCATTCTAATAGGCTTTCATCTAGTAGTAGTTGTCTTTCATGTTCTAGTGGTTGTCGTTCATCTACTACTTGTCGTATTTCATCTTCTTCTAGTTGTCTTTCATCTTGTACATGTGTTCTTTCATGTTCTACGGTTTGTCTGTCAGGTTCTACATGTTTTATTTCATCTACTACTGGTTGTCTTTCACCTTCCACTAGTTATCTTGCATATTTTCGTCGTGGTTCTACATGTTCTTCTGTTTGCCTTTCATGTTCTACTAGTTGTGTTTCATCTACTTCTGGCTTGTCTTTCTTCATGTACTGGTTGTCTTACGTGTTCTACTTTTTAATCTTTCCCTTGTTGTTTTCATGTTCTACTTGTTGTCTTTCAGGTTCTTGTAGTTATTTTTCATGCACTACGAGTTGTTTTACATCTTCTTCTGGTTTTTATTCGTCTTGTGTTGGTTTTCTAACATGTTCTACCTGGTGTATTTCATATTCTTCTAGTTTTCTTACATCTTTTTATTGGTTGTCCTTCATGCTCTACTCGTTGTTTTTCATCTTCTTTCAGTTGAATTTCATAATCTTCTGGTTGTATTTCGCCTTCTTGTAGTTATATTTCATTTTATACTGGTTGTCTTTCATGTTCTGCTGGTTGACTTTCATTTTCTTGTGCTTGTCTTACATGTTCTACTGGTTGTCTTTCTTTTACTCCTAGTTATTTTTCATCTTCTTCTAGTTGTTTTTTATCTTGTACTGGTTGGCCTAAATGATCCACATTTTCATCTTCTTCCAATTATCTTTCATCTTCTAGTTGTCACTTAAGTTCTACTAGTTGTCATTCATGTTCTATTTGTCATCTTTGACCTACTACTGGTTGTATTTCATCTTTTTCTTGCTGTCTTTCATGTTCTTCTAGTACACCAAAACGCGGAGTGAACAAGAATTAGAAGAGAAATGAAAAAGGGCTGCAAAACAATGAATCTCATAGGCGGCGGTCTTCTGAGAAACTCCAAAATTCAGAGTGAACGAAATTCAAAAAAATCAAAATAGAATGTAACACGGGGACTTTTTATATGCGACTGTATGCGGGGATACACCAAAACGCAAAGTGAATAAGAATCAGAAGAGAAAAGAAAAAAGGCTGCAAAATAGAAAATTCTCATAGGCAGCGGTCTACTGGGAAATTCCAAAATTCAGAGTGAACGAAATTCAAAAAAATCAAAACGGAATGTTAAACGGAGACTTTTTATATGCGACTGTATGGGGGGATACACAAAATGCGGAGTGAACAAGAATTAGAACAGAAAAGAAAGAAGGTTGCAAAACAGGGATTCTCATAGGCGGCGGTCTTCTGAGAAACTGCAAAATTCAGAGTGAACGAAATTCGAAAAAATCAAAACGGAATGTAAAACGGGGACTTTTTATATGCGACTGTATGCGGGGATACAACAAAATGCGGAGTGAACAAGAATTTGAAGAGAAAAGAAAGAGGGCTGCAAAACAGGGATTCTCATAGGCGGCGGTCTTCTGAGAAACTCCAAAATTCAGAGTGAACGAAATTCAAAAAAATCAAAATGGAATATAACACGGGGGCTTTTTATATGCGACTGTATGCGGGGATACAACAAAATGCGAAGTGAACAAGAATTAGAAGAGAAAAGAAAAAAGGCTGCAAAACAGGAAATTTTCATAGGCGGCGGTCTTCTGAGAAACTCCAAAATTCAGAGTGAACGAAATTCAAAAAAATTAAAATGGAATGTAACACGGGAACTTTTTCTATGCGACTGTATACGGGGATACAACAAAATGCGGAGTGAACAAGAATTGGAAGAGAAAAGAAAGAGGGCAGCAAAACAGGGATTCTCATAGGCGGCGGTCTTCTGAGAAACTCCAAAATTCAGAGTGAACGAAATTCAAAAAAATCAAAACGGAATGTAAAACGGGGACTTTTTATATGCGACTGTATGCGGGGATACACCAAAACGCGGAGTGAACAAGAATTAGAAGAGAAAAAAAAAGGGCTGCAAAACAGGAAATTCTCATAGGCGGCGGTGGTCTTCTGAGAAACTCCAAAATTCAGAGTGAACGAAATTCGAAAAAATCAAAATGGAATATAACACGGGGACTTTTTATATGCGACTGTATGCGGGGATACAACAAAATGCGGAGTGAACAAGAATTAGAAGAGAAAAGAAAAAGGGCTGCAAAACAGGAAATTTTCATAGGCGGCGGTCTTCTGAGAAACTCCAAAATTCAGAGTGAACGAAATTCAAAAAAATCAAAATAGAATGTAACACGGGGACTTTTTATATGCGACTGTATGCGGGGATACACCAAAACGCAAAGTGAACAAGAATCAGAAGAGAAAAGAAAGAGGGCTGCAAAACAGGTAATTCTCATAGGCAGCGGTCTACTGGGAAACTCCAAAATTCAGAGTGAACGAAATTCAAAAAAATCAAAACGGAATGTAAAGCGGGGACTTTTTATATGCGACTGTATGCGGGGATACACCAAAACGCAAAGTGAATAAGAATTAGAAGAGAAAAGAAACAGGGCTGCAAAACAGGGAATTCTCATAGGCGGCGGTGGTCTTCTGAGAAACTCCAAAATTCAGAGTGAACGAAATTCAAAAAAATCAAAATGGAATATAACACGGGACTTTTTATATGCGACTGTCTGCGGGGATACAACAAAAAGAGGAGTGAACAAGAATTAGAAGAGAAAAGAAAAAGGGCTGCAAAACAGGGAATTCTCATAGGCGGCGGTGGTCTTCTGAGAAACTCCAAAATTCAGAGTGAACGAAATTCAAAAAAATCAAAATGGAATATAACACGGGGACTTTTTATATGCGACAGTATGCGGGGATACAACAAAATGCGAAGTGAACAAGAATCAGAAGAGAAAAGAAAAAAGGCTGCAAAATAGGAAATTCTCGTAGGCAGCGGTCTACTGGGAAACTCCAAAATTCAGAGTGAACGAAATTCTAAAAAATAAAAACGGAATGTTAAACGGGGACTTTTTATATGCGACTGTACGTGGGGATACAACAAAATGCGGAGTGAACAAGAATTAGAAGAGAAAAGAAAGAGGGCGGCAAAACAGAGATTCTCATAGGCGGCGGTCTTCTGAGAAACTCCAAAATTCAGAGTGAACGAAATTCAAAAAAATCAAAACGGAATGTAAAACGGGGACTTTCTATATGCGACTGTATGCGGGGATACACCAAAACGCGGAGTGAACAAGAATTAGAAGAGAAAAGAAAAAGGGCTGCAAAACAGGGAATTCTCATAGGCGGCTGTGGTCTTCTGAGAAACTCCAAAATTCAGAGTGAACGAAATTCAAAAAAATCATAATGGAATATAACACGGGGACTTTTTATATGCGACTGTATGCGGGGATACAACAAAATGAGGAGTGAACAAGAATTAGAAGAGAAAAGAAAAAGGGCTGCAAAACAGGGAATTCTCATAGGCGGCGGTGGTCTTCTGAGAAACTCCAAAATTCAGAGTGAACGAAATTCAAAAAAATCAAAATAGAATGGAACACGGGGACTTTTTATATGCGACTGTATGCGGGGATACACCAAAACGCAAAGTGAATAAGAATCAGAAGAGAAAAGAAAAAAGGCTGCAAAATAGGAAATTCTCATAGGCAGCGGTCTACTGGGAAATTCCAAAATTCAGAGTGAACGAAATTCAAAAAAATCAAAACGGAATGTTAAACGGGGACTTTTTATATGCGACTGTATGTGGGGATACAACAAAATGCGGAGTTGTTTGACCCTAAAAAAGTCGGGACATAGAAATAAAAAATATAGTAAAAAAAAATATATAAATAAAAAAGGAATGAAATAAAAAAAAAAAAAAGGAAATTGAAATAAAAAAATGGCGCTAGTTAGCTTTAAGCTACTGGCCGAGGAAAAAATATATACATATAATGATTGGATTGAGTTATATGGGCCGAATCAAACAAATATATATAATCGGATTAAATGCTACTATGGCCGAACTCAATTAAAGTTAAATAATTTGAGCTACAGTTGCAAGCCGAATCAAAAGATTGAATTAATGGCCTAGCCCAATTATTGTATGGCCCAAATTGAGAGGATAGAATATGCTCTAGAACATGCTCTAGATATTTTGTTCTCATTGACACATGTCACACTACCAATGAAGATGCCAAAATAGGAGGGATAAAGATGCTCTAGAATATGCTCTAGATATTTTTGCTCCAATGGACACATGTCACATGACCAATGAAGATGCTAAAATGCCAAGAATATTCTCTTCAAGCTTGAGGGATAAGCATGGCCACTTGGATGCATCTAAACCTTTGGATGAGAGTTAATACAAAGGAGTGGTGGGGATCATGCCAACAAGGCTCCTCTAAACCCTAGGCTCTACCCCTTGCCATAGCCTATATAAACCCCTCATTTGAAGATGAAGATAGACACTACAAAAAAAGAGGCAATACACAAGAGAGAACACAACATATATACCACACATAACACAACACACACAATATATACACCTCACCAAGGCCGAATCCCTTCTCTTCTCAAATCAAAAAATCAACTAGAAATAGGTAGAGATTTTGCAATGTAGAAGCTTAATATAGCTTGTTTTCATGTATATTAATCATGAATCAATGAAAGAATGTTCTTTGTTTATAGCTTCTTATATTATATCTCTTCTCCTCTCTTCTTTTCTTTACATACTTGGAGCTTCCTTCATTTTATATTTTTTTCTTTTGTTTTCTTTATTTTATTTCGAACTTTTGTGAAAATGCAAAATGAGAAAGCTTCATGATGTTTTAAGCTTATTTTATAAGCAAAGCATGAAGTTTAATGATCATCAAACAAAAAATAATATATGCATGAATATATTAAATAAAAGAAAAAATCCTTTCTTTTCTCTTTGACATTTCTTTCTTTGATCTTTTTGGTGTTTTAAACCAACTCTTCTTAATTCTTTTAAAGTAATTAGGTAGTAAAAATATGAGAGTTGAGCTAGCTAGCTTCCTCTTATATTGGAGCTACTTGATTATTTTAATGAAGAATTAAGAAGAAATTAAAAGTGACAATAAAAAAATATACACAAGGGGTTGAAAAGGTCAAGCTAGCTAGCTTCCTCTCAATCCTTCTTAAATGATCCAAGGGCCCATGATTCATGTATAGAAAGTTGATCTTTCATGTGTGCTAGATTACACATTGTGAAGGATTAAATTAATATACATGAATATGGTGAAAGATAGAGGATTTAGATGCAAATAGTCCTATGACATCTTAATGATTTGCCCTATAATCAAATGAAAAGAGCACATGATATGCAAATTTTGATAAAATAAGAGTCTTCTTGCAAAAATCATGCTTTGACATTCTTTTGATTAAATAAACTTTTGAAACTTTGATCTTCTCTCTTTTGTTTCTGGTATGGTACCAAACCAAACTTAGCAACAAAGCACCATGCAAATACCATTGATACAAAGAAAACCCTCAAAACGGTGAAATTGACCTGTTCTGGTAAAATAGCCAGTGCAGACTGGTACGAGGACCAAAATAAAAAACAAACTATACAGTCAGATAGAGGACTTCAAAACACACAATTTAGACCCAAACTTTACATTTATAGCATTTGCTATGCATTTTCTATGATTTTCTAAAGTTCAGCTTTCTAAAATACAAAAAAAACTGATAGATAAGCTTGCTGTCCCAGAACATGCCTCCTACAAAATCACAAATTAAAAATAGATTTAGGCCTTCTAAATTCTTGAAACTTTTTGAGGATATAGATTGTGCTTTCCTGAAAATTTTGGTACCAAAAATACTCAAATCGGAGTTGTAGTCTATCTTGCACAAATTTTACAAAAATACTTGTCAGCAAACAAAACTGGTACTAGACTGAAATGACAATCTCTGGTAAAATGACCAATCTAGACCAGTACAGTGGCTAGAATGAAAAATGGACTGCACCAATACGTAAATAACTTCAAAACACACAAGATTGACACAAATTTCATATTATTTGGATTTTATTTCGATTTAATATGGATTTTTGAAGTTCAGTTTTAAAAAAACAGAAAAATCAGCAATTCCAAACTAAGTCTAAAGTCTTGAACCGAATCTTGATGTTTGATCACAGGCCCAGTACAGATCTTGAAGCTCAAAGCACATATCTCAAAGCTCGATACAAATCTCAAAACCCAGATAATCAATAAAAATCATTAAATCAAAAATCTTTTGCAAATAAGCCCTCTGACAAACTGTAATCACAGCGCAGCCCCTCAGAATTTGCATGTAGGTCCCTGACAGCCTAAAACATTGTCAAACAAGCCCTTAAAGGCCCAACTTTCATATAAAACCCCATCAAAACTCCAAATCATAAAGCCCAGTCCTCCAGAATTTATAAACAAGCCCTTGAAAGATTAAAACTCTTACAAATAAGTCCTTTTTGGCCATAACTTCTTCATTTCAAGTCCAAATTGACTCAAACCACCTCCAAATGAACCCAAATTAGATTCCCTACATTCTTAAACCAAAATTAAACATGTTTAAACATCAGCCAAAATATAAAATAACCAAAATACCCTTTCTTCAAAATTAAATGATTTCATCTTTTAATAGAATGTAAATAATTAATAAAATAAATAAATATGTCACAAATCAAATATAAAATAGTGTATATACACTTCTCAAATATTCCAATTCATATTTCAAAGTATAATAAACATTATTTTAATATAGAAGTCACACACACACACATGCCCAAATGCATAGAAAACCAAATCAAAACTAAAGTCAATACATGAGTCCCCTTTTAGCCCCTTTATTCAATTCACAATAAATAGGCCCCAAATCCCGGAATGGACGAGGTGTTCAGTATGGCTTGGAAAGGTCATCTGATGTAATTAACAGCGGGGGCTTGCGCCCGCTGGGAGTTAAACGTCCCCACAATCATTAAACTCTCTCGACAGGCTGATTATGAACAGTAGGTCTGTTGAGGGTGAACCAGAAGGAACTGTAGAAAGAAACGAATGTTTCAAGTTCGACGTTCTCTCCATGACTTAAAAACCGAGAGCATTGAACTCTGAAATATTTAACACATGTGCACACACCTTCCACCGCTGTGCAACTTTCTGCGCCCTACAGGAGTGAACAAGAATTAGAAGAAAAAAGAAAGAGGGCTGCAAAACAGAGATTCTCATAGGCGGCGGTCTTCTGAGAAACTCCAAAATTCAGAGTGAACGAAATTCAAAAAAATCAAAACGGAATGTAAAACGGGGACTTTTTATATGCAACTGTATGCGGGGATACACCAAAATGCGAAGTGAACAAGAATTAGAAGAGAAAAGAACAAGGGCTGCAAAACAGGGAATTCTCATAGGCGGCGGTGGTCTTCTGAGAAACTCCAAAATTCAGAGTGAACGAAATTCAAAAAAATCAAAATGGAATATAACGCGGGGACTTTTTATATGCGACTGTATGCGGGGATACAACAAAATGCGGAGTGAACAAGAATTAGAAGAGAAAAGAAAGAGGGCTGCAAAACAGGAAATTTTCATAGGCGGCGGTCTTCTGAGAAACTCTAAAATTCAGAGTGAACGAAATTCAAAAAAATCAAAACGGAATGTAAAGCGGGGACTTTTTATATGCGACTGTATGCGGGGATACACCAAAACGCAAAGTGAATAAGAATTAGAAGAGAAAAGAAACAGGGCTGCAAAACAGGGAATTCTCATAGGCGGCGGTGGTCTTCTGAGAAACTCCAAAATTCAGAGTGAACGAAATTCAAAAAAATCAAAATGGAATATAACACGGGACTTTTTATATGCGACTGTCTGCGGGGATACAACAAAAAGAGGAGTGAACAAGAATTAGAAGAGAAAAGAAAAAGGGCTGCAAAACAGGGAATTCTCATAGGCGGCGGTGGTCTTCTGAGAAACTCCAAAATTCAGAGTGAACGAAATTCAAAAAAATCAAAATGGAATATAACACGGGGACTTTTTATATGCGACAGTATGCGGGGATACAACAAAATGCGAAGTGAACAAGAATCAGAAGAGAAAAGAAAAAAGGCAGCAAAATAGGAAATTCTCATAGGCAGCGGTCTACTGGGAAACTCCAAAATTCAGAGTGAACGAAATTCTAAAAAATAAAAACGGAATGTTAAACGGGGACTTTTTATATGCGACTGTATGTGGGGATACAACAAAATGCGGAGTGAACAAGAATTAGAAGAGAAAACAAAGAGGGCTGCAAAACAGAGATTCTCATAGGCGGCGGTCTTCTGAGAAACTCCAAAATTCAGAGTGAACGAAATTCAAAAAAATCAAAACGGAATGTAAAACGGGGACTTTTTATATGCGACTGTATGCGGGGATACACCAAAACGCGGAGTGAACAAGAATTAGAAGAGAAAAGAAAAAGGGCTGCAAAACAGGGAATTCTCATAGGCGGCAGTGGTCTTCTGAGAAACTCCAAAATTCAGAGTGAACGAAATTCAAAAAAATCATAATGGAATATAACACGGGGACTTTTTATATGCGACTGTATGCGGGGATACAACAAAATGAGGAGTGAACAAGAATTAGAAGAGAAAAGAAAAAGGGCTGCAAAACAGGGAATTCTCATAGGCGGCGGTGGTCTTCTGAGAAACTCCAAAATTCAGAGTGAACGAAATTCAAAAAAATCAAAACGGAATGTAACACGGGGACTTTTTATATGCGACTGTATGCGGGGATACACCAAAACGCAAAGTGAATAAGAATTAGAAGAGAAAAAAAAAGGGCTTAAAAACAGGGATTCTCAAAGGCGGCGGTCTTCTGAGAAACTCCAAAATTCAGAGTGAACGAAATTCAAAAAAATCAAAATAGAATGTAACACGGGGACTTTTTATATGCGACTGTATGCGGGGATACACCAAAACGCGGAGTGAACAAGAATTAGAAGAGAAAAGAAAAAGGGCTGCAAAACAATGAATTCTCATAGGCGGCGGTCTTCTGAGAAACTCCAAAATTCAGAGTGAACGAAATTCAAAAAAATCAAAATAGAATGTAACACGGGGACTTTTTATATGCGACTGTATGCGGGGATACACCAAAACGCGGAGTGAACGAGAATTAGAAGAGAAGAAAAAGGGGTGCAAAACAATGAATTCTCATAGGCGGCGGTCTTCTCAGAACTCCAAAATTCAGAGTGAACGAAATTCAAAAAAAATTAAATGGAATGTAACACGGGAACTTTTTCTATGCGACTGTATGCGGGGATACACCAGATTGCGAAGTGTACAAGAATTAGAAAAGAAAAGAAAAAAGGCTGCAAAATAGGAAATTCTCATAGGCGGCGGTCTACTTGGAAACTCCAAAATTCAGAGTGAACGAAATTCAAAAAAATCAAAAGGGAATGTAAAACGGGGACTTTTTATATGCGACTGTATGCGGGGATACAACAAAATGCGGAGTGAACAAGAATTAGAAGAGAAAAGAAAGAGGGCTGCAAAACAGGGATTCTCATAGGCGGCGGTTTTCTGAGAAACTCCAAAATTCAGAGTGAACGAAATTCAAAAAAATCAAAACGGAATGTAAAACGGGGATTTTTTATATGCGACTGTATGTGGGGATACACCAAAACGCGGAGTGAACAAGAATTAGAAGAGAAAAGAAAATGGGCTGCAAAACAGGGAATTTTCATAGGCGGCAGTGGTCTTCTGAGAAACTCCAAAATTCAGAGTGAACGAAATTCAAAAAAAATCAAAATGGAATATAACACGGGGACTTTTTATATGCGACTGTATCTGGGGATACACCAAAACGCGGAGTGAACAAGAATTAGAAGAGAAAAGAAAAAGGGCTGCAAAACAGGGAATTCTCATAGGCGGCGGTGGTCTTCTGAGAAACTCCAAAATTCAGAGTGAACGAAATTCAAAAAAATCAAAATGGAATATAACACGGGAACTTTTTATATGTGACTGTATGCGGGGATACAACAAAATGCGGAGTGAACAAGAATTAGAAGAGAAAAGAAAAAGGGCTGCAAAACAGGAAATTTTCATAGGCGGCGGTCTTCTAAGAAACTCCAAAATTCAGAGTGAACGAAATTCAAAAAAATCAAAATAGAATGGAACACGGGGACTTTTTATATGCGACTGTATGCGGGGATACACCAAAACACAAAGTGAATAAGAATTAGAAGAGAAAAGAAAAAGGGCTGCAAAACAATGAATTCTCATAGGCCGTCTTCTGAGAAACTCCAAAATTCAGAGTGAGCGAAATTCAAAAAAATCAAAACGGAATGTAAAACGGGGATTTTTTATATGCGACTGTATGTGGGGATACACCAAAACGCGGAGTGAACAAGAATTAGAAGAGAAAAGAAAATGGGCTGCAAAACAGGGAATTTTCATAGGCGGCGGTGGTCTTCTGAGAAACTCCAAAATTCAGAGTGAACGAAATTCAAAAAAATCAAAATGGAATATAACACGGGGACTTTTTATATGCGACTGTATCTGGGGATACACCAAAACGCGGAGTGAACAAGAATTAGAAGAGAAAAGAAAAAGGGCTGCAAAACAGGGAATTCTCATAGGCGGCGGTGGTCTTCTGAGAAACTCCAAAATTCAGAGTGAACGAAATTCAAAAAAATCAAAATGGAATATAACACGGGAACTTTTTATATGTGACTGTATGCGGGGATACAACAAAATGCGGAGTGAACAAGAATTAGAAGAGAAAAGAAAAAGGGCTGCAAAACAGGAAATTTTCATAGGCGGCGGTCTTCTAAGAAACTCCAAAATTCAGAGTGAACGAAATTCAAAAAAATCAAAATAGAATGGAACACGGGGACTTTTTATATGCGACTGTATGCGGGGATACACCAAAACGCAAAGTGAATAAGAATTAGAAGAGAAAAGAAAAAGGGCTGCAAAACAATGAATTCTCATAGGCCGTCTTCTAAGAAACTCCAAAATTCAGAGTGAACGAAATTCAAAAAAATCAAAATAGAATGGAACACGGGAACTTTTTATATGTGACTGTATGCGGGGATACACCAAAACGCGAAGTGAACAAGAATTAGAAGAGAAAAGAAAAAGGGCTGCAAAACAGGAAATTTTCATAGGCGGCGGTCTTCTAAGAAACTCCAAAATTCAGAGTGAACGAAATTCAAAAAAATCAAAATAAAATGGAACACGGGGACTTTTTATATGCGACTGTATGCGGGGATACACCAAAACGCAAAGTGAATAAGAATTAGAAGAGAAAAGAAAAAGGGCTGCAAAACAATGAATTCTCATAGGCCGTCTTCTGAGAAACTCCAAAATTCAGAGTGAACGAAATTCAAAAAAATCAAAATAGAATGTAACACGGGGACTTTTTATATGCGACTGTATGCGGGATACACCAAAACGCGGAGTGAACAAGAATTCGAAGAGAAGAAAAAGGGGTGCAAAATAGGAAATTCTCATAGGCGGCGGTCTTCTGAGAACTCCAAAATTCAGAGTGAACGAAATTCAAAAAAATTAAAATGGAATGTAACACGGGAACTTTTTCTATGCGACTTTATGCGGGGATACACCAAATTGCGAAGTGTACAAGAATTAGAAAAGAAAAGAAAAATGGCTGCAAAATAGGAAATTCTCATAGGCGGCGGTCTACTAGGAAACTCCAAAATTCAGAGTGAACGAAATTCAAAAAAATCAATACGGACTGTAAAACGGGGACTTTTTATATGCGACTGTATGCGGGGATACAACAAAATGCGGAGTGAACAAGAATTAGAAGAGAAAAGAAAAAGGGCTGCAAAACAGGGAATTCTCATAGGCGGCGGTGGTTTTCTGAGAAACTCCAAAATTCAGAGTGAACGAAATTCAAAAAAATTAAAATGGAATGTAACACGGAACTTTTTCTGTGCGACTGTATGCGGGGATACACCAAATTGCGAAGTGTACAAGAATTAGAAGATAAAAGAAAAAAGGCTGCAAAATAGGAAATTCTCATAGGCGGCGGTCTACGGGGAAACTTCAAACTTCAGAGTGAACGAAATTCAAAAAAATCAAAACAGAATGTAAAACGAGGACTTTTTATATGTGACTGTATGCGGGAATACAACAAAATGCGGATTGAACAAGAATTAGAAGAGAAAAGAAAAAGGGCTGCAAAACAGGGAATTCTCATAGGCGGCGGTGGTCTTCTGAGAAACTCCAAAATTCAGAGTGAACGAAATTCAAAAAAATCAAAATGGAATATAACACGGGGACTTTTTATATGCGTCAGTATGCGGGGATACACCAAAACGCGAATTGAACAAGAATTAGAAGAGAAAATAAAAAGGGCTGCAAAATAGGAAATTTTCATAGGCGGCGGTCTTCTGAGAAACTCCAAAATTCAGAGTGAACGAAATTCAAAAAAATCAAAATATAATGTAACACGGGGACTTTTAATATGCGACTGTATGAGGGGATACACCAAAACGCGAAGTGAACAAGAATTAGAAGAGAAAAGAAAAAGGGCTGCAAAACAGGGATTCTCATAGGCGGCGGTCTTCTGAGAAACTCCAAAATTCAGAGTGAACGAAATTCAAAAAAAATCAAAATAGAAAGTAACACGGGGACTTTTTATATGCGACTGTATGCGGGGATACACCAAAACGCGGAGTGAACAAGAATTAGAAGAGAAAAGAAAAAGGGCTGCAAAACAATGAATTCTCATAGGCGTCTTCTGAGAAACTCCAAAATTCAGAGTGAACGAAATTCAAAAAAATCAAAATAGAATGTAACACGGGAACTTTTTCTATGCGACTGTATGCGGGGATACACCAAAATGCGAAGTGAACAAGAATTAGAAGAGAAAAGAAAAAAGGCTGCAAAATAGGAAATTCTCATAGGCAGCGGTCTACTGGGAAACTCCAAAATTCAGAGTGAACGAAATTCAAAAAAATCAAAACGGAATGTTAAACGGGGACTTTTTATATGCGACTGTACGTGGGGATACAACAAAATGCGGAGTGAACAAGAATTAGAAGAGAAAAGAAAGAGGGCTGCAAAACAGGGATTCTCATAGGCGGCGGTCTTCTGAGAAAATCCAAAATTCAGAGTGAACGAAATTCAAACAAATCAAAACGGAATGTAAATGGGGACTTTTTATATGCGACTGTATGCGGGGATGCACCAAAACGCGGAGTGAACAAGAATTAGAAGAGAAAAGAAAAATGGCTGCAAAACAGGGAATTCTCATAGGCGGCGGTGGTCTTCTGAGAAACTCTAAAATTCAGAGTGAACGAAATTCAAAAAAATCAAAACGGAATGTAAAATGGGGACTTTTTATATGCGACTGTATGCGGGGATACACCAAAACGCGGAGTGAACAAGAATTAGAAGAGAAAAGAAAAAGGGCTGCAAAACAGGGAATTCTCATAGGCGGCGGTGGTCTTCGAGAAACTCTAAAATTCAGAGTGAACGAAATTCAAAAAAAATCAAAATGGAATTAAACACGGGGACTTTTATATGCGACTTGTATGCGGGGATACAACAAAAATGCGGAGTGAACAAGAATTAGAAGAGAAAAGAAAAAGGGCTGCAAAACAGGAAATTTCCATAGGCGGCGGTCTTCTGAGAAACTCCAAAATTCAGAGTGAACGAAATTCAAAAAAATCAAAATAGAATGGAACACGGGGACTTTTTATATGCGACTGTATGCGGGGATACACCAAAACGCAAAGTGAATAAGAATTAGAAGAGAAAAGAAAAAGGGCTGCAAAACAGGGATTCTCATAGGCGGCGGTCTTCTGAGAAACTCCAAAATTCAGAGTGAACGAATTTCAAAAAAATCAAAATAGAATGTAACACGGGGACTTTTTATATGCGACTGTATGCGGGGATACAACAAAATACGGAGTGAACACGAATTAGAAGATAAAAGAAAAAGGGCTGCACAATAGGAAATTTTCATAGGCGGCGGTCTTCTGAGAAACTCCAAAATTCAGAGTGAACGAAATTCAAAAAAATCAAAATAGAATGGAACACGGGGACGTTTTATATGCGACTGTATGCGGGGATACACCAAAACGCAAAGTGAATGATAATTAGAAGAGAAAAGAAAAAGGGCTGCAAAACAATGAATTCTCATAGGCGGCGGTCTTCTGAGAAACTCCAAAATTCAGAGTGAACGAAATTCAAAAAAAGCAAAATAGAATGTAATACGGGGACTTTTTATATGCGACTGTATGCGGGGATACACCAAAACGCGGAGTGAACAAGAATTATAAGAGAAAATAAAAAGGGCTGCAAAACAATGAATTCTCATAGGCGGCGGTCTTCTGAGAACTCCAAAATTCAGAGTGAACGAAATTCAAAAAAAATTAAAATGGATGTTACACGGGAACTTTTTCTATGCGACTGTATGCGGGGATACACCAATTGC
>JAJGRW010000917.1:166707-199631 GCA_025461045.1 Carex parvula
CAAAAACTGATTCTATCTCGCTTTGTTCAACCTACAACTCAGACACAAATAGTTAGTGTGTTTCATTCATACGCTCATTGATCTGTTCAAGAAAGTAATCCTCTGCCAAATCTGTTAAACCTTCTTCGATCACACTACTCAAAAACAAGATTCGTTGAAGGATACTTCATAACGACATCAATCTAAAATCGTACTTTTTCATCTCCAATGTTCAAGGTTAGTGTTCCATGAGATACATCAATTATTGCACTGCAGTTCTGAGGAAAGGTCGTCCCAGAATAATGGGACTTCCTTGTCCTCTTCCATTTCCATAACAACAAAATCAGCAGGTACATAGAACTTACCAACCTGAACCTACATCTTCCACTATGCCAAGCGGAAGTCTTACCGATGAATCTGCTAGCTGTAAGGTCATTCGCGTAGGTTTGAGCTCACCTACCCCCATTCGATCATAGATAGTGCGTGGCATGAGACTCACGCTAGCTCCCAAGTCACATAGAGCCTTCTTGATCATGGCTTTCCCTATAGTGCAAGGAATAGAAAACTTACTAGGGTCTTCCAATTTGGGTGGTAGCTCGTTGCTCAGAATGGCATTGCACTGCTCGTTAGTTTCACCGTCTCGTGCCCCCCCAAGCTTCGCTTGTTGGATGGATGTCCTTCAAGAACTTGGCATAGGTGGGCATTTGAGTCAAGCTTCGGTGAATGGAATGGTAATGTGCAGTTGTTTGAGAACATCGATGAATTTTGCGAACTGTGCATTCAGTCTGGTCTCAGCTAGTCTTTGTGGGAAGGGTACAGGTGGCCTGTATGGTGGAGGTTTCTCGGCCCCTGACTTCTTCTGACTTTCGGGTTCTTTCGATGCGCGTGTCAGTGACGCAGGTCGCGTTCACAGGTTCTCCAGGTGTGACTGCGGTCGAGTCGATTTGACGCGGCTCGGGTTCTCTTCTTCAGGTGGTGACGCGGGGCGCATGTCATTGGTGCGGCCCGCGTGCTGTGCGGTCTGGTCTGTTGGTTGGCTGGTTCCTTCGTACTGGTTCCACTTCGCAGAGTGACCGCCTTGGCTTCTCCTCTAGGGTTGATCTCTGGCTGGCTGGGTAGCTTACCAGGTGGGTGGTTGCTTGGGCCGGCTTGTACCCTAATTGCTCCATTATTTCTTAGTCTGAGCACCCTGAGCAGTCAGGTTGAACATTTATTTGTGTATTTGCTCAGATGTTTTGTTGCTCATTTGCTCAAACAACATCTGGTTCTCTTTCCTTGCTCATGCATGAAGTCACTCACCAGCGGGACGATGTATGGCTTGGAAGGACCGGATTGGGCTGCCGGTTGTTCTGGTTGTTGAAGGATGCATTGTGGTAAAAGTTTCGGTTGTTGTTGTTGCCAGAAGGATTGTTGAAGAGTGTTTGAAGAGTGGTTTGATGTGACTGTTGAAAGGTGCTGGGGTTGTTCTGCTTTCCACCTCCAGTTTGTGTTGCTCAACCGGTGGCTTTGGAGTAGGTTCGGTTGAATGGAGGGTTTTGAAAGTAGGATGGCTCGCTGTTGAGAGAATTCACTGTTCGAGCTCGTCATCATCCCTTTGCGCCAATGGACAGTGTTCATAGGAATGTCCCTCCCCACACATGGCACATGACTCCGGCTGTGATGGATGGCTACCAACAGATTTGACATTCATTTTGTCGAAAGCCTTCTGCATAGCTTCCATCTTGGCGGTTAGAGCTGTGATCTGATCGACTTCGAATCGGCCGCCTCCTCCAGGTCTGAAATTGTCGCGGCCGGACCACTGTTGGTTTTGAGCCATGTTGTCGATCAAGTTCATTGCCTCAAGAGGTTCTCTTGACATCAAAGCTCCACCTGCAACAGCATCAACAGAAGTGCGAGTGCTTTATGTCAAACCATCATAAAAAGTCTGAATCAATAACCAGTCAGGTATACCATGGTGTGGACAAGAATACTGCAACTCCCTAAACCTTTCCCATGCTTCGTTCAGGGGTTCATCAGACCTTTGCCAAAAACTGGTCAGTTGGGTCCTTACCTTGGCAGTTCTCTTATGTGGGAAAAACCTAGTCAGAAATGAGTTGGACAATTCCCTCCAGTTGGTAATCGAATCCCTTGGTAGTGACCCTAACCATTTTTTGGCCTTATCTCTAAGAGTGAAAGGAAATAAAGCAAGTCTGATGTAATCGTTAGTTGCGCCATTTGTTCTAATGGTAGTGCAACATTCAAGAAAAGTTTGGAGGTGAGAGTGTGGATCCTCATGATCCAACCCATGGAAAGTGTTTTGCTGCACAATGTTAACAACGCCCGGATTGAAGTTCGGTTGTTATCCTGGAATTTGCGGCAGTCTGATTGCTCCTCTCACGTATCCAGCCCTCGGCACATTGAACTCTCGCAATGTCCTTGGTACGACGTCTTCCTGGTACTCATCATCAGTCAGATTCTCGTCCCGTCCCTCGTCTCCGTTGTTGCTCATTGCTGCTCTGCTGGAAGGTCCCTGTCTGTTTGGGTCGGTTTGCACGGACCGCGTGTCTTGTATGCGGGTCGCGTGAGGAGGTGTTCCAGCTGGATCTGAGTGCACAGATCTTGCGTACGGTTTTGAGAAGAGCTACGCATGCCCGCGTGAAAATCAATGCGGTTCGCGTCGGGTATCGGTCCTCTGCTCCTGAGGATGGTAATCACCCCGTCGGAGGTGGTATGTAAGCCAGTGTGTTCCTGAAAGAGAGAAAAATAAAAGAAAAGATACAGATTAAAATCTAGATTAATCAAAATAAGCAAAAATCCAGAAAAGATAAATGATGCCGTCCCCGGCAACGGCGCCAAAAACTTGTTCGCACAAAGTGTATCACAAAGTTTCACTACAGCAAGCTGTAGCTTTTAACCTTGATTTAACTTCCGACTAAGATTGCAAGTGCACAATCCTGTCGTATAGTCTAGTCAGGTATCGATCCACAGGACGGTTCTAAATCAAATTTGGAATTCTACTTAAATCAATTAGGTACTAGAAGTTGGAAAAGGTTGATTTGGTTTGTTTAATTTCCTAAGTTCAATCAATCACAGAAGTAATTAAAATAACAGAAAGTAAAATTTGGTTTTTATCATATAGAGAAAAGCGTTTGCAGGGTTTTTGATTTCATTGTCAACCTTGCCCCTCGGTACCCACACGACCCGCGTACTTTCATATGCGACCCGCATGGAACACGCGACCCGCGTACTCTCATACGCAGTCCGCGTGAACCTCGAGTGAATGTAGCAGTTGTCTGTTTTTGCGTTGTTCTTTAGTGTAAGGATTCATTAACCGAACCTAATGTTCCTAAACCTCAACTCTCATTTATTAGCTTAATGAACCTGGTGTCGGAAATGCAATTTCACCTTCTTAGGTTTTTAATCCAAGTTAATTGTCCGGTTTACAAAAGGTAACCACTACCTCTGATAAGTGGAAAAGTTCACCTCTCGGTTACTTTTTGGACTCGCCTCACGGCTTGTAAACCTACCTCAAATACTAAGTTTGGTTGAAAGAAACATCAAGGCCAAAGTACTAGAAAGATGCTATAGACATCTAACAGTAAACAAACAAGAATCATTCAATCAACTTCAACAAAGCAATGAGAATAATACTCAAACAATTAAACACTATCATTCAACACAAATTCAATCAACATGCATACAAAACAAAGTATCAAACTACATCGTAATCCTAGAAACTAAGTAAATTACTCACACATAGTCATAAAGCAAATAACACAAATGATAGATGAAATAGTCATGACAAAACCCGAAATACAAATAAGATCCGTGAAGAACTTTCGTCTTTCGCTTCTCAACTTCGTCTCCAAGCTAGCCGTCAAGCCCAAACCCTAGAATCTGTCCCTCGCTCTCCGGAATGTAGAATAATGAATAGCATCCCCTTCTGTGGGAAGGGATCCCGTAATATAGCCAATATGGCCGACCTTTCCTTTATTGAGCCTCTGTTTCCTTTTCTGTTTTGTTTCCGGAATAGACTCACGCGACCCGCGTGTAGTGGACGCGGTCCGCGTGTCTGTGCTCCTCGCATGTGTAAAATGGAGATCGCGTCTGTGGTCGCGTCAGGGTTTCATGCAGCCCCCTTCGGATGTGGCGCGGCCCGCGTGTATAGTTCCAGAACTTCACAATTTCCCTGATTTCGCTCGTTTTCTGCAAAGTAAGAATGAAAACGCAGCAATACCACATTCTATAGATATTTAATGTATATTCAATGTAAAAGACACAATTTGGTGGTTTGAAACACAGATTTTGGTACAGAAATTGGTCGGATCTATAGGTCTAATAACGAGATATCAACTAGTATAACATAATAGACAACTAGTACTAGATGAAAAAAAAACAAAAGAACATGAATGACAACTAGGAGAATATCAAAGACAACTAGTACAAGGTGAAATATAACTAGTAGAAGATGAAAGACAACCAAAAGAATATGAAAAAGTAGAACATGTAAAACAACCAGTACAAGATGAAAGACAACTAGAAGAAAATGAAAAACAATTATAAGAAGATGAAACACAACTAATAAAAGACAACAAGTAGGACATGAAAGAGAACAACAAGAAAATGAAAGATAACTAGTAGAACATGTAAGACGACCAGTACAAGATGAAAGATGAAATACAACTGAAAAAAGATGAAATACAACTAGTAGTAGATGAAAGACGACAAGTACAAACATGTAGACAACCAATACAAGATGCAATACACAAGAAAAAAATGAAATACGCAAGTAGTTGATGAAAGACAACATGAAAGACAATAGAAGAACCACCACAAGATGAAAAACAAGAAACACAATCAGTAGAACATGAAAGACAACCACCACAAGATGAAAAACAATTAGAAGAAGATAAAAAACAACCAGTAGAATAGGAACGACAACCAGAGAAAATGAAAGACAACTAATAGAAAATGAAAGACAACTAAAAGAAGATGAAATACAACCAATAGTAGATGAAAGACAATAAGTAGAACATTAAAGACAACCAAATAGAACATTAAGACGACCAATAAACATAAAAGACAACTAGAGAAGATGAAAAACAACTTGTACAAAATGCAATACTACTAGAAGAAGATGAAATGCAACTTGTACGAAATGCAATACTACTAGAAGAAGATGAAATGCAACTTGTACGAAATGCAATACTAGTAGAAGAAGATGAAATGCAACTTGTACAAAATGCAATACTACTAGAAGAACATGAAAGACAACAAGAAAAAAAATGAAATACAACCAGTAGTAGGTCAAAGATGACAATAGAACATGAATGACAACTAGTAGAAACTTAAGTGACAACTAGAAGATGAAGATAATTAGAAGAAGATGAAATGTGGAGCATTTAGGACAACCTGTACAAGATGAAAAACAACTAGAAGAAGATGAAAAATAACCAGTAGAGCATGAAGGACAACCAAGAAAAGATGTAAGATAACTAGAAGAAGATGAAATACAACAAGTAGAACATGTAAGAAAACCAACACAGACGAATAACAACTAGAAGAAGATGTAAACCAACTTGTAGAGCATGAAAAAACAACTACTAGAACCTGAAAGACCAACATGTAGAACATGAAAACAACAAGGAAAAGATTAAAAACTAGAACACGTAAGACAACCTGTACATGAAGAAAGACAAGCCAGAAGTAGATGAAACACAACTAGTTGAACATGAAAGACAAACAGAAGAACATGTAGAACAACGACGAAAATATGCAAGATACTAGTAGAAGGTGAAAGACAACCAGTAGTAGATGAATAAAACATGTAGAACCTGACAGACAAACCGTAGAACATGAAAGAACCCATGTACAAGATGAAGACAACTAGAAGAAGATGAAATACGACAAGTAGTAGATGAAAGACAACCACTAGAACATGAAAAACAACTACTACTAGATGAAAGACTATTAGAATGACATCCAATCAGTCAAACATGAATGACAACCAACACAAGATGAAAAACAACTAGAAGAAGAAGAAGTACAACCCTTAGTAGATGAAAAACAACGAGTAGAACATGAAAGACAACAAGTGGCACATGAAACACAATCAGTAAAGAATGAATGACAACCAACTCAAGATGAAAAACAACTAGAAGAAGATGAAATGCAACCAATAGTAGATGCAAAACAACGAGTAGAACATGAAAAACAACAAGTAGAATATGACAGACAACCAACACAAGATAAAATACAAATAGTAGAAGATGAAAGACAACTAGTAGAAGATGGAAGACAACTAGAAGAAGATGAAAGACAATAGGGAGAAGATGAAATACATCCTGCAGTAGAACAACAATGACCACTAGTTGAACATGAAAGACAACTAGTACAACATAATAGACAACTAGTACTAGATGAAAGAAAAATCAAAAGAACATGAATGACAACTAGGAGAATATCAAAGACAACTAGTACAAGGTGAAATATAACTAGTAGAAGATGAAAGACAACCAAAAGAATATGAAAAAGTAGAACATGTAAAACAACCAGTACAAGATGAAAGACAACTAGAAGAAAATGAAAAACAATTATAAGAAGATGAAATACAACTAATAAAGACAACAAGTAGGACATGAAAGAGAACAACAAGAAAATGAAAGATAACTAGTAGAACATGTAAGACGACCAGTACAAGATGAAAGATGAAATACAATTAGAAGAGGATGAAATACAACTGAAAAAAGATGAAATACAACTAGTAGTAGATGAAAGACGACAAGTACAACATGTAAGACAACCAGTACAAGATGCAATACAACAAGAAAAAAATGAAATACGCAAGTAGTTGATGAAAGACAACAAGTAAACAAGAAACACAATCAGTAGAACATGAAAGACAACCAACACAAGATGAAAAACAATTAGAAGAAGATGAAAAACAACCAGTAGAATAGGAACGACAACCAGTAGAAAATGAAAGACAACTAATAGAAAATGAAAGACAACTAAAAGAAGATGAAATACAACCAATAGTAGAAGAAAGACAACAAGTAGAACATTAAAGACAACCAATAGAACATTAAGACGACCAATAAAACATAAAAGACAACTAGAAGAAGATGAAAAGCAACTTGTACAAAATGCAATACTACTAGAAGAAGATGAAATGCAATACTTCTAGAAGAAGATGAAATGCAACTTGTACGAAATGCAACTTGTACAAAATGCAATACTACTAGAAGAACATGAAAGACAACAAGAAAAAGATGGAATACAACCAGTAGTAGGTCAAAGATGACAAATAGAACATGAATGACAACTAGTAGAACTTAAGTGACAACTAGAAGATGAAAGATAATTGGAAGAAGATGAAAATGTGGAGCATTTAGGACAACCTGTACAAGATGAAAAACCACTACAAGAAGATGAAAAATACTAGGAGTAAAAGAAAGACAACCAGTAGAACATTTAAGACAAGCACAAGAAGATGAAAGTCAACCAGCAGAACATGAAAGACAACCAGTATAAAATGAAATATAACTACAAGAAGACGAAATACAACCAGAAGATTATGAAATTCAACTGAAAGAAGATGAAAAACAACCAGTAGAGCATGAAGGACAACCAAGAAAAGATGTAAGAAACTAGAAGAATATGAAATACACCAGGTAGAACATGTAAGAAAACCAACACAAGACGAATAACAACTAGAAGAAGATGTAAAACAACTTGTAGAGCATAAAAAACAACTACTAGAACCTGAAAGACAACAAGTAGAATATGAAGACAACAAGGGAAAGATTAAAAAGTAGAACACGTAAGACAACCAGTACATGAAGAAAGACAAGCCAGAAGTAGATGAAACACAACTAGTAGAACATGAAAGGCAAACAGAAGAACATGTAGAACAACGACGAAAATATGCAAGATAACTAGTAGAAGGTGAAAGACAACCAGCAGTAGATGAAATAAAACATGTAGAACCTGACAGACAAACCGTAGAACATGAAAGAACACATGTACAAGATGAAAGACAACTAGAAGAAGATGAAATACGACAAGTAGTAGATGAAAGACAACCACTAGAACATGAAAGACAACTACTCTAGATGAAAGACAATTAGAATGACATACAATCAGTTAAACATGAATGACAACCAACACAAGATGAAAAACAACTAGAAGAAGAAGTACAACCCTTAGTAGATGAAAAACAACAAGTAGAACATGAAAGACAACAAGTGGCACATGAAACACAATCAGTAAAGAATGAATGACAACCAACACAAGATGAAAAACAACTAGAAGAAGATGAAATGCAGCCAATAGTAGATGCAAAACAACGAGTAGAACATGAAAAATAACAAGTAGAATATGACAGACAACCAACACAAGATAAAATACGAATAGTAGAAGATGAAAGACTACTAGTAGAAGATGGAAGACAACTAGAAGAAGATGAAAGACAATAGGGAGAAGATGAAATACATCCTACAGTTGAACATCAATGACCACTAGTTGAACATGAAAGACAACTAGTACAATATAATAGACAACTAGTACTAGATGAAAGAAAACCAAAAGAACATGAATGACAACTAGGAGAATATCAAAGACAACCAGTACATTATGAAATATAACTAGTAGAAGATGAAAGACAACCAAAAGAATATGAAAAAGTAACATGTAAAACAACCAGTACAAGATGAAAGACAACTAGAAGAAAATGAAAAACAATTATAAGAAGATGAAAGAGAACAACAAGAAATGAAAGAGAACAAGTAGGACATGAAAGAGACATGAAAGAGAACAACAAGAAAATGAAAGATAACTAGTAGAACATGTAAGACGACCAGTACAAGATGAAAGATGAAATACAATTAGAAGAGGATGAAATACAACTGAAAAAGATGAAATACAACTAGTAGTAGATGAAATACAACAAGTAGAACATGTAAGAAAACCAACACAAGATGAATAACAACTAGAAGAAGATGTAAAACAACTTGTAGAGCATGAAAAACAACTACTAGAACCTGAAAGACAACTAGTAGAACATGAAAACAACAAGAAAAAGATGAAAAAGTAGAACACGTAAGACAACCAGTACATGAAGAAAGACAAGGCCGAAGTAGATGAAATACAAATAGTAGAACATGAAAGGCAAACAGAAGAACATCTAGAACAACGACGAAAAGATGCAAGATAACTTGTAGAAGGTGAAAGACAACCAGTAGTAGATGAAATAAAACATGTAATTATAGGAATTGGATACTTGTTCTTTATAGTGTTTTCATTCAATTTCCTATAATCAACACACATCCTCCATGTGTTATCTTTCTTTTTAACCAACAAAATAGGAGATGAGTAGGGACTGCAGGAGGGTTGGATAAAGGAGTTCTTGAGCAATTCTTGAATTATTTTATCTATTTCCAGCTTTTGATAATGAGAAAACCTGTAAGGTCTAAGATTAACTGGTTTTGAGTGGAATTCTATGATCTATAGCTCGTTTTGGAGGTAACACAGTAGGTTCTGCAAACAAATCTGAGTACTCCTCTAAAACTGGAATGAAAGAAGAATGTACCATTCTTTTTACCTTATCCTCAATATTGAAAATTTGGGCCATCAGTATCTGACCCTCTTCATGCTTCTCTTTCAATAATCCTTTCTCTTGCTCAGTGATGGTAAGTAGCTGCAATTTAGCTTCTACATCTTCATCTTCTAACTTGATGAATTTACCATCTCTTTTTAATTTCATGGTGCCTCCATTCCAATCCACTAGAGTGAGACCTAGCTTTGTCAACCAATTCATACCTAAGAGGAGATCATGTCCTTGTACATCTAAGACCCTCAAATCTACACTAAACTCATGATTTTGTAAATTGAATTTGAGGTCTTTACATACATCACTAGTTTGCATTTTATGGCCATTGGCAACTCTCACTGTCAAAGGATTAGACTTAGTTATTTCTAAGTTTAAATTTTGCACTATATTTGGATGGATGAAGGAGTGAGTACTCCCACTATCCATCAGAGCACAAATGGGAATTTTACCAATTTTCCCTCGAAATGTCATTGAAGAATTGTAATCCCCATTACACAAATTCACAACAGCTTGTTCTCCCTCTTCAAATTCGATATAATCATCAAATTCCCCTTTAGAATAGTCATTTAATTGCCCCAGTTGACTTGGTTCAGTGCTATGTTCCTCCTCAGCTTCTATGGTATGTAAGGCTTGCAATTGACACTTATGCCCCTGGTGCCATTTCTCATTACATTTGAAACATAAGCCTAATAACCGTTTTTGGTCTAAACTCATGTTATTGGATGGTTTGTTCAAGATTCTAGGGACCTCAGGTTTTGCAATCTGTCTTGGCAATATTGGACCTTTATCTCTCCATTTACTGTCATTTGATGGGTACGAAATCCTATTCTGGGACTGATTAGGTTTGATTACTGCATTAACCTTCTTAATGGTGCTATCTATGGATAATTCAATCTGTCTAGTAAATTTGATAGCATCATTAACCGTACTAGGGTTGAACAATTCAATAGTATGCCTCAGTTCTTCTTTTAGTCCACTAATAAACCCTTCAACATAAAATTCTTCACTGGTAATCTTTCGTTTGGAAGTGAGTCTAGCCCTTGCTTGCAGAAAATTGGCGATGTATTCCTCTAAGTTCCCAGACTGATGCACCCTCTTGAATTCATCAACGGCGTTGCCAGTGTTGTGGGCAAAGTAGTTCATCACTTCTTCTACCAAGATTGGCCATGGAGGTTGGGGATGAGCAATCTTGAAGCACCTGTACCAGTCATCGGCTAGTCCCGTGAAGTGCATTACCGCCATCCTTGATTTGTACTCTTCTGGTACCTGATACATGTCGAAGTAGAAATTGCAGCAATCCACCCAAGATTGGGGTTTAATTCCTGCAAAAACGAGAAATTCAACCCGAGGTAGATTAAATCTAGATGAACCCTGATCTGGTTGTTTCTTTTCTTGCCGAAATTCATCCCTTTCCGGTAGCCCTTGTTCCAAGATCACATCTTGGTCAGCAGTGTCGACTCTTCTAGAGTTGCCTGTCGCCCATTGATTCTGAATACCCGTGTTACCATTTCCTGGAACATCAAGGCCCTGACCACCATTTCGAACTGTAATCGCAGCCATAATCTCCCTGAATTGGTGATCCATCTTCTGGTCCAGCATGGCAACCGCATGAGTATTGTTGCTTGTGGCTTGAGTATTGGCGTTAAGTTGCAATCTTGTTGCTTCTGCCTGATTTTCCAGCTGAGCTAAGCGATGGGTCATGTCGTTTTGTACTGCCTCGGAGTGTAGCCTGGATTGCTCCATCTGCAAGAACTTAGCGGTCAAAGTCGCTAAATCCATTACCACCTCTTCGTTGCTTGCGGTACTGCGAGTCGAGATCGGCATGAGGGACGTCGAACTGTTCTTGCTGATACGAACCGTGTTGATCCCAGATGCAATCGTGAGTGCTCTGATACCACTTGAAATGACCCTCAAGCTCAACAAGATCAAAGAATTCAAATTGGAATGGTAAATTGAACTAATTTGATTAAACTGGTAAAATTGAGTACAACAGAAGTAAAGTACAAGCCAAGAAAATCTAAAGACAAATTGCATTATTCCCATGGTTAACTCCATCCTGCTAATAGGCGATGTCTAACACTGGACGTTTCAACGGTCATCTTTCCGAACTCAAACTCTGGCCCTACTGTCAGCGCTTCAGTTGCGCTAATTCCTTTGCACATTACTTCTTTCGCTCTGCCCTTCTGCCCAAATCTCTATCTTCTCGTTCGTTTCGTTTGACCAAGTCAAAATTGACTCGAATTAGCCCCAATTTCGCATCTGGTCGTGACATTATAGAGATTTGGGCAGGAAGGGCAGAGCGAAAGAAGTAACGGGCAAAGGAATTAACGCAACTGAAGCGCTGACAGTGAGGCCAGAGTTTGAGTTCGGAAAGATGACCGTTGAAACGTCCAGTGTTAGACATCGCCTATAAATATAGGACTAGTATTAGCAGGATGGAGTTAACCATGGGAATAATGCAATTTGTCTTTATTTGTCTTTAGATTTTCTTGGCTTGTACTTTACTTCCGTTGTACTCAATTTTACCAGTTTAATCAAATTAGTTCAATTTACCATTCCAATTTGAATTCTTTGATCTTGTTGAGCTTGAGGGTCGTTTCAAGTGGTATCTTTCCGAACTCAAACTCTGGCCCCACTGTCAGCGCTTCAGTTGCGTTAATTCCTTTGCCCGTTACTTCTTTCGCTCTGCACTTCCTGCCCAAATCTCTATCTTCTCGTTCATTTCGTTTGACCAAGTCAAAATTGACTCGAATTAGCCCCAATTCCACTTCTGGTCGTGACACTAAGCCAACACTCGCCTCTCGGCCGTCAAAGAAAAATCAGCAAGCACCGCAAGAATGGCACCTCCGAGCACCAGGGAAGCGCAAAGGAAGCACCAGAGAAGATCGGTAGCAAGGCAGCAAGGTCGGGTCAGAGTCGGGTCAGAGATCGACGGCGGGGGTCAGAGGTCGAGCGGTCGGTAGGGTCAGAGATCGGGCAATCAGAGAGGCGGGGTTTCCAGCGGCGGGGGTCAGAGACCAGGCGGTGGGGCTTCTGGAGGGAGGGATCGGGGCGCGTTTTTTTTTTTGGGTAACCTAAAAGGCGGGAGGAGACAGAGAGAGAAGGAAAATATTGGTGCGGGTGGGTTTTTTTCGGACACCCTTCAGCAACCGGGAAAAACCGATCTCTGAAAGCTGCGGGCGCCGGTCGCTGAGAGTCCATATCCTCGACGGTACCGTAAAAGATTCCCTTTTACAATTAGCTATTTACGGTTGAGATTAACTCTCAGCCGGTTTAGGATTCGGCTGACTGAGGGGGCAGTATTATTGGGCTTTGAGATTCGTGCCTAGTTAAAAAGAACGGTCCAGATCAAGTAATTGTAAAAGATTCCCTTTTACGGTACCGTCGGTGATATGAATTCGGTCGCTGAAGGGTTCGTCGCCGAAAAACTTCAATTTTATTTTTTTTTTAATTTTTTTGGAGTCTTCAGCGACCGGCGTTTTCACCGGTCGCTGAAACATCGTTTTGTTGTAGTGATATTTCCATCCTAAACAAAGATATTTTGAAGACAATGGCCCTGTATAAAACCAGAAATTAAACTTCTCATTATTAAAGTTAAAATTGAACAAAAATATAAAAAAAATTATGTTCAAAAAATTCTCACAAACTGGCGATCAGCCGGGTTCAAGTTTTATACGGGTGCATGCGGTTCAAAGCGACCAAAGCAATGAGAATACTTCATTCATAGAAGTCAGAATTCACGTCATCCAACCTAGTCATTTTTACTAACATAAAAAAGAGCAACACATGATTTTATGAAAAAATATTTATGTAGAAGTGCTTCATATTAGAGTTATTTTATAAAATTAGGCACTACCAAATTTGATTATTAATAGCCCTATAAAAATTTGAGTTTGAAATATTTAGAGAAATTATGTTTAACAATTTGTTGTTGTTATATTATTTTTTTTGGAAGATTTTTTATAGTATGTCAAAATAATTTACTAAGCAATTTTGTTGGGTTGATAATTTACTAAAAAGGATAATTAGTATGTATTGTAATTAGTGGTTACATTATGATGTGCAATATAGAGTAAAAAAATACATAAAACAATATATGTTCTTTAGAAAAATCTGAATGATTATTATTTTGTATTATGGAAATTATACCTGAGAAAATGTTGGTGAATTTCTTTTTCAATTAGAACAGTTTGGTTTATGCGCATGAGATTATTAGAATATTTACACTATGAACAAATTATCGCTCAATATATATGAATATGTCGAAATCTTCTAAATTATCAGAATTTTTTTACAGTAAAACCAATATAACTATCTTGACAATCATAAAAAATAAACTATTTTTTTCTACATATGTAATCTTAATAAGATTTCTAAAAAGAAAGCAAATATTTCATGCATGATTTGTTTACTAATTAAATAATTTGTAATTTTAAATTGTCGTTATTGATAAACTTTGAAAAATATCAAAAAATATTCAAATTATTCGAAGTTTGAAACATATATTGTGTACATATACTGAACAATACATGCTTAAGCTTCATGTCCAAGCGCATCAATTTTGAAAGACGACCTATCCATACTATAGTGAATGTATTTATAACTTTATTTTTTATTCTAATAATTATTCTATAACTTGTTGCAGTCCAATTATTCTATAGCTTTATGTTTCCCAATATATAAAAAAATTAATCGTTTTGCTCGTATTTTATGTTTAATTAAGAAAAAAATTAATGAAAAAATGTATTAAAGTCATTTCAACTCCAAGCCAGGTTTGAATTTGAGTCGCTAGCAAAGAATGGAGATGAGAGCAATAGACATTAGTTCCGGTCCTATTCCATCAAAAATTTAACACACTCAATTTATTTCCCAACATTATTTAATAATAATTTCGATCTAAAAATAAAACATTCTGAATTATATATGTGGTTGTTTTTATTTAATGAAAATGTTGATCCTCGAGATCATATATTTTAAGAAGAAAAAAAATGTATATGCGCATTTTTTGTTAAGGTGTTACTTAGTAAACTTAAATTAGCATGATACTCAGATCAGAGCATCTACATTCCAGCAACTCAAATGAGTTTCTAAATAATTGTTAACCGCTTTTTAGAAATTAAGATCTCTAAAGTTTCTATAACACTATGTAAAATATGTATATGAAATTAATGACTGAAGGTAATATATGAAATGCTTGGAGATATTTTTAAGTAAGTAACATTTAAAGTGAAATATAAAACCGATTATTTAAAATTCGGTTCGAATGATATAAAATTATGTTATATTGATTCGAAATCTCTAAAATATTTGGACTGAATGTTCGAACGTTTGACATAGGAATAAGATTAATAACTGATTATAAATATGGATTTCTTTAAATTACTAGGGACTGAATTGTGAAATTTCAATATTTAAAGGCTACTGATATAAAAGTTCAAACTTAAGAAAAATAAAAGAGTGGCTAACGTGGCATTATGGCCAAGTGTCAACAGTGGATGCTCACCCTTAATTTCTTCTAAAGAAGGTCTTCTTTCTCTTTTGCATATCTTCTCCCTACATGAAAACCGTGAAAGCTAGGGCTTCCTCTAGCTGATCATTTTAGCCAATTAGATCATGATTGAATCTTGCGATCAAGTCTGACTGTGTTGTTCTTTCTCTCTGAAACACATAGCGTGGTTTATTGACATTTCTCTCTCACTGTTGGAGAACACCTGTGACTGTTGTATTGGGTATTTCCTCATCTATCTCTTTGTCTTTTTCTTTTACCGTTTAATTAGTTTCGAAAAAAGTGAAATCTAAAACATGGTTAAATGGTGTATGCTTATTTAGTTATCTTTGCTAGTCTCTTATTGGGTCTGAACCCGATTGTGATTGTTGGCAGTGGTATTTCTTTGCTTATACCTATTGACTGGGATTAATGTTTCTAAAGTATAAAAAGATGAGTGAGCCTATGGTGCTATGCATAGCAAGGATGGCTAGTGTACTACGGCTCAATATGATACTTTTTAAAATCCTAACGGTCGATCCAACCGTTCAATGTGATAATCATATGAATATGTACTTGCAAACTAAATTTTATATTTTTTTGAATTTTTTTACTATTTTTTTTTATAGGTAGAAAAATCAGTGTTTTCTGAAAATTCTGGACCATCAAAATTCTACCTATTTAAAAAAATAGTAAAAAAATTCGAAAAAATATAAAATTTAGTTTGCAAGTACATATTCATATGATTATCACATTGAACGGTTGGATCGACCGTTAGGATTTTAAAAAGTATCATATTGAGCCGTAGTACACTAGCTATCCGTGCTATGCATAGCACCATAGGCTCACTCTAAAAAGATTGTTAAATGAATTAAGTGTCAGATTTTTGGTTCAAAGCTCAAATGATCACTGTACCTTCAGAGCTCAATTGGTCTTGTACTAATGTAATACCATTCTTGTCTTGTGACTTTAATTTATTAGTGGTATATGTTAGTGTTATGATCTAGAAGCCAACCATTTATGGATGTTTCTATGTTTTGTTCATGAAATGAAAGAATCATTTTGTTCCTTGAGTATTTAATTATATTATAGAATTTTCAAGTTGAGGACTTGAAATGTAGAACTCTATAATAATAATATAACGAATACTCTAAATGTCCCTAATCTTGGTAATTAAGAAGGAACACTATTTACCGGTACAAGATTAGTATGTGGATTAAATGATGATCATGTTCTACGGATCATATGGTAAGGAGCTACCAATTTAATCACATAAATACCTGATGGAGATCAGGGGATTGGACATGACCCAAAAATGAAACATAACATGGATTGTGTTAGTATCATTAATGTTTCATTTGTGTCTTGAATTCTTTGGTATGAGATGATTACTTTTCCTACATGAGATACATGTATCTGTAGGTATTATCCAACGCTGACCGTAACTGGCAGCTATACAGATAATATCTCAATATGTGTGTCTTGTGCGGAGGAAAAGATATTTATCAAGAATACCAGTGTCCCTCATATTTCATATGTGAGTGATGATATCTTCGGGCCCCTTGATGGAGTAATAAAGTATGCATGCAATTATGATCAATGAGTTTGATCATTATTTACTGAATTACTTGGAATCAAGAAAAGAATAAATTTGCAAGGATGACACTCTCCTGCCTTGGTTTATTCCCGGTATCATGTGACACGTGAATTGACACAAGCAATTAAATATTGCTTTAGGATCGTGATGTTGATTGGTTCATATCATCTTTATCTGTTGAGTAATTATAATGCATATTGCTAGGTGCCGCTTATAATTTATAGAATTAAAAGAAGCTTTGATTCTATTTTCAACATGATATAGATCCTACGAGGTCACACCCAAGAGAGAAAACGAAACAAATAAAAGTGTCATGGAGATGACTAGCTTGATCTTAGAATAAATTTATTACATGTTGTACATGGTATACAAATTTATTTCTCAACAAAATTGAGCAAAGACGATTAATTGTATTAATTGTCGGGTGGGCCAAAAGTTGGCATGAATGACAAAATGAAAAATGGCATAAATAGAAATTGGTCCAAGCCCAATTTAATATTAAATGGAGAAGTCCATTTGATGAAGTGGTTTGGAATAAAGTGAGATAAAGGTGCATCTAATGGAGAGGTCCATTGGATGGCAAAAGTAAAAGTTACTTTTGTCATGTTTAAATCTAGCCATCCATTGTGGTTGAGATGATTAAAACATACCCTAACTTCACACTATAAATACCCCACCTTTTTCCAAACCCTAGCCACCATTCTAATCCCTCTCTTCTTCCTTCTCTTGCAAGAAAAATGCAAAAACGTTTTTGTAAGAAAAGGTGAAAAGAGAAGAGTTTTTGCAATTTTGTCTCCACCATTTTTGCTCATGTGTTGAGCACAACTTCTACACTAAAATTAATAGTTGATTGAAGAGGTAGAAGCTAAGGTTAAGTTAGATTCTTGGTTGATTACCTCTAGCAAGGGAAAAACAAGAGTTTCGTTTAATCTCGGGTGGATACTCGTAGAGGCTTCGTGCGTTCGAAGCGGGTGTCATTTCGAGGCCGACTTGGAGAAGTTAAGGCTCAACAAGGAGGCAACAACCCTACATCTCAAGTCCCTACTTCTTGGTTTAGAGACCAAGATTTGAGGTATAAAGATTAAACAAGTTAAAATGTTAAATACGGTTCATCGTTAGTCAAATAAGTAGATCTATGTCGGTTTCTTTTGAGTTAAATTTTTGAAATTTGCTCTTGCATGAAACCCATATTTCCTTCAGTATATCAGGTAACAGCTTCCGGGGTTTAATTTGTAAAATTTCAGCAAGTTAATACTCTAAACTTGTCAGAGGGGCTTTAATTGGTACATATAGTTTTGCACATGTATGTCGGACGAAATAAATTAACTGAGTTTGGCTTGAATCAAACTGAAACTTAAAAGAAAAGATAATTGAACATGATATATTTGTATTTTGGGAAACAATAGACTTGTATTATTAGACCTTGAACGTTGAATTGGAAATTGTTGGACCTTGAATAAGACAGAAATTGAAAGTATAAGTAAAGTATGTTAAAGGTTAAGAACTAAGCAAATAATTAACAAATGAAGTCATTAATTAGCAATGAATAAGAAATACACGTGATCAATTAATTGTTAGTATATGTATATTGTATTGTAACGATAATTTACAAGTATTAATCGGGAATATGTTATTATGCTATAGGCATATGTACTGTGGAATGAGACTTAACAGGACTGTTCGGAACAACTGATATGTAATGGTTGATCGCTCTATTTGCCCTACGATATCAAGTGCGCGGTTATTGGATTAGTCTGAGATTCATGACTAGGAATTAAATTGTAACTCGCTGTGCATTTTGAATATTTGATTGACTGCATTGATTGAACTGTTACATCATATGCATAGCCCAATACAATGGTAACTGAATTACAGGTAAGTCTGTTGACTGTCATGTTGATATTGTTTATCAATTGATTGATTCTTATTGAAATCTAATTGATTGAAATCACAGTGATTGAATTAATTGAATATTGAATACTGTAATCCTTGAACCTCCATATAGTGGAGAAAAAGAATTAATATATTGTAAAGTCTAGCTAGCTACTAGACTTTACTCCAGGACCCTTATGCGCATATGGTGAATGGCCCCAACTGAACCCAGTATCGGTTAGGTAGGGGATATTGAATAAATATAAATAGTGACTGTAAGACTAATGAACTGTGATAACTGTCTTATCAATGATTTTCTTTCCGATAATGACAGTATTGTGATATTGACTTCGTATTGTTTATGTTAACCAATTGTCAGGATAGTTAGAACTGTCTTATTATTAATTTTCTTTCCGATAATGACAGTATTGAGATATTGATTATGTATTGTTTCTGTTAACAAATTACCAGGATAGTTAGAACTGTATAAGCCATAACACAACATATACATGTTATTGTATCTGTCAGTGTTACCAGACTAGAATTGTAAAGTTAAGAAACCAAACGTTACCAAACTTCATGGTTTAAAAGATTTTGACCTAAACCATTTATTCTAATAATATTCTTAGAGTTCTGATTTATTTATGTAATTGTTGTTGTTCAATTGGATACTGTTATTGAGCATTTGCATTCGTTATTATGAAATGAACTGTTAGTTTCTTGTGCGGAGATTTCATTCTGAATATGGATTTTCTTCAAATCAAATAACCTCAGTGGCAATTAGCACTGAGAAATAATTTATTATTTCTCACGCGTTTCCCCTTGTGGGATTCACAGGTTTGTAAGACGAAGACAGAGAAATGCTTTTGGGGTTATAATTGACAGCAGGGCCACCTAAAGGTATGAGATTTGGGTTTATTATATCTGACATGGTGCAGAGAGTATATCTCTAGCATTATCCACTGTAAAATGTCAGATAATTATTGTAAATAAATTGAGATGTGGGAAAATAATGGATGCTATTGGCAATACATAAAAAGATCCATGTATTATGTTACGTATATTGAATGGTAAAAAGGTACGCGGTAGGAACTGTCGCACCTCCGAATCGGGGGTGTGACAGTTTCTAACTCTCGCATCCTAAAATTAATTTTAGAATTTCTATTAAGCCACGTGATCAGTAGCAAATTAAAAAGGAAAATAATTTAAGCCAATCATTTGGTTAATTAGCATGGAGTTTATAAATAATTTTTTAATAAGAAACTTTGTTGCATAGTTTATAAATAAGAAACTCTCCCACATCTCTAAAATTAGATTAGAAACTGCCACATCAGATTAGAAACTCTAATAATACCATGAAAGTAGATGCTTTTACTACTTCAAAATAAAATTTCTTTTTATTAAGTTTTAAAACCCTCTATTTCAACATGTCTTTTCTTTAGATTGTGTAGTTAAAAAAAATAGGCAGTGAGAGAGCACAAGGCACATAAGGTTTTTTTTTCCTGTGTTTTTGTCGATATAAGAATTTTTGTTCTTTTCAGAATATTTTTTTAAGATATCTGTAATTTATTTATACATCTTTATAAAGAGAAGACTCATCACAGCATATATCTACGTGTTTTGATTTGGCTAGCATACTTGAAGTTAGCACATATTAGTTCTAATTTGGGATGATTTTTTTGTTGTTCTTCCTGCAATAGTAAATAATTTTACTTTAAATCTATGTAGTTATTTGGTCAGAGTATGTGCTGCATACTTGTTGACTCCAATTCCAGCGTCATTCTAAATCCAACAGATGTAGCACACACAATACAGTGCAATATTATGGCCACAATAATTCTAACATAAATATCAGATGTAGCACGCTCCCACAACGGAGATAAAAGAGTTAATTCTCTCATCTCACATCATACAATTTTTGTAAGTTTACTGAGCAGGCCTACTGTGATGAGAAATATATTACATTTAAATTATTATTTTCAATAATTTTTAATTACTAAAATTTGATGAACTATAAAAACAACATGATGTTTATATCATATTATTTATAGAATTGATGAACCTATTATTTATTTTGGAAATATATTTATATTTTTTACAAATTATTTTTATTATAAAATATCAAACTATTTCCTAATTATATTCTTACTGTATAGATCATGAATTTCAGACGTTGCCGACTTATTTTCGAATCATGAACTCAATAATTGAACTGCCTAGATATTACAATATGAAAAAATTTGAGTTATTTAATTCGTACTGAATAATTGATATAAATGAGAACTCGATCAAGGGTCATGCTTAACTAATTATTACAAAAAATAAAATAATAATTAGACAAACTTGGCTGCACTGTCAACTTTTTCAGAACAATAAAATACTTGATTTTCAGGACAAAATATAATTTATTTGCTAAATTTAATATGTATGACTAGAAATCAACAAAACTTCATGAAGAAAGTATTGAGTAACATATGTTTTACATTTATGTACTTAAAAATATATGCTTCACATTAAATGTGTGAAATACATTTATTAATATCAATGCATATAAAAATTTCCTAAGCGAAATATTATTTTAATGGACCATTCAGCTAGTATGAATAATGTTTTCATCTTTGATAGAATTCATCGACTATACATCAAAATATTTGGGTCACCAAGTACATGCCAAAACACTAAAGTGATCAAATATCTTAACATTTTTAATCTATATTAAAAATAAATATTATAATCCAATGATACAACCCAATAACTCATATTTAGATATTGTAGTAAATTAAAATTAAACATTTTAACTCACATTATTGATCTTTTAACAAATTAAATATTAATTATTGAGCCATAATTATGTTAATTTCAATAAAATAAATTTATGTGCACGATGTGGTATAACGGTAAACATAATTGATATATCTATTACCATCCCAAAAAAGAATAATTTTTTTTAAGAGAGTAAAGGTTATGCCTTTAGATTTCATTAATCAAAGATACCAGTGATCCGAGGTGTCTGATTTACAAACAAACAAAAATAATGAAGTGGGAATGGAGATAATTGAGACAGGTGATGCTAATTCATTTAGAAGATAGTTGCAACAGTATGAGAACACCACTTGTAATCGCCATCGAATTAGAATTTTTCTCCATGTTCGTAATTATCTCTCCTGTTCCATCTCTTTATATATATATATATATATATATATATATAAGTCTAAATTTATACTCATCAGCATGCAAACATATACAGGCCTTAAATTCATGTTCCTGCCAAAAGGGCAGAATAGTAAGTATTGTTGTAAAGGCTGAATCAGCAGCTGTTACCAAACAATGATTTGTATCCTACTGTATAGGTCAGGCTTGTTACGAATCTTATTCGATGGAATTCACATCTCAGATGGGGGTAAAATTTAGGCATGAAGGAATTGTAAGTATTGTTGTACCACTAGGTCAGTCACTCCTGTAACTAAGGGAAAACCTACCTGAAATGACTTGTCATTTGACTGAATAGTGAGTTTATTTGTGGTCGAGAATATACCTTTTTGTATGCTGCAGCATAGTTAATGGCAGTTGAAATTATCAATTTTGTGTTCTTTTTGATTGGGGTCTAAATTATCTCTGCTCTTACCTGGAAATTTTAACTACTAGGAAGGATGATAATTAAGGGACCTGACCTTGTCGGAATAAATTGTTGGCACTGAACTGGTATTAAATCTGACCTATGTCACCTCAATTGTTGCACTTAGAACTTCTAGTTATGATAACGTAATAGGAAACTAAAGCAAGGTAGGAGGAATTTATCGCAAGAAACAGTACCTCCGGTTAGCGTTTCGTTGCTTGTAAACCAACGGAGCGAAGAGAGTAGTATCGGATACAGAGCGAAGAGAGCAGTGTTGGACGAGGAGGAGAGGGCGGAAAGATGAGCAGCTAGGGAGAAGAGTGATTTGCGGCCACTATTAGCAGTGGATAAATTACACTGGAAAGAAATTTGGCAACAATTACGTGAGATTATGTCACTCAAATTAATCTGAGTGGTCCATTGAAGATCCTACGGCAGGAAATGAGGGTGCTATTGTTCCTCCCAACAGTAACACAGTTCTTTTAAATATTATAATGCTCAATAAGACACGTGTAAGCTTCTTGTCCAAGTGCATTATCCATACTATATTAATTATATTTATAACTACAGTTTTATTATTCTAATAAATATTGTATTATTTGTTGCTGTTGGAAATAAATACAGTTGTCATATATCTGTTTCAACATCAATTTTATTATTGATGATGGAATTTTCCCTCCAACATTTTTTTATCCATATTAATGAAAGCGATTTCCGTCAGAACTCATGATGCCACATCATCATGTCTACCTATTGTCTTCATACTTGTATAAATACTAAAAAAATCATCAATCTTTTCGGAAGCTGACAGTGTGACAAATTTAGTATAATTTAAAATTATAAGGAGCAATTTGAAAACTTCAAAACTTAACAATGAACTTCGGACACTGATATTGCTGTGAATAAATTAAAAAATCTAACTCTTTAGAATAATTTGAGTTGTTTTTTTTTTTAAGGTCGGCGGCGAAATGCAGCTGATAATATATTGATTAAGAAAAAAGTTTTAATTACAACGCCGTAGCGTAATCTAGCACACGCGTGCACTAGCCTCAAATAGAAAATAAGAGAAGAAGAAAAATAGAAGTAAACTTAGAAGAAAAAGAAAAAGGAAGATATATCATGAACACTAGCACTCTAGCTGTATCCAATTGCCACCAGCAAGGCGCAGAAAAAATTTGAGTTGTTGTATCAAATAAGCATGTTTCTTAGCTCAAATAAGCATAGTACGTACGTACTTACTACTTCAAATTATTTTTTTTTTTATTAAGTGTCCAAAGTTAAACCCCCCATTTCAACATGTCTTTGCTTTAAAAGAGAAGACATGTGTAGCTTAAAAAATAGGCGCAATAGACTTAAAAATCAAAGTAGGCGCAATAGACATGTAATAGGTTATTTTGTGATTAATATTAACTACTTTGATTTTTTCTTTACATAATTTTTAATTATTTTATTTTATTTTTATATAATTTTTGATGTCATATTCTATTTGATATTATTTATCTTGGTATTTAAATGTTTTTATCCAATATATGATTTTATTCTGGATGAAAAATTGTCTTTATTATAAAGAATTCATAAGTTAAAAAAAAATACAATCGTGTATTAATTAATGAATTATCTCTGAAGTTTTTCTTCCTATCATTTTGATGCCTAAAAAAAAATATAGTAGGAAAATACAATTTGATATTTTTACTTCTACATGCCTATAAAATAATGAAAACATATGGTCTCCTGAGCAATTAGCTAGGGACCTCATACAATAATAAAACAATTTTTATTGGGTACAATCAGAAAAAAAAACAATTAGTGCACACAATTGTAGTAATTCATGACATAAGCAAACGTCAACTATAGCCAATTATGTATTAGTGATAAACAAAGTTTAAAAGGAAATAAACACAATTTTTTTATACTAATAATCTCCAATAAAAATTAGCTCCTAATCACAAATGAAAACCTACCATAAGCATGAATAATCTTTTTTTTGGGGGGTGGGGGGGGCAGGGGGCGTGTTAAAAAGAAATGCAAATAGAGAGATCAAGCATGCTTGAAAAGCTTCATGCTGAGCCAGTGTAGATATACAGCTATTACTATCACTGGAATTGTCAATGGTACCAGAAAGCAGTAATACCTACAACCAACAAAAAAAGAAACAAAAAATGAATAAATAAATAAAAAAAAACAAATTGCGTTCAACAGATGTTACTATAATCCCAAGTAACAGTTGATACTTATTAGTAATTCCATTTACTCTTTTGAATGGGTAAGTTTGTTTGATATCAAATTGTTTAAGGTTCAATCATGCCTTAAAATGATCATTATGGCCTAATATTCCCCAAAATTGTCTCTGTATAATCGGTACTGAGTAGGGCTGCAAACGAATCAAACCAAATCAAACTTACCCCAGTTGAGTTTGAGTTTGAATAAGATTCGAACAGAACTGGTTTGATTTGATTCAGAACGAACTTCAATCGAACGAGTTAATTGTGAATTTTTTTTCGAATCGAATCGAAGTCAATCGAATTACGAACTACGAATTCACACGGAACAAAATTCACACGGCTTCCTTTTACCTTTTACCTTTCACGAATTCACACTGATGGATTATGAGCCAACCCAAAATTCCCTAACCTTTTACGATGCTAGATTGATTAAAATCACGGCATGGACCTTGTCAAATGGAGCTTATTCTATTGTTAATTTATTACGCTGCTGAAGCATTTTCCTATATAAGTTTCCATTGTATTAACAATTTGAGCTCTAATATAAGTTTGGTTCCTACATTATTAAAGATTGATGGTTGAAACCATTAGTTGTATTATTTGAGATTCGAACCTAAATAGTTCGCGAATCAATTTCAAACGAATTATACCCAGTTTGAGTTTGAGTTTGAATAAGATTCGAACCGAACTGGTTTGATTTGTTTCAGAACGAACTTCAATCGAACAAGTTAATTGCGAATTTTTTTTCGAATCGAAGTCAATCGGATCACGAACTACGAATTTTTTTGGCAGCCCTAGTACAGAGCTCATGTCTAGTACAAAATTCACTCTAATCATAATTAAAATGCATCCTAAGGTCATAGTCTCTTTGGCAAATTATAATTAATTTTTTTAATTAGATCCGGATAACATCCGATATATCACATACCTCCATGAGGTATTTGCGAATAACACCCCCAAATTTGTGGATTAATCTTATGGATAAGGTACGTTCCATGAAAACTACTATTCAATTAAGTTGTCTATTTTGTATTTACATCTGGTAGCTGTTGCAAATAATCCTAAAATTTGGATGATAGCAAGTATGTGTCTCCTCTGTAGAGCAAGCGAAGAAACAGCAAAGCATTTGTTTGAGGAATGCCCCTTCACATTACAACTCTACAACACTTTGATTAGTCGAAGACTGTTCCAGGGATGGCCTCATAAGCCAACCATAGAGGTAACTGACGAATCTAAGGTGGGCAAGTTACCGAAAGAACATAAAGCAACAATGTTGCTAATGCAGTTTATCATGTGGCGAGAGCGCTGTGCCAGATGCTTAGCTGACTCAAACAAAACAGTGGGCGAATTACTGGAAGAGATCCTTTGGCAGTTGAGGTACTATGACAAACCGGTACACAGCATAACAGATGGGGACCATAAGCGGGTGGAGGGCATTGGTTAAGGTATATGAGGATGGGGAGCGCAGCAAAGGAGAATAAAATTGAAGAATTAAATCAAGGGGCGTCATTAACATCAAGGCAAGGCAATTTGGCAACTCGAAGCAGTACCGGTACGGTACTGGTACATACTGATACCTGGGGAGGACTAGATGACGGCAACTTAACGAACTGGTAAAGGAAAACTGTCACAGTACTGAGAAACTAGGTATGTACCGGACTGGTACAGGATGTTGCTGGTACGGAAGAAACAGGAATCAGGGACTTCAAGTTGTTAATTTCAATTCTAGCTGGTTCGGTTTTCAACCCGTTAAGGGACTTCTTTTCTGATTTTAATACTTTAGACTTATTTTTTGTCCTTTTTTGATTTTATTTTATGTTTTAAGCTCAACTGTTTTGAGCATTTTAAATTCTTGCAAAACCATGGATACAATCTTTGTAACTGCACAAATTTTCAATTAAATATTGGCATGACCCTTATTTGTCCTCAAAAAATCCTAAAATTTGGTTTCACAAGAACAGATGAGAAATCTTTGTTGTGTTTTCCAAATATAATAAAATGTCAGGGTAAGTTTAAGAAATTCTAAAAAATTGTCCATTTCTGGTTACTGATAAATCATCATTACCAAAAAATGAGAAAAAAAATTGGGATAATCTCAGTAGCGTACCGGTCATTTTGAATAGCACGCAATATTTGATTTTGGAAAGGAGGAAGGAGCTTAGACAGTACAGCAGCAAAGAAGAACAACAGAAATGAAATCACACCAGAAGCAATAAATATTAATCCAGTTACAACTCTTCCATTGCAACTCCGAATTGTCAAATTCAATTTGTCTCTCATCTGCTGTTTACTCCTTATTGCTTAACCGTACCAACCATATAGTCTCCAACTGAAACAAAAGATTAAAAAATATTAAATTCTGTTACAATTAAGGAATAATTTCATCAACCAACAAGTAACGACACCGTATGATCGATCCAGAGGTGATACTAGGCCCCAGATGATTGCAATTTCCTTAGAGATGCCCATGACATCAGACACGTTCTGACAGAAACAATTCTGGAACTGGTCGTGTTTTCTGATAGTGCTGATTTTCTAATTTGGTGTTGGAAAATTCAGGTTCATACTCTAGCAAATCAGCTTATGAGGCACTGGTAAGCGGTGGCAAAATACGAACTCATTTTCTGACAATTTGGAAATACCCAGTACCCCCCACAGTGCGCATATTTGCTTATCTGACATTGAAAGATCGCACCTTGACACGCGATGTGCTTGAAAGAAGAGGGATAGCTTGTGACACTTCACGTGTCATGTGTTCAGAAGGATGCCGTGAAACAGCAGTGCACCTGTTGTTTGAGTGCTCCTACGCACTAGAGAGCTGGGAGCAGATAGAATTGCTAGTGGGTACCAAGATCATGGTAAGTGCCTCTTCGAACCAGAAGTTTGGCAAAAATCACAGCGCTCGTTAAGAAGAGATGGGATCATGACAACCAAGGAATGGAATGCCTTGTTTATGGCAGTTACCTGGATGCTTTGGAATGAACGAAATGTGTGAATATTTAGAGCAAGGAGGGTACCGGTACGGTGTCAGGTACCAAAGATGATACAGCTGGGGAGACTATGGTTTAAATATTGCTCTTAGATGAGATTGTTTTAAGGGTACAGTGCTATGCTATAGGCTGTTGTTGTTAGATGTTTTCATTTTAATTTGTACTCTTGATAGCCACTATCAAGCTTCTACAAAAAAAACAAGTAACGATACCGATTTGCCAATTTAATTCAGGCTAAACTCATCAAATTCCAGCGTAAGAATCGGATAGAAATGTACTAGATCTGCACCGAACCTATCAATTAGAATCCCGAAATGTAATACGAGACCCTCCAAAATGACCGTATTATTACCAATTTCGATCTGATCAACACAACCCATCCACAGATTATCGCCGATTATCTAATTTGAACAATAACGAAGCCAGACAAAGGTGCGTCATGGGTAGATACTGATCCATCTCTCGTGTAAACAAGCGATGTAGGAGGAATGAAGGAGAGAGAGAGAGAGATGCTTACGAGTTTGATTTCTTTCTTGGATAGCGACGAAGGGGACGGGAGAGCATGAGCTTACAACTATCCCGGGGCAGGGAAGACATTCAATGAGCAATCGTATTAATGTTATATATGTCTATTGGCTTGTTAGGGTCAAAAAGGGCATTTGGTCTAGTGGTATGATTCTCGCTTAGGGTGCGAGAGGTCCCGAGTTCAATTCTCGGAATGCCCCCATTCCTTTCTCTCAGTTTGCTTTATGCCCCAAAAGAATACACTCCGTACTTCATTATTTTTATTTGGGCAACTTAAAACTCACTTTTAAATAATAATTATGATTGTATGTTTTTCTAAATGAGCAGAGTTAAAATCCCTATTGTTTTTATGCTTCAATTTTTATTTTCGTTTTCAAAGTATAAATACTCGATCCGAATCACTCAACATGATCTTCATATTAAAATGTACTTGGAAACCAAATTTTATATTTTTTTTTGGAATATTTTTACTATTTTTTAATGAGTAAAAAATAAGTAAATTCTGGACCATAAAAAAACAGTGATTTAATGTAATTCTGAATCACTAAACATGATCTTCATATTAAAATGTACTTGGAAATCAAATTTTATATTTTTTTTGGAATATTTTTACTATTTTTAATGAGTAAAAAATAAGTAAATTCTGGACCATAAAAAAACAGTGATTTAATGTGATGCAGATATCATGTTGAATATAACGGATTGACTATTTGAACCTTGAAAACAGATATAAGAATGTGATGCATATTTGGAGCATAAAAACAATGGAACATGTTAACCCTACTTTTTTTTAATACATTAGAAGGACAAAGGAATCGCAGCAATGTTACGACTTGTTTAAAAACATCGTTAGAGAACGTAATGATAGTACGATGTATTTAATTTTATCAAATTATTTAACTAGGTCATAAACTATTTGAAAATTAAGTAATTGTAGCATTTGTATTATTCATTTAAGGCTCATCAAATCACCTTTTGCTATTATTTCCTAAAACAATCATAACGATGTCATGGTTAATTTTTATATTTTTTTTCATGATTATAAGAATAGATAAAAATTAAAGGATTTTGAGATATCTAAACAAACCGTATCTATATTTTTATATATTTTTTTTCATGGTTCCTTTTTGTACTTTGATCACTGGAAATTTACTCTTTATTTACAAATTAATAGCATATAAATCACTAATGAATTTTGTAGATGCCGTTGCGTTAGGTAAACTTTTCTCAAATAATTTAAACTACGATTAATTACTTTCTACAAAACTTTGAGAAGGAAGATCATTGCACAATACCTGAATTTTACAATTATTAAATTAAATATGTACTCTTAGATTTAGTGTTGACAAGTGAATGCTAGGCAACCACATGGAAAATTCAAATTTCCTCCAACATGAATGTACTAAATTTATTTTAGTTTCCTTCGACCCAAATAGAGTTCCTAAGCATTGCATTGAACTGCACATTAATTTGATATTATAAAGTGTAAGATAATTCATATTTTTCATTTAAAGAATGCAAAGAAAAATATATGTATTTTTATATTTATTTATTTTTTGCTTTTTTTCCTTTATTTATTGGACAAAAAAAACATCATATGACACTATGGATATGATGAAATGACTAGGTTTTAAAGAAGAAACAATATTGTATTCCAAATTCAATAAGCATACATCTACATTAATTGAGTAAATGGTTAATACAAATTAATATTAATATTAAAGGAAGCAAACTTATTGTGAGTAAACTAATAATGTACCATGTTACTCGCATGATGTTTTGCATTATATATTAATATCTTTCATCAACTAATTAAACATCAGCCAGTATAATATTATCAACTACTTCTACATTACAAATAAATGATTATTTTCCAACTATTCAACTAATTGATTATAAGCATATCTTGTGAAAAGAAATATTGGAGGAAATCAATGTCAATAACATATGTGTTGATAAAACAAATATCAATCAATTGCTATTTATCCTCGCTGCGAGTTGTTCAAAAATAGTGATGTACATCTCGGTATTCTTGTGATTATATAACTCATATGTATTAATAGAAACAGACAATGCAATCAACATCTTCAACTCTCATAACATGATGGTTATCTCTCTATTCTCAACAAACAGAGTATAGTGCATGAGAGATTATCCTCGATGGTGAGGCTCGGTAGCCTTCACTGCATTGTATTGTCGAATGTCGGTATATATATATATAATATATGATATTTGGTATGAGAAATAGTTAAACTGCTACTGAGTTGGATACCTCTCAACGATAAGGCGATTACACTTTTTGAATTGGGTTCATAATTACTTAGCTATTATTTTTTTAATTTACAAAAAAAAATATAAGGATTTTGAATGTTGGCCAATAGAGGGCGTAGCTCTTTTTAGGTACACAGTAGACCAATGTGGTTCATATTCGAATTTTTTGTAATATGTTTTAAATTTATTTTTGGGTCTATTAAATAGAAATAGAGAGAATACTTGTGTGACACAAAGTAGGAAAAAAAAATTTGTAATCCAATTTTTCTATAGTTCTAACTATAAATTCAACAAAAATGTAAATTTTGAATGACACAATATCAACAATAATTTTCAACATGTTGTAAATCAAATTTAATATGATTTATGTGGATGTTCAATTCTTTGCCCCACTACTCCACTACTCCACTACTATGGACATTCATTTTCTTCTTTATTATTGTAACATCTCTTTCTAGCCTATAAATAGAGGCTTTGTAAAAGCAAGATTGAACACACAATTAGAAGAGAATAAAATTCTACTATTGCTCTCTCTTTCTCTCTTGTCATTTACTTTACTTTTGTTGCAACTTCATTTTAATTTTACAACACGTTATCAGCACGACTTGCTCGGAAGAAGTTGCAAAGTAATTATGTAGGTAATTTATATAATTGGTTATTATATCTTTCATTAATTTAAATTTCATTTAAATTTTTTATTATGTTTGTTTTAGTTTATAAGAAATCATTCCTTGAAATGAATGATGGAATAATAACCTGAAGTTATTATTGAAACTAAAAATTATCAAGAACTCGAATTTGTATTACTCGAATAGAATAATAACCTAAAGTTATTATTATAATTGTTTAAAATCTGAAGTTCTATTAGAAATTTTAGTGTAAAATAACCAACAGTTATTATAAAATTAATATAATAACCAGCCGTTATTATAGGCAACTGGATAAATAATAACCTGAAGTTATTTCCAATTAAAACCTGAAGTTTTATTTGAAATTTTCATATAAAATCAATATAATAACCAGAAGTTATTATAGATCACTAGATGAAAATATAACCAGAAGTTATTTCAAATTAAATTTTACAATTGCGCAGTCAAGTAATTTAATAACCAGAAGTTATTAAATAAATATTTTATGATAACTTGAAGTTATATAATATTAATCAGAAGTTATTAATACATTTAAATTTATTTATTTATTCATTTATGCAATTTATGCAATTTACATATTCTTTTATTTATATTTATTTATCTCCCTTTTCATAACCTGAAGTTATGATATTAATAATCTGAAGTTATGACATTGATAACCTGAAGTTATGGCATTAATAACCTGAAGTTATGATATTATTAATATGAAATTATTATACGTAATACATATGACAAATCTCACAAAGCTTGAATTTATCTCCTTTTTCATTTATCATAACTCGAAGAAATGGTATTAATAACCTGAAGTTGTATTTTGTTATAAATACGTATTAATGAAAAATGAGAAAGGAAAACATCCTGAAGATGTTTGTTACATATGTGGGATGACAAATCATTAGTCGCGTACCTGTCGTACGTCCAAGCATTTTGTAGAGCTTTATCAAGCCTCAATTAAGAAAAAAAAAAGAGAAAAATGTGAAAACTAATTTTACTGGAAATGACTCCGAATATGAATGCCATATGGATACACATCTTGATGTATCAGATTTCTTCCAGAATATGGATGAAGAAATAGACACTTTTATTAAGAGAGAAAATAAAATGTTTATGTTTATGATTTACATTTTAATTTTTATATTGTATGCAAATTTTAATGAATAAAGGTAGTTTATTGTAATTTATTCTTGCATTCTTTTATTTTAAAGAAAAATGACTGATGCAATGGTAAGTAAAGAAGATCTATGTCTAGTAGATAGCAGAACAACAAATACCATATTGAAAAGTAAGAAATATTTTTCACAACTGCATCTTGGTGAGTCTAATATCCACACTATATCTGGCACAACTAATTTAATTGAATGCTCCGAAGAGCTTGTATTTTGTTACCTGGAGGAACAAAATTACTAATAGATGATTGATCAGAGTCAAAATAACGATGATTTACGTAGGGTTTTGGCTTAGGTTTTGCATATTTTCTCACACTTATGTTTACTTTATTAGAGAAAAAGGCTACTGTCACCATTCTTTATGTTTTATTGCAGAAAACAAGTTTTGGAACTATTTTACATCAAATGGAGCTAGAATCGGGTCAATCGGATCAGCGACGGTCATCGGACTAAGTCTCTGTTACGGTCCGTATTGCCTAATACGGACCAAGCCTAGCAGACCAGGAGATAGCGCTGGAAGCACCAAACCCTAACCGTCAAGGACCTAATACGGACCGTATCACCTAGGGGTGTTCATCGGGGCCGGTTTATTTGGTTTTTAACCGAACCGGAAAAAGTTTGGTTCAAACGGTTCGGTTTTCGGTTTGATTGGTTCGGTTCGGTTCAATTTTTTATACTGTTCGGTTTTTGCAGTTTGGTTCGGTTTATAATATTAGAAAACCGCAATAACCGAACCGACCGATTATTATAACCTAATCCAATTCTGATCCGTCTCCCTCTTCGCGTGAGAACCAGAATCGCATTTCACCCCCCACTGCCCCAGACTACTCCAAAATCAAATTGCGCCAGACTACTCCAAAATCAAATCGCGCCTTTGCTCTCGCTCGGTAGCTCCCCCGCTTCGCAAATTTACTTGGATACTTTTCTGGTCAAATGGGTTTGAAATGGGTTTGAAATGGATA
>JAJGRW010000918.1:0-19536 GCA_025461045.1 Carex parvula
GCGTGGAAGCCTTTGGTTTAGGTTGGCACGGAAGCCTTTGAATTTGAGTTGGGCGTGGAAGCCTTTGTTTAGGTTTGAGTGGCATGGAAGCCTTTGAATTTGAGGTTGGCTTGTGATTTGGGTTTATTTGGTTAAGTTTTAGCTCATTGGTTTATTTGAGTAGGTTCGGTTTATTTGGTTAGGTTTTGCATGTATGTGGGATTTTTGAGTATGTTAGGTTTTGCATGTATGTGGATTTTTGAGTATGGTTAGAGCTTCTTATTTATATAGGTTTAGCTTGAATTGGAATAGTCTTTGACATGGACTTGTCATGGTTTTATTGTAGGTTCGGTTTTTTGGTTGTAGATGCACGCGCTGGGTTGCGATTCGTATGAGGATAGACTCATTTGATTTAAGATTGAGAAAGAATAGGCTCATTTGTATTTAAGTTTTTAATGTCTCGGTACAGCATGATACTACAAGCCATTGATCCAGAACCGAGCCATCGAATAATATTATATGAACGATGAAGTCGGTATCTTCATGAAAATCCTTTGACCATTTTATTCTTTTTTTATTTTCAATCAAATGGCAATCAACGGGATATGCTATTTATATATAGCTGATATACCCGACCGAGCATATATATTTTTTTTTTTTTATTTCTCAAAAGTAACTTCAATTGGTTGATATGCATAATCAACGTTATGATATGCTCAGAACATCAGAGCATCACCTAGTCATATTACATGTCATTTTCTTATATTATTTTATTTTTTTATTTGTAGATATATTTCTCTGTTATGACTCCTTTTATTTTATAACTTATATTCAAGCTGCGCATTCTTTCTTTATATTTGAAATTTCAATAGCATTTCGGTTCAATTTGATTTAATCAAATAATTTTTCATATCTAATTAAGAGGGAATTTCGGCAGCATTTCTGCCTCATTCGCACTCGTCATTAGTATGATTGTGGCATCCTACACGCACCGAGTGCTTCGGATCCTTTTTTTTTTGTTGGCGCTCTACACGCACCGAGTGCTTCGAGCCCATTGAATCACCCTACCGGCACCCTACACGCACCAAGTGCTTCGAGTCCGATAGTAGCGAGTGTTTGTGTGATTTTACCCAACCGGCACCCTACGCGCACCGAGTGCTTCGAGTCCGGAAGTGGCAGTGAGGTGTTTCAAGTATTTTGTGATTTTATAAATTTATTTTTAGAATATTTTCATGAAATCCAGAAGAAGAGAAAATAGATAAGAGGATAAAGAGAAGAAAATAAAATAAAATATTCACATCAAAAGCAATGCCCACATCTTTCTATTTTATTTTACCTTTTCTACTCGTCAGGAAAACTTGAAGTATATTTTTTGTATTATCCTCTCTCAACCTCACTATTTTTTTGTTGACTTCTATCTCTCTGCTCAATTTTTCTCTATCTTAATTTGTGTATAGTTTTGACTCCTCTCTTGGTCTCTCTCTGTCCTTTCTCTATTCTATAGTTGTTCTTTTATAGCACAGGGGAGGGGGCATTCTTGTTGCCAAAGATTATGCTCTTCAAATTAATCCAGCCAAGCGTGCAACTTTTTAATTCGCAGATATCTCGCAATCACTATTATAACTATATCATTACGTGGGATATATTACACCGTTATGGCTAGCAATGATCACGCTACAGTTATTTTATTTTAATGGTGTTGAATAAGGTTTGACCCTCGTTACATAGTGACAGGCATTAGTAAGGCCTCTGCATAATTTATCTTTAAAGAATCAATTTCAACCAATAAAAAAATGTGCTGATGTCAGCTTGATATCATTTTGTTTCTTGCACCGTTATGACCGTATGTCTTTTTTTTTGTTGACCTCAAGAGCATCATATATAACTTACATTTATATTATTTTTTTATTCACGCTCTTCATTATTTTTTATTATACTTTATTTTTCTTGATGTTTGTACAACAAATCTTCCCAAATCAATTTGCATTGTGTTGCTGACTAAAAAAAAATCATCTGTCAGGTCATTAACTTTAAGGAGCCTTTTGGGCATGATATATCGCTCAAGGAGCGATCCTAGCAATAAGGAATCAATCTCTTTTATTAACAGTGATGGGATTTTAAGCTCATGATTTATTGTTAGAGTGGTTTCAGCGTGCAGCCCGCCTGTAATATATCATCACTGTCAAAACAGTGTACTCAATGAATAGAAAGTTTAGCAGGCCAAAATAATAAAGACTGATTAATATAAATGAGTTGAAGGCTTGTTAATGGGCTCGAATAACAACAACAAAAATAGTGAGAATTGGAACTCATGGTGCGGCCCGAATAGAGCAGGCTTTGTACAGCCCTTTTATTAAAGGATTAAATTATACATACCCAATGATGCGGCACAAATTGAAGATTTTGATCTTTCTATTTTCTTCCTTCCCATTTCTTTTATTTTCTTTTATTATTATTATTATTATTTTTAACATATCTTTTTTTTTTAATTTATTTATTATTATTTTTTTTTTTTATAAAGGTAGGCCAGTGACAATTTTGTATGTTTTCGATATGTAATTTTCTATTGTGTTGCATTATTTTTTTTTTATGGCAAAACAAAAGCTACGACCGATCTATTTATTTGGGTTTGCATCATCATATTTCGTCGTATTTTTAGACTAAAACAATATGCAACCAATTTTTTTTAAAAAACATAATTAAAATAATTAATTTAAAAAAAACAACTTGATTACCTCGTTTTTTAGAAAAACCGTAAAAACCGAAATGGCAATTCAGTGTGAACTTTTTTTTCCCTACACCGAATTGCCAATTCGGTGTAGGTCTGTTTCACAATTCCCCTCTAAACTGAATTGCCAACTCGGTTTAGAGTTTTTTTTTTAGAGACGCTATGAAGAACAAGATAATAAAATTTAACACTGAAAATTTGAATTTTTTTGTTTAAATTATTTGGTAGATTACTTCTTTTGATATATATTTAGCATATTTATACTAAAATACGCTAAATTACTTAAAATTATGTTGAATTACACTATATACAATAAATTATGTTGAATTACACTATAAATTATGTTGAATTCCTCTAGCATTTCGGGCTCGTGCTTCCGGGGGCATATCTTAGTGTTTGATGTTCAAATAACAACTTCAAACCGTTAGATGTTCAATCTATATTAAAATGTACTTGGAGACCAAATTTTACATTTTTTGGAATTTTTTTACTATTTATTAAGCCACTTTGAAAATTCCAGATCATATGGTCCAGACTGTTTTTACTGTTCACCCGGATCTGGAACTTTCAAAGTGACTTAATAAATAGTAAAAAAATTCCAAAAAATGTAAAATTTGGTCTCCAAGTACATTTTAATATAGATTGAACATCTTACGGTTTGAATTTGTTGTTTGAACATCAAACACTAAGATATGCCTCCGGAAGCACGAGGCCGAAATGCTAGAGGAAGCACGTTAGCCATACTATATATATATATATATATATATATATAGTGGCTAATATCAAAACGTTTGCATCAAGCCCCTCGTGCAACCAAGTCGTTTCAGATTTTCAAAGTCCAAGCGGTCGATCCGAGCCGTTAGATGTTCATCTATATTAAAATCTGCTTGGAGACCAAATTTTACATTTTTTTGGAATTTTTTTACTATTTATTAAGCCATTTTGAAAATTACTGATCCGGATGAATAGTAAAAACAGTGTAACCAAATTCTGGACCATGTGATCAGCAATTTTCAAAGTTGCTTAATAAATAGTAAAAAAATTCCAAAAAATGTAAAATTTGGTCTCCAAGCAGATTTTAATATAGAGATCACATCTAACGGTTTAGATCGACCGTTTGGACTTTGGAAATCCAAAAATGACTTGGTTGCACGAGGGCCTTGGTGCAAACGTTTTGATATTAGCCACTCTATATATATATATATATATATATATATAGAGAGAGAGAGAGAGAGAGAGAGAGGGCTATTGTGCTTTGCAAAGTAAAACTCCCTCTTTACTTCGAGCCATATTTTCATTTTGAAAATCCAAACAACTGATCTGAACGTTCAACATGTTCTAAATATTAAAATGTGCTTGGAGACTAAATTTTACATTTTTTGGAATTTTTTTACTATTTATTAAGCCACTTTGAAAATCGCTGATCCACTGTGAACAGTAAAATTTTCTGGACCACCGGATCAGCGATATTCAAAGTGGCTTAATAAATAGTAAAAAAATTCCAAAAAATGTAAAATTTAGTCTCCAAGCACATTTCAATATTTAGAACATGTTGAACGATTCGGATCGGTTGTTTGAATTTTCAAAATGCAAAATATGGCCCGAAGTAAAGAGGGGGTTTTACTTTACAAAGCACAATAGCATATATATATGAGGAGGGATCAAGTTACAACAAAAATTAGTGACACATCTTGACATCAATCACTGAACGTCAGATTTTCATCAAAATTCGCGCTATGATGGAGCGCTGATCAAAATAGACGGAATGGAGATTTCAATTTTGCCGCTGGTTTTGTTAATATTTTGCTGAGTACTTGAACTGGTGTCTCCAGTTAACCAAGCTCCGATCTCTCTGATACGAAAATGGCCCCAACGAAAGTCCCAGCGAACACCCCCGCCATGAAATCGCACCCCCTCTCATCTCTCTGACCCCCTCTCTTCTCTCCTCTAGCTGACCTCCTCGGGTGACAAGACGAAAATAGCAGCGAACCATCTCTTCTCTCCTCTCCTCTCCTCTCCTCTCTCTGACCTCCTCAGGTGACAATTTTTTTGCTTTATGGAGTTTATTTGAGCAATTTGGGATGTAATTTTCAGACAGACAAGTCCCTACGACCAGATAATTGAGAAACCTAGATTTTTTTTTTTTTTGCTTAGATTTTTTTGCTTACCAGTAAATTAGAAAATTACATCAGCCAATGCCTTTTAAGCCTAATTTCCTAAAAACGTGATGTCTCTAAGTGAAAAACTTGAACATGGGAAAGGTGTAGCCTTCCTGGTCCCAGCCCCTAAATCTATCCAGAATCATCAAAAAAATTGTATTTTCCATGTGCCTTCCTTTTTAATTAGTGACATTTTTATTAAACTTTGGTCTAATTTATTTGATTTTCTTCGCATGAAGATGTGATTTTCCATTTCAATTGACTTCAGTATTGTTTCAGAGCTTGATGTAAGTTTTCATATATTTTTCTAATGTTAATTAGACACTTTCTTTAATTAAAAGAAATAACGCTGCATATATGCTTTTATTTATTTTTCCAAACTTTAAAATTTAATTCTGGCCAATCCCCTAAACTAATTTTTTTGTTCTTTTTATGAAATTATAGAGGAACAAGTAATCTACCTCTGTGCCAAAGCTTATTATTTTTGAAAAATTTTTATAATTAATTTATGGCATGTGCAACAGAGGGGCAAATAGGGAAACTGCAGCAGAAAATTGCTGATTTTTATATTTTCAGGAGGCCAACTTAGAAAATGCCTAATTAATTATAGAAAAATGCTAAAAATATGAAATCAAGTCTAATGTATTTGTTTTTTAGTCCTTTACTCAACTGTGCTGTTAGTTTTGCAGTTTAGTCTCTGGATTTTTCTCTGTTAACTGATAAGTGTGAGTGCAAGGAGGCTTGGAGGCATATGACACTAAGAGAGGACTGAACAAAGAATGCAGCTTAGGATCTCCATAAAAGAGATTCAACTCAAAAGTGGTCTTGGAGGCATATGACATTTTGATTATTTGATAGATATGTAGAAGAAGAGATTCAACTCAAAAGTGGAGAGCTTCTCGAAACAGCTTATTGGATCTCCATAAAAGAAGATTAGATGGATGAAAAACCTTAATTTTAATTTTTGAAAGATGTATGACAAAGTGATATGTAATTGATGTTATGCACAGTATGATCACAATGTGTTGTATTGTTGTTTTTTATCTTTGTATAACAATTGCATTGTTTAATAAAATCACTGTATTTATCTTTGTACGATTATGGGAAATGTTTGAAGTTTACTTTTTCATTCATTTATTGTCTTTTAGAACAAACTACGCTATTTAATTAATTTCAACTAGTCTTTTTTCACTCTACATATCTAGTATACTTTAAAAGCTGAACCAGCTGTACCAGTTTTTTTTATTTTAAAAGCTGAAATTTGAAGCTTCACTAAAAATTGTAGAAAAATCCAAAAAATGTGAAACTTGTTTCTATGTACTCATGGGGATGTCTTCTATCAGCCTGTGAAGCAATTTGGCTAAATTTGAGCTCTAGATGCCCTTATAATTTATTTTTGTAACTGATGTCTGGATACCCAGCATTTATATACTATTATGAAGAAAAGAAGTCATGCTCAAATCAGAAAAAATAGAATAACAACACAAGCACAATAGTAACAATATAACAAAATAGATTAACTTTAGCATTCACTTTAGCATTCATACAAAATATATTTCTGTGCATTCAAAATCTATACAGGAAGCACAAAAGTTAACTTTGTAGTAACACTCAGCCTCCTCAAGTGATTCAAACTTCATGCCGTTAAAAGGTTGCACGCCCTCATATTTTCTTGACTTTTGTGAAGTTTGTTCCTCCTATAATATCATTGAAAATGTTTTGTTAGATTGTATTGTATATTAAGTTAGCAAGATAAATAAATATCATTAAAACATTTTTCTTACCTTTTCAGGATGGACCGTGCTCCTGATTTCATCTAATTTCATGTCATCCATTAGATTTCCTTCCAAATCGTCAATTTCATCTAAGGTGATATCATCCATTTGTCTAAAAAAGAAAAATAAATAATTTCATCAATAATACACCATTGATTTAAGCATCACTCAGATAGTTACATATATCAAAACACCATTGAAATTTTTTTAGTTATGTGACCTGCAATACATCTCACTCTTTATAAAGCTGGACGGACATTAAAAAGGGATTTTTAATCTAGGTTTCTAAGGAAGAGATGTAGAGTGGACTGCTTATAAGGAAGTATACGATATTTGGAGATTACTAAACTATCCCCAGGTTACAGATGCATTTTTATACAAAGATGCCACAACAATTTGGCAGATTTTCTAGCAAAACAGGAGAGATTGAGGGGCTGGGACCAGGAAGGCTACACCTTTCCCATGTTCAAGTTTTCACTTAGAGACATCACGTTTTTAGGAAATTAGGCTTAAAAGGCATTGGCTGATGTAATTTTCTAATTTACTGGTAAGCAAAAAAATCTAAGCAAAAAAAAAAATATCTAGGTTTCTCAATTATCTGGTCGTAGGGACTTGTCTGTCTGAAAATTACATCCCAAATTGCTCAAATAAACTCCATAAAGCAAAAAAAATTGTCACCTGAGGAGGTCAGAGAGAGGAGAGGAGAGGAGAGAAGAGATGGTTCGCTGCTATTTTCGTCTTGTCACCCGAGGAGGTCAGCTAGAGGAGAGAAGAGAGGGGGTCAGAGAGATGAGAGGGGGTGCGATTTCATGGCGGGGGTGTTCGCTAGGACTTTCGTTGGGGCCATTTTTGCATCAGAGAGATCGGAGCTTGGTTAACTGGAGACACCAGTTCAAGTACTCAGCAAAATATTAACAAACCAGCGGCAAAATTGAAATCTCCATTCCGTCTATTTTGATCAGCGCTCCATCATAGCGCGAATTTTGATGAAAATCCGACGTTCAGTGATTGATGTCAAGATGTGTCACTAATTTTTGTTGTAACTTGATCCCTCCTCTATATATATATATATATATATATATAATTTAGTTTATACATGTTGTAGCAAACATATATATCTCATGGGGATTTGCAGGCTTTGTATTTTCAGTTTGGCATCAAGCTAAACAATGTTATGGACACTCAGGTAATATATTAAGTTCGAAAATTTAGGACAGAGAGATTATTTATTCCTAATTATAGTTCCTTATAAATTCTCTCTTACTTTTATGTATGTATGACAACACAGGTTGCATATAGTATAATTGAGGAACAAGAAGGTCAGATAAAATGAGTAGAAGACGACTACATGTCTTTTGTTGCTGTTCTTGCTGATCCTCGCTATTGCGGTAAGTCTATAGACCATGTTTTTATTATATTATTATTGCTTTTACTTTGATAAAAAAAATCAATCTTTGCCAGAATAATTCTTTCATAAAATAGTACTAATGTATTTATTATAGGAGTGTCATACCATGAGAAGGAACAAGTTCGCGATCTCCTTAGACAGGTTAGTTGTTTACTTCAATTATTTTATTAAATTGATTTGACATCTTCTCTGGAAGATGGTCTTTATTTCATAAGCTAATTATGATTAATTTTATGTTAAATTAGGACCCTTCGTTCTGGATCCGTAGGCCATTATCAGAGATTATGATAAAATCTGCCACTGATGATGTCAAATTTCTTCTGTCTATCTATCAAAAAATGGTACACAAGTTGTCGAACCAATCTCTATCGCGTGTATTCGTTCGTGGTGCACTTTATTGCCGGTGTTATTGTTTGGATGATACTAATGCAGAATGGCCACCTCTTAGCCTGATTTCAGGTTTTTAGATACAAGTTGATATTGTATATTTTTCTCTCTTCAGTTATTATTATACTGATTAACATAAATAAATGTCTTTCACATATTAAATAGGTGCTGAACAGATACCTGAAAGAGAGATCCTATCAATGCTAAACATACCATCTCACAGAATGGGATCTGTAATAGGCAAGAAAGGTTCTTTTGTACGGTCTGTCAGGCAATCTTCCAAGTATGCACTGATATAATAATCAAATATTCTATCTAACATTTTGCAACTATATATCACGATATTTTTACTGTCTGATTATTATTATTATTATTATTATTTTCATTTCTAGAGCGAAAATTTTCGCTGAGGGTACCGCAAAGAAGGTAAATTTGCTCTCTCCTCCTCTTATTTAACATTTATACAAACAACCCAAGGTTTCCAAAAAAATTAAATGCTTTTAATTAATTCTCTTATGTACCAATTACCGGAACAGAAAATGAATGATACTTGAATTTAGTAATACACAATGTGTAACACATTTTTTAGTGATATTCTAATTTCAGAACTATCGGTGTTTTATAGACTTAATTTGTTGAATTTCTTGATAGGTTTTCATAATTGGTCGACCGGAGGAGGTTAGAAGAGCCAAAGCACTTATTCAAGGCAAAATACTGGAAGTTTAAGTGTTATATATATATATATATATATAGAGTAGAACTAGGGTGCTCCTAAGCTCACCAAGCCCTTCCGTGAGCGCGACTCTAAAACCTATCAAATTGACTTCAAACGACATTTTCAAACCGTTAGATGTTCAATCTATATTAAAATGTGCTTGGAGACCAAATTTTACATTTTTTGGAATTTTTTTACTATTTATTAAGATGGTTTGAAAATCGCTGTTTTTATTAAAATTCTGTACCATTGGAAAACAGCGATTTTCAAACCATCTTAATAAATAGTAAAAAAATTCCAAAAAATGTAAAATTTGGTCTCCAAGCACATTTTAATATATATTGAATATCTAACGATTTGGAAATGTCGTTTGAAATCAATTCGATAGGTTTTAGAGTCGCGCTCACGAAGGGCTTGGTGAGCTTAGGAGCACCCTAGTTCTACTCTATATATATATATTGGAAAAAGATATAATTAATTATTTTAGTAGTAAGCTCAGTGTTGCTAGCTAGTTTCTGTTTTATTTTTTATTTTATTTTTGGTTAAGAGTTTGCTACCCCTTCATATACTATATTGAAAAAGATACTTTATGCTTTAATATGAAATTAGTTATCTGTTAGCTCTCATTTCATGAAGTTAAATTTAAGTTTTCATCTGCTTCTTTTAGACAATTTTAACGGTCAAGATGGTTCAGCAAAATTGATTTTAAAATATTCCTTAAATATGCTATCAAATGAAGGAAAAAAGTATATGCATGTGTGCACAAGCAACTAAGGGACTGAACTGGGCACAGAAGGGATATAACCTAAACCCAGCTGCTCAAACCTCATATTCAATCCTGTAAATACACAATTAAGTACATTGGATTTGTCGCACCTTTTATTGAGAGCAGCTTGGGTCCGATGCCCATCGGACCCAAAGTGGGTTCGATGGGCTCTATGACCGTCCGATCTGCTTCAATATTCGTGCGCACGTAAATTAAAGCAGACACGAAAGTTCTGGCGAGAATCTTAAAGCAGATCGGACGGTCATCGAGCCCATCGAACCCACTTTGGGTCCGATGGGCATCGGACCCAAGCTGCTCTCCCTTTTATTACCCTTTTGAAGAAGTGACAACCTTCTATCATTAAAAAAAAATTAAAGAAGTCGGAATATAATGGAAATATCTCATTTCGTAGAATTCCGCCCAGAAGCTAAAAAATAAAATAAATAAATAATAAATAATCTGAACAAGACGATAAGGAAGCAATGCAAAAGAAAACAATGACAAAGACCAATGCGTAATTTTACTTCAGCGAAATTATTTCTCGCCAAATAACTTTCCGATGATTTAGCTGGAGGGATATCCCCTCTCAAATCCCACCAAATCAAATCAAATCATCAATCTTTCTCTTTGAGACTTCTGTTCCAATCAGGCGACGAGCAAGACTTCCAATTCCATTTCTCATTTGAGCGAGAACCGAGAAACCTCTCATTCCGATCAGAGTGTAAAATGACGGAACTTATCATTTAAAAAAAATGATAACGAGAAACACTGCCTGTTCAGTCAAATGGAAGTTCCGACAACATGCATTCTAAATTTCTTTTCTTTGTAAGAAGTTATTTTTTTTCAAATTAACGAAGCCCCATGTTACCAATTATGATGGCACATCATTTTCATCTGTTTTAATGACATATATTGAAGTTGCTAAAATAAAAAAGTGCTTCAGATATAGAGGATATATATGAGCCATAAAACTATTTCCTTTGATATTAAGATGCAAGGTTTTGCTTAGAACTATTACAAGCGCACAAAAGGTAATTTCAAGCCAATCCAACAAACCTCTCTCAAGACAGATACTACTGGAATCCAAAATATAAAACAACAAATAATTAGATCCAACAACTAGACAAGTTTGTGGTAGGTACATGAAGAAAAGTACTACAGACCAAGCCCAACAGTTCGGCCATCTCTGCGGCGAAGGCCAGCAGTGTATTGCTTCTCCAAGTCCATATCCAACTCCTCTCTGCTCTTGCCTTGCTGATTTCCTTCCTTTTCCTCTGGAATCACGTCGCTCTTCACACCCTACATCAGGCCATATGTACCAAGGCATCCTCAGATTCTAAAAACGTGTTAGTAACCGGTACAACTCCAAATAATATTTAGAGGAAATGTACATCAACTCTATCTGGTCATCTAAATAACATTTTCCAATTTAACTATATAACCAGATAGGAAAAAATAAAAGAGAGGGACAAGAAACTAACCATGAGTTTGTTGAATTTCTCCTGGCGTTCACGGTCCGTAAACAGATTATTCCAATTTTTTACTGTCTGAAATGAATACAAGGCAAAAGAACAAAGCGACAGAAAATCACTTAGATTGTATGTCTTGCACAACAGACAACAAGAAAGAGGAGTTAAATTTACCTCTGGTCCAGCAGATTCGTTCTTCTTGTTTCCCCAAAGAAGCTTCTTCTTTTGCTCGGTGGTTAGTGGTCCACCAACAGCACCACCTCCTATGTTTTTATTCACTGCAGTTTACAATCAAATAGATTTATATAACCAATAAAGACACATCATAAAGAGGTGATATGTTAATTTACAAAAAGAACCTACCAAATTGAGCAGCTTTCATTGCTGCAAATTTTGCTGCATTGAGATCAGTACCAACTCCAGCTTGCCTTTCTACTGTAGAGGCTGGTAATGCATGATCATGTCTATCTTTAGATGCCTCTGTCACATGCTTTGAACTTCCCGCCTTTTCCTCCACATTAGTCTCAGCTGTACAATAAAATAAATTGCAAATTATTGTTTGCAGTATGCTCACTAAAGGTTTACATCAGACACTTTTTAGTACAACCAAGTACATCAGCCAAATAGGAGAACAAAACATAGAAAAGCAAGAAAATGAAGGTGAAATCATAATCTAATGTCAAGACTATGGTACTAACACCGTGATAACAATCAATTTAACATAATAACTTGTAGTGAGAACATATCCTTCAGAATTTAAAAACCTTGGTTAGACCCGTTCAAAATCCCTTCGTGTAACACGCATACAATGTTTGAGATGAGAACGAACTAACCAGGTTTAGAAAACTTTGTCTCCCTCTGTTTCTCCTCACGGCCAAATGAACTTGCTGGCTCAGACCACTTGCGATTTTCATTTTCCCTTCGATACTGTTTCCTCCTGTCGACCCCCTCTATTTCTCCCTCATCAGTTTCCCTGTACCTGCTCTTCTCCTTCATTTTTTCATTCTTATCATACCTTTCGGGGCTCCTATGCAAGCCCCGTTTGTCATCATAGAATTCCTTGTTATCTCTCTCTCTAGAGTAATGGTCTCTGCCTGAATCCACATCTTTCCTTCTACTAGTGTATCTTTCATGCTCCTTTTCTCTATCCTTGATCCTGTCTTTATTATCCGAATTGTCCGACCTCTCGGAGCGAGAAGACCTTGCATAGTCCCTACCACTCTCCTCACCATACCTAACATCTCTTCTCCTACGATCTTTATCTTCCTGTCTTCTAGATTCACGGTAAGAATATTTATCAGAGTATCTGTCATGATACTTGTCACTACGGCTATACGACCGTCTCCTCTCAACCTCCCTTTCTTCATCATTTCTCATCTGGTCATTTGATCCCACCTTGGCACTGTCCTTCTGAGAAGTAGCATTACGGCTTCTTTCATGCTCATTGTTATCTGCTTGTACACAAAAGGACCAAACATAAGAGAGCTTGTGACTATTACAGGAGAATATGAAAATAAAAATAGATAAAACCAGATAATAAAAACAGCTACTGGTTAGAAGCTTACCATCTGAAGAGGATGAATCTGACTGAGATACATGAGTGGGTCGACGATATGTTCTACTAGCTGTATCGCTTGAAGGTTTACGAAACAAAGGCCCCGTCTCAACCTTATCTGTTGATGCATCACTTCTGGGAGAATCCATAGAATCCTACAAGCCAAAATAGTTCAAAGAATTTTTTATGGAAGAAAGATAAAGCACAATATATTCTATGCTGCCAAACCAGAATGTGTAAAAATTCACTGATCAATTGATCATTCCCGTATTGACCTACTGGTATTATGGTATAGTACTTTATGCACAAGCCAGCACTTTGCACACCACCTCTGCCACAGTTGCTAAATTACCTTCTTCCTTTTTTTCCAAAGGTAGAAAGGATTTATTACAATTATTACTTCTGTGCTCAATAGAGAGATAGTACATCAACAGCAACACACATAGAACCATATTTCAATAAAGATGGAGCGGGGTAACATAAGGTCAAGACTGACAACTACTCGAATTAAAGGATTACATGAAATACACAACCAAGCCAATACTAACTTGAAATACACATCTAACATGAATAGGATAATACCACTGACTGAACTGCAGAGTAGAAAGCAATTGACCTGTCAAAACCGAGTCCGTATCCAATCATAACAACAATTGATCCACTAAACATTCAATTCCACATAAATCGTGGACATACTGAACGAAGCCAATTTTCATGATAGCATTCGCTTTTTGTACCCGTATAATCAAGCGTTCAAAGCATAAACCACTAACTTGCACTAATTTAAAACAAATTCCATATCATGGCATCATAACCATATCAAGGCACATATCAAGAAGAGCAGCGAAGGTTACCTAGAGACAAACAGGTTCAGTCTAATTCAGTGGGTCGTCTCTCTCTCTGTCACGATCAAATCAGATCGAACCGGGAAGAGCTGTAAAGTCAACGGGAGGTGCTCCGCAACGGCTACCAAAGGGAAGCCACGGTCGTCTCGTCTCTTTCTCCTCTCGTTTGGTTCATATTCTAGGGTTAGGTTTTATCTCTGAAAGACTGAAAATCGAGAGAGACGAGAGAAGGTGAGGTGGTGCACACGGGCTGCGATGGCGACACAAATGATGGGCCGGGTTTTGTTCCTTTTTCTTTTACAATTTTCATTATTGGGCTGAAACGAAAAGGTTCGGTATAAATTAAAAAATAATATCCGTTCATCTAATATTGGAGCTCGTAGCTATTTGCCTCCCTTTTCAAAAGAAAAAAAAATACTGAAGAAATATGATTTTCCATGCCGAAATTTTTATTGTTACCGCTCAAAAAAATCAAAATTAATTCGTTACCACCCCGCTGACCCTTTATTCAATACTACCACCCCCGCTAACCTAATTCGCGCACGAAATTGGCTGGTGCGCGGACTGGATTAGCGAAGCTCTCTTTTCACCGTATAAGTGCCGCGCAATGCCCATTCTGTTGCGCAAACGGCACTCCGCGCACCGAGCTCAGTAAAAGGTAATTTTTTTTTTACTTTTTTTTTAAGTTATTTGTAGATTAGGTAGTTGGTATAGGTGTCCAAAATAGATCCAAATAAAGTAGAATTGTAATAAATAATTAGAATAGTGTCAAAATAGAGTAGAATTGTATTAAATAATTAGAATGGTGTCCAAATAGAGTAGAATTGTATTAAAGAATTAGAATGGTGTCCAAACAGAGTAGAATTGTATTAAATAATTAGAATGGTGTCCAAACAGAGTAGAATTGTATTAAATAATTAGAATGGTGTCCAAACAGAGTAGAATTGTATTAAATAATTAGAATGATGTCCAAACAGAGTAGAACTGTTTTTAGCTATATTATGTTGTATTTTATGCCAAATTATTTTAGTAAATTATTAAAGTACCCTATTTTGAGGTACTTAAGACCAAATTTGACTAGAAATGCATCAAATTGTAGTATGGCGTCATCCAGCAGCACCAAGCACACCAGTCTGCCTCATGATGATGTGGATTTGGATGTAGTGTTAGCCCGGACCGTCTTCCGCATTTGACGACCGAGTATATCAGTCCCATTTGCTGGTTCCCGTACAAGGAGCACAAGATCATAAACTCATATGTAAGTTTACATCTTTATACCACTTGCAAATAATATACATTTTCATTTGAATAAAATAATAAATTGTATTTATGTTTATTTTGAAATTAAATGTAGACTCATACTCTGACGTCGACGAGGAACAACCAGATGAATATCCTCTACGACCCTCGATTTGCACCCGCGTTGCAGAGGCTGGGTCTGTGGCATGTGTCATAGCTCAGTGACTTAAATGCAGATGTCGCTATTATATCTGCATTGGTCGAGAGGTGGCGGCCAGAGACCCACACCTTCCACTTGCCCGTCGGAGAGATTACGGTGTCTCTCCAGGACGTGAGTTGTCTCTGGGATCTGCCCATTACCAGAGAGGCAGTGACAGGTGTGGAGTACGGAGACTTCACGCAGCTCGTCACCGACCTGCTGGGAGACGGGTTGATGAAGCGGAGGGCGACCAAGAAGGGGTACGTCTTCTCGAAGAATGACATCAGTTTACCACACTTGCGGGAGCAGTTCAGGTAACATTTATTTTATAAAATTAATTATTTGATGTCTATTTTTCGCAATTTTCACTAAATTGGTTCGAATTTACAGTGGAGCCCTAGACGCGGATGCTGATGCTGAGACGGTAGATCGGTGGACCCAGGCTTACATCATGGAGATGTTTGCTTGCTAGTTGTTCCCAGATTCATCGGGGGCCACTGTCCCTGGATGTTTGCTTGAGTGGCTGAGGGACTTGGCCCAGCCGAAACAGATGAACTGGGGTCAGCGGTATTGGTATGTCTATATCGGGGTTTGTGCACCGCATGCCAGGTATAAATTATTTTGAAATTAAATCTGAATAATTAAATGGTTACACAAAAAAAAACCAGAATTTTAACTGTCATTTGTACCTAAATAGACAAACAAGCACAATTTCTACGGTCCAGCTGGTCTCCTGATGCATTGGTCGTGGACGAGGTTCTCGTTCGGCCGTCCACAGCCACGAGTGAGAGGTTGTGCTCCAGCTTGGAGGCAGCCCAACGGGATTACATGTCCGGCTTACGCGCAGAAGTGGTGCTCGAGGAAGACGTACATCCAGACCCCGCACGGCAGACCTATGGGTGTTGATTTCTTCCAGAGTCAGTTTGAGCAGATGACTCCTGACAGACACGTCTGCTGGCGGCCGTACGACGAGCGTGTCGAGGTTGAGGACGATGTTGCTGTCCCTCGCTCCTTCCTGCATGACCTGCCTCATATATGCCTCGAGCAGCGTCAGTTCTGGTTTGCTCAGGTAGCCCTTACATTATTATTGTATTAAAGTTTTGTATCACTTTTATTTATTACGTACGTAGTATAAACTCTACTTTTTGAGCTCTGACAATACTACTCCCTCAGCTCTTGTTTCTCTCTTTTTATTATTCTCCTCTCCGCTCCAAAATAATTTCTCTTTATTTTTCCTCTTTGTATGACTCTTAAGATTTGTGTCAGAGTTAAAAAGAACGGTTTGATTTTACCTATTGCAAATCAGGTAACATAAAGAGATACATATTCATATTTTGGGATACCCGCTCCTGCATAATATTTCTGTATGACAACAATACTTCGGTTATACATGACACATTCAAAAATATATAAAAATTTGTACGATTATTAACGCGGCTATGTGCATTTCACCTCGGACCGAATTGTTTACACAAGAAATTAAAAAGGTTTATAGCAAATAAATGCATCAGCCGTAATAAACTAAAATTGATATATCATTCTGGGCACTTAGCATTGATTGCCGAGATTAAGATCTTTGATCTAGATTTACCTTGTATTTTATTATATTTATGAGAAGGATTAAGTTATTAAAGTCCACAGCCATGTCATATTAATATTTTATCTGCGGTAATATGAAATATTATGGATTGACCCATGTCATAAATCTATATCTATATTTTCAAAGTTTTAAAAAATGAATCCGAGATATATTTGAAGATAAAATTCTAAATTCGGATGGACCAAAACGCAATGATTTTTTACCTATCTAAAAAATAGTAAAATATATATATATATATATATATATATATATATATATATATATATAGAGATAGGCTATGGTGAGTTGTGTTGTTTTACTTCACGCCATATTTTCATTTTGAAAATCCAAACAACCGATCCGAACCGTTCAACTTTTTCTAAATATTGAAATGCGCTTGGAAACTAAATTTTACATTTTTTGGAATTTTTTTACTATTTATTAAGCCACTTTGAAATCGCTGATCTACTGTGAACATAAAAAACAGTAAAATTTTCTGGACCACCGGATCAGCGATTTTCAAAGTGGCTTAATAAATAGTAAAAAAATTCCAAAAAATGTAAAATTTAGTCTCCAAGCACATTTCAATATAGAGAACATGTTGAGCGGTTCAGATCGGTTGTTTGGATTTTCAAAATGAAAATATGAGCGTGAAGTAAAAATGACATCTTACTTCACAACTCACCATAGCCCAGCTCTATATATATATATAGTAAGGCTACGGTGCTTTGCAAATTAAAACACTCTCTTTAATTCGGACCACTTTTTCAATTTGCAAAACCCAAACAATCGATCCTAACCATTCAACATGTTCTAAATATTGAAATGTGCTTGGAGACCAAATTTTACATTTTTTTGAATTTTTTTACTATTTATTAAGCCACTTTGGAAATCGCTGATCCGGTGGTCCAGAAATTTTTACTGTTTTTTACTGTGGACCACCGGATCAGCGATTTTCAAAGTGGCTTAATAAATAGTAAAAAATTCAAAAAAATGTAAAATTTGGTCTCCAAGCACATTTCAATATTTAGAACATGTTGAACGGTTCGGATCGGTTGTTTGGGTTTTGCAAATTGAAAAAGTGACCCGAATTAAAGAGGGTGTTTTAATTTGAAAAGCACCGTAGCCTTACTCTATATATATATATATATAGAGATGGGCTATTGTGCTTTGCAAAGTAAATGAGGGGGTTTACTTCGGGCCATATTTTTCATTTTGAAAATCCAAACCGTTCAACATGTTCATTTTGAAAATCCGGTGGTCCAGAAAATTTTATTGTTTTTTACTGTTCACAATGGATCAGCGATTTTCAAAGTGGCTTAATAAATAGTAAAAAAATTCCAAAAAATATAAAATTTAGTCTCCAAACACATTTCAATATTTAGAACATGTTGAACGGTTCGGATCGGTTGTTTGAATTTTCAAAATAAAAAAATATGACCCGAAGTAAACTCCCCATTTACTTTGCAAAGCACAATAGCCCATCTATATATATATATATATATATAATTTGATATCCGAGTATATTTTCATATGAAATATTTAACAGTTCAGATCGACTATTTGAATTTTGAAAATGAAAATATGAATCTATAGTACATGTCGATCCATAATATGCTCTCACTTAATATATTACTTGTTGGGTTTTTTGGTACTTAGGGCAATAGAATTTAAAAAAAAAATGACAAAAAAGTACCAAATGAACATCATGTGCAACTAAAATCAAAACAAAAAATATATTTCCAAATCAATAAGCATCAGACCTTGTTTCTTGTCTCCAAACAAGAGTGAAGATCCTTGCCCCTTTTTATTTATACTAATGGTGGTTGATGCCTTGCAACGACTTGGTGGTTTATTTGTGCATGACCTAGAACGCCTTGCACTAAGATAAAGCTCCAAAGTATAAGCCTTTTATGGTATCCACCAAGAAATTAATTAGAAACCAAAGTTTCCTCTTGCTAGAGAGTAGTAATTTAGTTGATCCTTAATACCTATCATCTATAGAACTATTCTTGAGTTTAGAGTTTGTGGGTTCTCAATACATGAGAGATTAAACAAGAAAGAGAGATTGAGAGAGAGTTTGATAGAAGTTCAACTCTCTAAAAATGAATTCCTCTCAAAAGGAATGGGATAGAGACTATATAAAGCAAATAAGGAAAGTGACTGTTTCCAAATTAACTCCATGTTCTACCACGTTTTTTACTATGATCTATTTCGAATTAGAAAAAATCTCCAGAAGGGAAAAGTTATAGATATCTCTATTAGCTTTCCATCGATATGTAGAATGCCCAAAATGGAAATCGTATGAGGGCGCTATGGTCAAAATACGAAACATGCGTAGCAGTTTTCAGAACATGATAATCTAAATTAAACACCACATTTTTTACCATTATATATTTGGAATTAGGTTTCCTCCAAAGAGGAAAAGTTCTAGATCTTTCTTTTAACTTTCCATTCATATTTATAACGCTGAAAACGGATCTCTTATGAGGGAGATATGGTCAAAATAATAAACGTTGCACAGCAGTTTTCAAAAAACATGGTAAACTATTTTGGACAAATTTTTAATTATTAAAATAAACATGGACCATAATTAATTACAACAATTGGGCTTTGTTTATTGGGTCAATTTCTATTTTTTCTTATTTGAATTAATCAAATCTAATTAATCTAATTAATTGTAGTATCATATATAATTATATTTCTCATGTGTTTGGTAAAGAAACCAATTTA
>JAJGRW010000918.1:27165-127752 GCA_025461045.1 Carex parvula
AAAAAAAAAAAGTTGGTGCGCACTCTGGGTTAGAGTACCATTTGGTGCGCGCCCCCAGTTAGAACACCAAATGGTACCCTTCTCCAGGGTGCGCACCAACCTAGTTTGGTGTGCGGACTGAGAAAGGATGGGTGATATTTTTTGAAATAAGTCAATTAGAGTGGTAGTTATTTAATTAGAAATTAACCGGATGGTAACAAAAAAAATTTCGGCACTTATTTACCGGTACTACTGTACTAGTTTGACATGTTCCAACTAAATATGCTTTTTCAATAAGCTTTTAAGTTTTAACCTAATTACGATTATTATAGTCCTTTTCAATATGCTCTTTCAATAAACGCTTATAAAATGCAAAGCTCATGTTTTGGATCCAAGCTAATGTTTTTTTTTCCATTATTAATTAATCTTAGTTCCTTTGTCTTCTCTTTTTAAAGACTAACATAATTAACTTATTATTAATTGTAATTTAATTTATAATATTTGTTGTTATATAAAAATAAATATAGAATATTTGATAAATAAAAATAATTTTTAGTATAACAAAATTGTAAAAAAATACATATTTGTAAACTGCAGGGCCAATTTACACTTCAAAGTTCTAACTTCTAAATTGAAAGTTTATAGGTTATAGCAATCAAAATGTGAAGAGAAAATATTAACAAAGTCATATCCCAGAACTGTTGTCTAATATCCTAGAAAAAAATATTACAAAAAGAAGAACCACAATAACCATATGTAATAACTCCGCATCATAGATTTCCAACCAATGATACAAGCGGTACAAGGCAAGATGGAGGGCTGGAAATCAAATTTCCGTCATATGGGGGCCGTGCAACTTTAGTAAAATTAGTCCTTTCGGCTATGCCAATCCATTATGCAAGCAACTAGGCTCCCTAAAGGGGTCATCAGGCAGATAGATAAAATAAGAAGGCGCTTCCTATGGAGGGCTAATGCCCCATGCAAAGGTATCAACTGCCTAATGAACTGGGAAACAGTCTGTTCACTGAAATGCAATGGTGGGATGGAATGATTTCCCTCGAAGGTCAAAATCAAGCACTGCTGACAAAATGGCTCTGGAGACTACAACATAACAAGATGGGCTGTGGGCGACAGCCATAAGGAACTATACAACATAACGGAATCTCCCAAATTGAGGAATCCACACAAAACACGGGGTTTTAAAAGATCTAATTCCACTCATCCCGTTTTTTTCCTGCTCGATATCACAAGAACCGGCCACCCAAACAATCCAGTGGCGGTGGACAGCAACGAAAATCTTCTCCTGTTCATCGGCCTATCGAGTAATGCATGCACAGGAGTTCGCTCGCCCTATCATCGAGCTTTATGGAAGCTCAAAACACCAATGAAGGTGCGCATTTTCCTCTGGTTAATGTTAAATGATAAAATCCTAACTCAAGAGATACTTGCAACCCGAGGATGCACGGTCCTGCAGGGATGCGTGCTTTGCAATAATGATCTAACTGAGTCCTGTGATTACCTAATGCGAACATGCCCCTACGCAAGGAATTTCTGGAGGGACTATGTGCTCAGCAGAATCTTCCTCCAATAAGGGGAGACAGCTATTCACAGATCTGGGGCAATGGTCGGAACCATTTATTAGGGCAAAACAGACACAGATGGGATGTGACATGGCGGCAGGCTCATGGGCAATATGGAAAGAACGAAATCGAAGGATATTCACCCAGCGGGGGAAACCAGAGCATATTCTAATTAATGATGTATCAATTGTGTACATACTGGCTACTATTTAGTTAGATGCAATTGTGACAGAGATGGACTAGACATATTGGGGGAATTTTTAATTTATTAGCGGATCTCTTTACGATCTAAGAGAATATTGTTAGGTTTACTAAAGTTACAATGGTCAGTTGATCTTAGTAACTCCCTTGTAAATACTTTTCTTAATTCAAATATCTTAGTGGAACCTTTCCACTAACCTTCAAAAAAAAAAAACCATATGTAATAAAAAAAAACTGTTGCCTAATCTAAAATTGCAACAGAAGCTTCATTATTATTAATTAACAGTCGTCTTCAAGTCACTGAAAAGAGTTCTATTAAGTATGGTAAAAGATTCATACAACCATCTAAAATTCACTCCTGATCCTTCTCTCAGAACTAGTTTAGGTAAATTTCAGTTAATTATCAACTTATAGTTGCTACTCAATTTTTGAGAGATCTACACAACAAATTATCTCAGCAATAAACTTTTGAGACCGTGAAAGTGGTGTGAAAAACAGCTGACAAAAAAGAAAGGAAAAAGAAGTGGAAGGAAGTAACTAGAGGAGGGATGAGAGAGGCGGATTCAGAATTTTCGTCGGGGGGTCAAAAAAATATCGAATCGGATTTAAATAACTAATTGGGTTTAAATCCATTAATCAATTTGGTACTCGATAAAAAACAATGCTTTAACTTATACTTTCCAATGCTTTGACTTGTAATTTTTGATACTCTGACTTATAATTCTAATTACCAATCAATATTCAACAAATTTATTTCAATTTTAATCCTAAATTTAACCCGAATTACAAATCAAACGTCCAGTGGAGGGCAAAGTCGGTCGGAACTGATAAATCTCCACTAAAACTCAAAATCCAGGAGGGCAGCTGCCCCCTGGAACCACCTTGGTCCGCCCCTGGAAAGAGAGAAAAAGAGCGAAAAAAGAGGGCCTACGAGGATATTTTGTTAAGAATTTTAAAGAGGTATTTGTTCTAAATTTCAAAAGAAGAGTATTTTATAAATTTCCATACTTGACGGTGATTTATCTCGGTGCATTTAACACAAAAAATTGTAGGTTTGTCGAGTCAGACTTTGAGTTACTTTTTGGAACCCACTGAAAAATGGGGCCCACACGCGCTCAAGTTGAAATCGAGCGAGAGGCGGCGCCGGCGCGTGCGTTACGAGTCTACCTGAGTCGGAGTCCTGACTTCCCTTTTCTCCATTTTACAATTCGGGAATTTGTTTTTCTTTCTGAGGCCAGATTTATAAATCGAACATTACAGGGACGCACACGAAGTTTCTTAAAATATTTGTCAAATTTCCGTAGAAACTTGTTCGTGGGTTTAATTTGTCAATTTTGTTCATCCTCTTCTTCCTTCTCCGACAAATTCACAATCTCGCTCTCGTCCTTTCTAGAAGCCTTCGTCCATCTCCCTACTTCTCTCCCGGATCGTACAACGAACCGTAAGAATCCCTTCTCGCTTTTTAATCGTCTCAAGTTTTCTCTAATTTTTGTTTCATAGTTTTTTTATCCGGTGAGGTCTTGATACCTCGATGAAATTTGTATAATTAACCTGATTCTATTTTGTTTCGATCTAGTTTCCCTCCGATATTAAGATCTAAGTAAATACAATAAGCGAGGAAGATGAGCGAGGTATTTGAAGGGTACGAGCGCCAGTACTGCGAGATCTCCGCCTCTCTGTCGCGCAAATGCACAACTGCTGCTGCTCTTCAAGGAGGTAAGGGGAGTTGTGTGTAGCTTGAATCTCGATTAATGATTTTTTTTTTCTATACGAATTCATATTTGAATTTTGCACCTATTGAAATGATGTTTGCTTGATTGAGCAGAGCAAAAGAAGCAAAAGGTCAATGAAATCAAATCAGGACTTGACGATGCTGAATCATTGGTAATAACCTCTTTAAGGAGTTTCTATTTCAAGTTATTTGGAATTATGTTGACTCACAATCATTCTGAATTCGACCCTAGGTTTTGATCATAACTAAAATTTCTTCAAAGTTGACTTTACCTGAAGTCAAGGATCTGTTGCTGACTTTAATTTTTATTCTCCTCCTTGGTTGCTCACCTTTTTTTTTGAGCAAGTCAAATTTCTTAATTTGTAAAATATGCAAATGTACCTTTTTTTATTTTTTTATCTCTTTTTCCCACTTCTCGGTTAACCCTGATGGTGAAGTGGGGAAGGGGAGAGAACGCGGGAGGGCGGGTGGGGGGATAGAAAGAGTCACAGAGTAATGGAGAGAAATGAAGAGAAAAGTTAATTTCTGCGCTTCTTTGAAGGAAATTAATGTTTAGTATGAGGGGGGGGGGGGTTATTAATCATAGTTGAGTTACCAAATTTTGACCTGTGTAAAATTTTAGTCCATGCCCGTGAAACTTGCCTTTATCACTACATAGATAAAATAGGGTTTCTATGCCTGAATCTGATCTAAGTTTATTTGGTTACTTTGATTAAGACCCTCATGTTGCAGATTCATATTCTAGGAGCTACTATACTAATCTCAAATAATCTTTGCTGCATTTGACTGGACAGAAAATATGTTAAACATTTAAAAAGATTAGATTTCTTTTGTAAAATACAGATCAGGAAATGGACCTGGAGGCAAGAAGCCTCCAACCAAGTGTGCGAGCTGGCCTATTGGCGAAGCTTAGAGAGTACAAATCTGACCTGAACAATTTGAAAAGCGAGCTTAAACGCATCTCTACTGTTGTCCCCAAGCCAGTGCAAGAGAGGATTTGTTGGAATCTGGATGTCAGATACTTTGGCGGTACATTAATCAACCTCTCTTCAAAATGCCTTTTTTTATATTTTTCATTTCGCATTCCGAAACTTTCTATTATTTATTGAAAAAAACCAATAAAGAAAACCTGTTAACTGTTTTTTCATTTGTATCCTGCTGGTACTTGAAGATAAGAGTATATGTTTGGGAAATATGAATTTCATTATTTTGTTGGACCTTGCATGTACCCACTTTTGCTTAAACAAACCTACAACTAAGCAATGTTTTAGCTATATAACCACTGAACCTAATACCAACACAAATTTAATTAGCCTTCCGCCACAGTCGTCGGTTTTTACGGCAGCGCCATCCCTCCAAACTGACCATACTCCTGTCCTTGAGCCACTAGTCAAAACCCTAATCCTAATCAGCCTTAGCCACCATTATCCGCTTTACGGCAGTGCCACCGCACCTACTCTTACCTGCCCTTGCTCCTACTCCAAGCATCCCTCCATCGCACATCTTATTATGCTCTCGAATCTGCCATACCTCGTTTGTCATCCTACTACCACACCCCCCCCCCAAAGCCCTACTAATAGTTGCATCAAACCGAACTGCGGGCTTAGTGCAGTGGCACGAGCCCGAGACGCAGGTTCAAAGAATAACTTCTAAAAGATGCTGGGTGTACCAGGGCCCTTTAATAAAAAAAAATAGTTGCATCAAACCAAAACCTTAGCCAGGCTGATGCTCTCCTCATGCAATTACTTGGCACCACAGCTCCTTCTAACATGGTTAGTGCCTCAAAATGCTAGCCTAAACCCTAATACTTTCCAGCCTCACATGTTTCAAACCCGATCTTCTCCAATTTTTCCCCGTCTCCTATCCTTTCTTTCCCGGCCTACTCTGGTTATCACCATCAAATATGGGTCCAGCCACACGGTAGCTCCTGAGCACTACCAATCAAGGGTTCTCCTCTTTATGCCACTGGAGATCTAGGGTTTGTCTCTTCTTTGATTCTCATCATCGGCTCTTTATACACCCCCTGTCAGAAGCACTGCAGTAATTTCTCAAATTTGGACAGTTCTGGCATGCCATTGACAATTATGACTTATGAGTGAACCCATCTACTGGAAACTGCTTCCGTCTTTCAGTTTAATTAGGATTTCTTGGGATGTTTATTGTGTACTTGTATTTTCCTTCTCCATTCTTTTTCCTTCATTTCTAATTACTTCCACTTCTTTTTTCTTGTAGCTCTTTTTTTCTAATGAAAATTAGTAGGCATATTGCTTGCTACTTTAAAAAAGAAGAAGAAAAAAGACAATTAATATGGAAAGCCCAACATTTGCATTTAATCCTTCAGTAGCGGCACCAATCATCATGATCAGGACAACTTTACCGGCAAAAACTGTTTCCATTATGTATGGATATTATTTTCTATAGATTAAATGTATTTTCTGTGATGAAAAAAAATGTAGGCATCACAAGATCAGAGATCGAGGCTTTTAATGACAACTGAGAGGTTGGGGCAGTCAACTGATAGAATAAGGGAGAGTAGAAGAACAATGCTTGAGACCGAGGATCTTGGGGTGTCTATCCTTCAAGATCTCCACCAACAGAGGCAGTCTCTCCTCCATGCGCACAACAATGTATGCCTTCTTACTCTTTCATCGCTCTCTATTTAATTGCTACTTTTTTTTTTGTTCTTTCCTCAATTTCGTGTCGTGTATGCTTTATAGTGGTTGTGAAGATTTTTGGTTTTAGTCCAAGGGGCCACAATGTCTCCCTTAGAATGTGAATGCATACATTTTAGCCCAAGTTTAAATTGAGAAATATCCCCCTTAGGACTGGCCTCCCCAAAATCTCTTGCTTGTCATTTTCTAAATGGCCGAACAAACCTTCCTTGGTTACTTTAGAGAGGACGAGGAGTGGATGATGAAAGGATAATTTGGCCATTTTATGAAAAACGTAATTTCTTTCTTAAAAGGATTGAGGTGGGGGGGAGGTGGGGGCTGAACATTTTTTAGTTCCCTGTTCCTAGTTGTTTTTGTATAAAAAATTTGGTCATGTGCAAATATTGAATAATGACTGATCAGTTGTTACTGGATAATATTTGTAGCTTCATGGGGTTGATGATAACGTAGGAAAAAGCAAGAGGATACTTGCAGCCATGTCAAAGAGAATGGACAGAAACAAATGGATTATTGGTGGTATCATTGTTGCTCTGGTTATAGCCATCCTAATCATCCTTTATTTCAAGTTCTTTCATTGAGGAAAACACTGTGGTTTGCTTTGATTGTAAGACGTAAAAGTGCCTTTTACAAGTTTCTTTGTGTTTATCTGAGTTGGAAGAGTGCTGTGTATATTGGTTTTCCTTTTTAACTGGATTATTTATTACTTGTTTTCTGCATATAAACCTCGAGGGGGTCATTTATGACAAACTTGCTGAAAAAATAATTGTGTATTTGAGCTGTTTAAAATTTAAATAACCGTCTCTTACATAATTTTTGGTATTTCATTTATTTGAGGGGACTTTTTGATATTTATAATCAACTCCTGCGATGACTAGTCCAAAAAAAAGCATCTATCGTAACATCTATATGGTTCAATAAAAAAACACAACAACTTATATATGGTATTATTTGCTGGAAAAAAAAGATACCGAGTGAATCTGACAATATTGAGCAAATGAATTTAGAAATTTGGATATAGCATCCTCTCGCAGTGGACACAATACCAAGTACCAACTGTATTCACGATTCTGAAGCAAAGTTGTACCCAAAGAGACCAAGAACACGCACAATTTGTAGGTGACAAGTTCATTCCCCCCTTGCACAGGCTCTATCTCATCCTCTACAACTTTAAGCATGATTTTATTTCCATACAAAGCACCACAAATGGCTCCATATCTGCTACAAAAATTCTGGCAACATGTTGATCATTCAAGAATTCACCGCGTATCACAAATTGGATGATCTGGAGAAAATAGGATGGGACTGAAAAGTTTAATAATGGAAGAAACTCGCCATTAAAGCTAATCATCACCATAAATTACCAATCTAGGCAAGACAAGTGCAAAGGCAAATATAGAGAACCCAAAAAAATACTGAAACAGGTGAGCTCCTGTTCAATGCTTAAATGGAATATCGAATACTCTCTACTGAAACAAGAGGTGAGAGAGCTGAAGTTGCACGGGTAAGGCATACAAATCAAAACATAGAAAGTGACCATGTGATTAAGAAAACATAATTGCTGATGCAAAATCTCATAACAAGCAAACAGTGAGAGACAATTCCAATGCATTGCATCAATACAGTGTTTTCTTCATCATTCATCAAACAAGCATTTCAACAAAGAAAGTGAGAAACTTGTAGGATTAGTTCAATCACAGGGAAATAGAAAGCGTGCATGAAATGCTTAGTCAGGTATAATTTGTTCCTCCTCTTTTGTTGAATTGATGAAGCCTTCCTTCACCTATAAACTGCCCGGGCACCATCTCCCGACTTCTTCACCTATAAACAACAAGTAGAGCTGTAGTTTTCTCTTTGTTTACACTATCATGAATGAACCAACTTGAAGAAATGAACAAATAGAAATATTCGGCAAGTTCAACTAAGGAACCCCAAAAACACATTTGTGGGGGGAAAGAGAAAGATAGCAGAAACAAAGATATTAACAATGTTCAATTTATGTAAGATACCAGTCATGACTCAGCCTTAACCAATAATGCCACAATTTCTGTATCACAATCATTTGCAAAACATAAATTGATTGGTACTTGAAAGAATACAGAAATCATCCGACTAAACAGGGTTAGGTTGTGCTTGATTTGCACTCTAGTAATACCATTTTGTACATACTGGGTACTGGGCGGGACAGATACAGTTAACTAAAAGTCGTACCACTTTGAAGACAGACTTGAGATTGGAAACACCAACAGGGCACTCCGACTTCTCGTCATAATCACAAAACTCCCCTTCTGACAAATCCATCTCAAATGTTGTCTCACCATTCTTCTGAGAAAACAAAAACAAATAATTGCAATCGTATACAAAGAGTAAAACAAAACAAAGTTGAAAAGAAAGAATAGGGAAAAATACAGATTCCGCCATCCAGCCATCAGTGAAGGAGAACTCAACAGGTTCAAAACCTCGGCAGTCGAAGATCCTGAGGCGCGTGTAAAGATCACTCTGCCCCTGAATATCTGTTAATGGTTTTCCCTGCCCAGGTATCATCTGTATTGTTCCATCTCTTTTGCACAACTTGCACTAACAGAATATAAAACAAATATCAAATTAATTTGTTCATACTAAACAAAGATAATAATCTGCCAAGAGAACATTTATAAAAACTAAGGGACAAGGATCAGCCTGGAGAATGGACCTATTAAAAACTAAGGGACAAGATAAATCAAAAACAACTCACTAATCTCAATAACTTGAATGAAATCCAAGAACGAGATCAAGGATACACTAGTTCTTAAATTATTAACGAAAACAACTCCCTTTTTACCAGTAAATACAAACGTAAAAAGTAAAAACTGTAACAGGATTTTCTCCAAGTAAAGTTCAATGAACCTTCTGAACCAAATTTGCAGTTCCTCTTCCATTTGGGAGAGGCACTTCTTCGGACAACGACAACCAAGTCGGTTTCTGGCTAATCTCACCACAATTCTCGCATTTGACCTGTTCCACGATCCAATTCCACGATCAGACAGAGAAAATCGGGGTGAGTAGGAAAAAACAGGAGAAAATTTAATCGATAAAAAAAAATCGCACCATCAGATACCTTGAAGTAGTAAGTAAAATTGGGATCGTCGCAACCGCCACGTGGCTGGAGATTTGTTAGTCCGTCAAGCTCCGCCGTAAATTCAAGGGCGTAGTACACCATTGCTGGTTCCAGTTTTTTCTTTTTCTTTTTCTTTGTCAAATGACCCGCAATAAAACACGAGCTTCCGAGATCTTCCGATATTTTTATTAAAACCCCCAAAAAAAAACAAATTATCAAATCTGCTCCCACTTCAAAATTATAATTATTTCTACCCTAACCGCCCGTGGACTGGGCGGTCCACTTTTCCCACTAGACCGCCCAGCCACTGGGCGGTCCACTACCACGAGCTGACCGCCCAGCAGCTGGGCGGTCCGCTATAAAACCCTATAAAAGGGGTTTTTCTCTCTCCAGATGAGCACAGTATTCATTCCTCCACACCAGAAATTTTCCAGAACCGAATGAGAGAATTTTGAAGCGATTTTGAGGCGATTGAGCACAGTAATTTCAGCACAGTAATTCCAGCACAGTAAGTCCAGCACAGTAATTTCAGCACAGTAATTTCAGCACAGTAATTTCAGCACAGTAATTCCAGCACAGTATGTCCAGCACAGTAAGTCCAGCACAGTGATTCCAGCACAGTGATTCCCGCACAGTGATTCCAGCACAGTGATTCCCGCACAGTGATTCCAGCACAGTATTTCCAGAACAGTATTTCCAGAACAGTATTTCCAGAACAGTAATTCCAGAACAGTAATTTCAGAACAGAAATATGTTGGTTGCACTGTATGTGGGCGGGAAGTTTACCCGGGGTGCGGAGGGAGCACAGTACACTAAGGAAGCAGCATATGGCTTCGAGGTAAATGCAAATACCTCATTTGTTGAACTGAAGGGTATTGTGTATGAAAAGATCGGTGTGAACCCCAACCGGTGTGATATAGATTTAGCTACCCGGATTAACACAGTAAGAGGTGGTAGACCTTACTATACCCGGTATCCAATAACAGATGAGTCGTTATGGAGGAGTGTTTACAACACTTTTGAGTCACAGGGGGTAATGGTAATGGACTTATATTCCAGGAGAGTTCAGCGTGAATCCGGGGTTGGAACATCTAGGGAAAATAGAGGTTATGATCACTCGGGTTATGACAACCCGCGTCACTCGAGTTATGACAGCTCGAGTTATGAGCACTCGGGTTATGACAACTCGGGTCATGAGCACTCGAGGTATGGCAACCCCCGCCACTCTAGTTATGACAACTCGGGTCACTACAGTTATGACAACCCCGGCCCCTCGAGGTATGACAACCCCCGTCACTCGAGTTATGAACCGCCCGTATCACCCGTTTATGAGAATTATGTACCTGATTTTACCACCGATCTACCACCACCACCACCACCTCCTCCTGAAACCCCAATCCAACCCAGATTTCCATCTGTACCACCATCAATACCTTTAGTGTCACCCATTGCTACCCGGAGAGACCTTGACCTTGATGCTGAGCTCGATGCCGTACCACAAAGAAATTTGGAAACAGGTGACGAATGGGAAGGGGATTGGAATTCTGATCACGAGTCAGAAGGTGATGGAGATTATTTACCTAAGGAAGACAGATTTCCGATTAGAGGTCGGACAGATAGGCATCCGTGCCCCACATTCAACGATACCACTGCTTTTGAAGAGGCAGACATCTCATTTTTTGGGCCTCGTGTCAGGTACAGTCAAGAGCTTGCTCCGCAGCAGATTTACACCAACATAGATGAACTTGTGAAGAAAATACATGAGGTCCATGTTCACGGCAACTGGGAGTGCCGAGAGGAAAAAAGGGACCGAAGAAGGTTGGTAATTGTTTGTAAAGACGGAGTGCATTGTCACTTCCGTCTATATGCAACCCCTGTGGGTAAGGGCGAGGCATGGATTATTAAGAAGTGTGAACCACCTCACACATGCAAGGCTGCGTCATCAAGGAAAGACCATGCAAATCTTACGGCTTCACTTATTGCCGATGTAATTGAGAATGACGTTAAGGAGGACCCATCGATGAGCCTCAAGGAGGTCGGTAGAGCTGTCAGACGGGTTTACAAGCATGTCGTCCCAAAATACAACAGGTTGTGGAGAGGGCGTGAACTTGCGATTTGCCGAATGTTCGGTAGCTGGCATGGTTCATACAGCTTGCTTGCACCATTACTGCAGGCCATAGCAAGTACAAATCCCGGCACTGTCTTTGAATGTTGGAATATAGGCGTACGGGATGTCGACAACGCGTTACAATTCAAGACCATAGCATGGGCGTTCGGTCCATGTATTCAAGCTGTGCCATACATTAGACCGGTCATCAGTGTGGATGCATGCTTCCTGTCTGGCCGTTACGACGGGAGACTGCTGATCGCATGTGCATATGATGCTGAAAACCAGTTGTTGCCTTTGGCCTTTGCAATTGTTGAGCAGGAGGACGGGGAAAACTGGGGATTTTTCATGAGCTTCGTAAGAAGACGAGTGGTTGGCGACCGGTTCTTTTGTGTCATATCAGACCAGCACAAAGGAATCAAATATATTTTTGATCGCCCAGATTTCGGGTGGTCGACAGCGAACGGCGATTGTGTGCACAGGCTGTGTATGCAACATGTTACAGAAAATGTCACACCCCGGACACAGGGGGTCGCGCAGTTCCCGCCGTGAGTATACGGTTGCCCGTATATTCACAAGGCGTGTACGATACACTATACCCAATCAACACATTTCAATACACACGCATTTCATATAACTCAATTTAAAACGAATCTGGTTCGGTAACAAGGTTATACAACAGAATAACCGTATACAGTTACAAATACATAATCAAAATGGCCAACTATAACTTGGCATAACCTAAAACTTGGCTGCTACTCACGAGTCGATCCCGAGACCCGCGTCACTCGCGTTTACCTGCACACATTTAATCCAAAGGAAAAGAATTCCCCGAGGGGTGGGGTGAGAAAACATATCACATGTTAACTCAGTGCGGAATTTATAGGGCTACTGGATTTGTAAGAAATCCATCACCAGAACTAAATACACTAGCAATAGGTTATCAATTAATTTATTCATCAGTTGTAATAAATGCACATGTATCGGGAACAGATTTAAACGGATTTCAATTCATATCACAACAGAACGATCAATGAATTTCCAGAATGATTTGGTTTCACACATTTACTTTATCAGTCCGGTTAGGAGGTATAGACGTCAACTATCTATCACCTCAGGCTTAACAATTCTATTTTCTGGTTTCAAGTCATACAATCACACAATTTCATCACTTCAATTTCACACTAGCATATTCCGCGAATATGCGACAGAATATCACTTTTCTCAAAAAGAAATCTTTCAATGAACACTGAACCACTGAACCACAGTTCTACCTAAAATTACACTGCACTTCCCTTACCCAACCGGTACTGGGTTCACTAGGGCCATTCTCCAGATGCGCATAAGGGTCCTGGATGAAAGTCTGGTAGCTAACCAGACTTTCCACTATGATACTCACTTCATTCATTCAGTCCAAGTCATTACTGTGGTTCCACTAATTTATCCAAAACTGATAGATCAAAAATCGATAAACCATACCAACATGAGAATCATAACAGTTATACAATTCAATTACCTAATATCATAAGTAATGCAATGCGACAACAATGCTTTCAATCAGAGATTCAACATGCGATGCACAGTTTATTTAAATCAACAATCATTATAGATATAGTAATATGCACCGTTATTTAGTTCTACGAAATAAATCCCAAAACAGATCCCGTGAACCCCCGCACCTGTTTATGTAGGGCACGTAGAGGATTCGTGATCTCGAGGCTCGGTAAGCTCTTCTATTCCACTATACGTGTTCGTACGAATCTATTTACAAGTCAATTGATTAAATTCCGGCACTTTTACAATCTAAACCCTGAAGTTTACGTATATACCATTTTCTAGGGTTTAATGTCACGTATAGTCTAAATTCGGTTTCGGTACCAATAGATCAAGTCACAAGTGCACCAATGTACCTCAGGGTACAATTCGAATCGGAATTAGGTCAATTCGAGAGGATGGTACCAAACTCAAATCGATTTCGGTGAAATCCATAATCGGAAATTTGGTTACAAATTGGAACACGAAATCAACAACTAAACACTTTAGAAACAACAAAGACATAGTACAATCAATTTGGTGCAATTCTACGGGTTTTCACCGAAACCCTAGAAATATGAAAACTCGAATCGAGAGAGAAATAGAGAGGGGATTTACCAACGAAGGGAAGCAAGGAGCGAGAAACAAGTTCCTCTCTCGATATCTCAATTTTCGGGCGATTCCGTCACCGGGGACTCTCTCTCTCACTCTCTCGTTCTCTCTCTGTGTGGCGGAAACGAAAGGAAAGAGGAAGGGAGAAGGGTGCAGGAAAGAGAAAAGAGAAAAGAGAGAAAAGGCTTATATGACAACTGGGCCCCACTGATTTAATTGAAATTTTGCAAAAACAACCCTCAGTAGGCGAGTGCGGATGGGTCCATCCGCACTGCGGGTGGTCACTGTAATCTCAGAAATTCATTAAGTATTCAGTGCGGGTGGGTCCACCCGCACCGTCTCTCAGTGCGGACGCACTAGGCTCGGGAAAAATCGACTGAAAACTGAAATAATCGGCTAAGTACCCAGTGCGGGTGGATGGAACCGCACTGCGGGTGGGTTCATCCGCACTGGGCTCTGTTTTCACCATTTTTCACCGTTTCCCGCGACGAAACGTAAAATAATCGTATAATTATTGTTCTCTATTCACAACATACATTTCATATACACGTATATCCATTTTATTCGATTTAACCACGTAAAAATTTAAATACAATCTGAATTCTGAAAATTCACGGTGTTACATTTCTCCCCCACTTAAAATGAAGTTCAATCCTTTGAACTTAAACACGTACCTGATTTGTGAATAATTCAGGGTATTGCTCGCGAATCTTCTCTTCCAGCTCCCACGTTGCCTCCTTTTCCGAGTGTCGTCCCCACTGTACCAGCACAACTGCAATCGTCCGGTTTCTTAACTTCTGCTCTTTCCGGTCCAGTATTCGCATTGGTCCTTCGTTATAATTCAAGTTTTCGTCGAGGTACAGATCGGAATGATCGATGCAATGAGATGGGTCTCGCACATATCTTCGAAGCTGTGACACGTGAAACACCGGATGAACTCGGCTCAAAGCCGGCGGTAACCCAAGCTCATACGCCACTAATCCCACTCGATTCTGGATTTGAAACGGACCAATATATCTCGGACTCAACTTGCCCGATACACCGAACCGATGTACTCCCCGAACTGGAGATACTCGGAGCCACACGTGATCACCCTCTTTGAATTCCAGATGTCGTCGGTGCACATCTGCATACCGCTTTTGCCTCTCCCGAGCCGACTTTAATCGACTCAATATGACTTGTGTCTTCTCTGCCGCCTCTTGTATCATTTCTGGTCCCGTAGGCAGATAAGTACCCGCCGGACCCCACCACAATGGTGTACGGCAAGTCTCTCCCGTGAGTGCCTCTATCGGTGGCATTCCAATGCTCGAGTGATAACTGTTGTTATACGCAAATTCCACCAGCGGCAGATGATCCAACCACGATCCTTGGAAGCTCAAAGCACACGCCCGAAGCATGTCTTCCAATGTCTGAATTGTCCTTTCCGACTGTCCATCCGTCTGCGGATGATGCGCGGTACTGAACCGCAGTTTCGTACCCATAGACTCTTGGAAGCTCTTCCAGAAGTGAGATGTGAATCTCGTATCTCTATCGGAGATGATCTCGCGCGGACACCCATGATACCTGAAGAAAAATTTGATGAACACACCTGCGAGAGTCCGACCCGAGGTATCAGGCCCGAGCGGAATAAAGTGCGCCACTTTGGTCAGTGTGTCCACGATCACCCATATTGTATCACAACGCCCCGTCGTCCGTGGAAAACCACTCACAAAATCCATCGTGATCACTTCAAATTTTCCCCTCTTTTTATCCAACGGCTGGAGTAATCCGGCCGACCTTCGTCTATCAGCCTTCACTTGCTGACAGACCTGGCACTTCTCGACGTACTTCCTCACGTCATTTTTCATACCCGGCCACCAGAAGTATCGCCTCAGATTCTGATACATTTTCACTTCACCCGGGTGTATCGTATACCCCGAATCGTGCGCTTCGGTCAAAATTAGGGTTTTCAGGTCTGAACCTTCAGGAATGCAGATGCGGTTGCCAAACCGCAAGGTTCCCTCATCATCGATCCTAAAAGGATTCTCTCGATCTGATTTCGCATGGTCTCGGAACTTTTTGCACTTCAGATCTTCGTGTTGCTCCTTCCGAATACGGTCATGTAATTCGGGTCTCACCTCAATAGCAGCTGAAATGAGAGACATACTTGCTGATGTACTCGTACCCACCTCTGCTCCAAGCAAGCGAGTTGCGGTTGCCATGGCTAATTCTTGGGACACTCCAACGTGTAGACTCATCAACCTCATCTCCTCAACCAACCGTGCCTCACTCGTAATCATCGGTGCCAGGTTTACCTGACTCTTTCTGCTTAGCGCATCGGCTACCACATTGGCTTTTCCCGCGTGATACTGGATATCGAGGTCATAATCCTTCATCAACTCCAACCATCGTCGCTGTCTCAAATTCAACTCCTTCTGAGTGAAAATATATTTCAAACTCTTGTGATCGGTGAAAATCTGGCACTTCACACCGTACAAATAATGTCGCCAGATTTTGAGCGCGAAAATCACCGCTGCTAACTCCAAATCATGGGTCGGATAGTTCAGTTCGTGTGGTCGCAGCTGTCGGGAAGCATAGGCAATCACATGCCCATCTTGCATCAATACACACCCCAGACCCGACCGGGATGCATCGGTATACACCGTATAATCTTTTCCCGTTACCGGCATTGAAAGAATTGGTGCGGTTACCAACCGACTCTTCAACTCCTCGAAACTCTTGTCTTGCGATTCACCCCATTCAAATTTTACCCCTTTGTGAAGAAGTTCGGTAAGAGGACGGGCCAATCCGGAGAATCCCAACACAAATCTTCTATAATACCCGGCTAAACCGAGAAAACTACGGATCTCGGTAACCGTAGTTGGTCTTTTCCATTCCGTTACCGCACGGATTTTCTCAGGGTCTACTGCTAACCCTTCACCTGACACAATGTGACCCAAAAACGCCACTTGATCCATCCAGAACTCACACTTCGAATATTTCGCGTATAATTGGTGATCTCGTAACCGCTGTAATACGACTCGGAGATGAGTCGCGTGTTCCTCATATGACCGGGAATAGATCAGGATATCGTCAATAAAGACCACCACCGTAGTGTCCAATAAATCCCGGAACACTCGCTGCATAAGATCCATAAATGCCGCAGGGGCATTCGTCAGCCCAAATGGCATGACCATGTACTCATAATGCCCGTACCGAGTACGGAAAGCAGTCTTCTCCACATCACCCGAGCTAATTCGTAACTGATGGTACCCCGTCCGTAAATCGATCTTAGAATAGACCGATGATCCCTGTAACTGATCAAACAGGTCATCTATCCGAGGCAACGGATACTTGTTCTTCACGGTCACTTTATTCAACTCCCGGTAATCTATGCACAACCGCAGAGTTCCGTCCTTCTTCCGCACGAATAACACTGGTGCGCCCCACGGGGACGTGCTTGGTCTTATCAAACCCTTTTCTAACATCTCTTCTAGCTGGACTTTCAATTCTTTTAACTCCGCGGGAGCCATACGGTATGGAGCTTTCGAGATTGGGGTTGTACCGGGTATCAGGTTTATGTTGAACTCTATTTCTCGTGTCGGGGGTAACCCGGGAATCTCCTCTGGAAACACATCCACAAATTCCGAGACAACCGGAATGGTAGCTATTTCCGGAACCTCAGCAGTAGCACTCATTACCATTACCAAATACGCGGTACACCCAGACTCGACCAGGTGTTTGGTTTCAATTGCTGAAATAAACGGTACCACCTCCTTTACTCCTCTACATCTCAAGGTACAGGTTGAACCGTTCAACAGGGTAAACTGGACCGTATGTCGGACACAATCAATGGTAGCTACATGTCTGGTCAACCAGTCTATACCCAATAAGGCATCGTATTCCGAGATATTCATAACTAACATGTCTGCTGGAAAATCCCTTCCATCGACTCGTATTTTCAGGTTTCGGCAGGTCATTGACAATTTGGTAGTAGAACCGAGAGGGGTACGGATATCCAAACTTCTCCCACTCGACTCGGTCAACCACCCACATTTCTCAACCAAAGCACTCGATATAATCGAGTGACTACATCCCGTATCAATCAACACGTAAGCTAGAACCCCGGAGATAGAAATAATACCTGCCAATAAATCAGTCTGAGCCGAACCAGATGCTCGCTCGTCTTCGTTGTCCGGCAGCTCGATCGCGTGCACCGCATGAGCACCAACTCGGCCGCCTGTACGGCCTCCCCTCAACATCGGTGGAGTGCCTCGGCCTCGCAGAGGAGGTACGCCTCCCTGTCCACGCCCCTGTGGACCTCTATAACCACCACTCCCGGATGCGCCCGTTTGAGCCCTCGGGCACTCTCTAGCCCAATGGCCCATGCCACCACAAATACGACACGCACCCGACTGAGATTTTGGGCAGTCTTTCGCCCAGTGGTCCATATTGCCGCACATTAGACAAGCTCCTTTGAGACGGCGACATTCTGATTGTGTGTGTGCCATCCTGCACACGTTACACCACGGTTTGGCGGCTCCCGGAGTGAACCCGGATACCACCATCTGCCCCGTAGGTTGACCCGCAGGTTGGGGTCGAGCTCCTGACCCGCTAGCTTGTTTCTTGTGATCAAACTTGGGTCTCACGTTGCGGGTATTGGTCTGTTGTGCACTCCTCTTGAGATACACTTCTGTCTGCTCGGCTTGTTTCATAAGGGCCGGAACCCCTGTAGCTACCGAGTGATGAATCGCCAAAGCAATACTCGGGTCCAACCCGTCTAGGTACTGTCTACGGTACCTCACTGGATCACCTTTCACGTCTGGTGCATACCGCGCCAGATCAAAGAACCTCCTATTGTACTCTTCAACCGATCGTTCCCGCTGACGGAGATTCAGGAACTGACTCCTCAGAGCCTCCTGATGCATATCACTCAAATATTGTTCCCCGAACCTTTGTTCGAACCAGGTCCAAGGAATCCCTTGTTCATCTCCCTCAAATTCCATTTTCACACCCTCCCACCAGTGCCTTCCCGACTTCTCCAGCAACTGCACTGCCAATTCCACCTTGTTTACCTCAGGCACCCGGCACAGGGTAAACTTTGCCTTCAGACTCACCATCCATTCCTCAGCTTCCGGGTATCCTCCCGACCCGTCAAACCGAGGAGGAGCAAGACGCATAAATGCCTCGTACAGCTGCCTAAACTCTTCCCCCGGTACCACTGGAGGAATTTGCACAGCTGGCCCTGCTGGTCCTTGTGCTAGAGCCTCGGCTCTACGGCCTCTCTCGTATGCCGCGATCAGCATCTCTTCTAGATTCCTCTCCATCTCTGCAAACTCAATACACGTCATATTACACATAAGTCGTATAACTCTAAATTCATGCCCCTTTTTATGACGTATGCGTAGATCATATCGCATCAATCGTCCCATACTACATTTACCCCACTCACGTATCCCATCAGGTCCGGTTATGGTTTGGTCTGGTTAGGGCTTAAACCTTGAGCTTTTGAAAACCTGGCTCTGATACCAACTTAGAACTGTCACACCCCGGACACAGGGGGTCGCGCAGTTCCCGCCGTGAGTATACGGTTGCCCGTATATTCACAAGGCGTGTACGATACACTATACCCAATCAACACATTTCAAAACACACGCATTTCATATAACTCAATTTAAAACGAATCTGGTTCGGTAACAAGGTTATACAACAGAATAACCGTATACAGTTACAAATACATAATCAAAATGGCCAACTATAACTTGGCATAACCTAAAACTTGGCTGCTACTCACGAGTCGATCCCGAGACCCGCGTCACTCGCGTTTACCTGCACACATTTAATCCAAAGGAAAAGAATTCCCCGAGGGGTGGGGTGAGAAAACATATCACATGTTAACTCAGTGCGGAATTTAAAGGGCTACTGGATTTGTAAGAAATCCATCACCAGAACTAAATACACTAGCAATAGGTTATCAATTAATTTATTCATCAGTTGTAATAAATGCACATGTATCGGGAACGGATTTAAACGGATTTCAATTCATATCACAACAGAACGATCAACGAATTTCCAGAATGATTTGGTTTCACATATTTACTTTATCAGTCCGGTTAGGAGGTATAGACGTCAACTATCTATCACCTCAGGCTTAACAATTCTATTTTCTGGTTTCAAGTCATACAATCTCACAATTTCATCACTTCAATTTCACACTAGCATATTCCGCGAATATGCGACAGAATATCACTTTTCTCAAAAAGAAATCTTTCAATGAACACTGAACCACTGAACCACAGTTCTACCTAAAATTACACTGCACTTCCCTTACCCAACCGGTACTGGGTTCACTAGGGCCATTCTCCAGATGCGCATAAGGGTCCTGGATGAAAGTCTGGTAGCTAGCCAGACTTTCCACTATGATACTCACTTCATTCATTCAGTCCAAGTCATTACTGTGGTTCCACTAATTTATCCAAATCGATAGATCAACAACCGATAAACCGTACCAACATGAGAATCAACAGTTATACAATTCAGTTACACTAATATCGTAATTAATGCAATGCGGCAACAATGCTTTCAATCAGAGATTCAACATGCAATGCACAGTTCATTCAAATCCAACGATCATTATAACTATAATAGTATGCATCGTTATTTAGTTCTACGAAATAAATCCCAAAACAGATCCCGTGAACCCCCGCACCTGTTTATGTAGGGCACGTGATCTCGAGGCTCGGTAAGCTCGTCTATTCCACTACGCGTGTTCGTGCGAATCTATACATAAGTCAATTGATTAAATTCCGGCACTTTTACAATCTAAACCCCGAACTTTACGTATATACCATTATTCTAGGGTTTATGTCACGTATAGTCTCAATTCGGGTTTGGTACCAATTAATCAAGTCACAAGTGCACCAATGTACCCCAAGGTACAATTCGAGTCGGATTTAGGTCAATTCGAGAGAACGGTACCAAACTCAAATCGATTTCGGTGAAATCCATAATCGGAAATTTGGTTACAAATTGGAACACGAAATCAACAAATAAACACTTTAGAAACAACAAAGACATAGTACAATCAATTTGGTGCAATTCTACGGGTTTTCACCGAAACCCTAGAAATATGAAAACTCGAATCGAGAGAGAAATAGAGAGGGGATTTACCAACGAAGGGAAGCAAGGAGCGAGAAACAAGTTCCTCTCTCGATATCTCAATTTTCGGGCGATTCCGTCACCGGGGACTCTCTCTCTCACTCTCTCGTTCTCTCTCTGTGTGGCGGAAACGAAAGGAAAGAGGAAGGGAGAAGGGTGCAGGAAAGAGAAAAGAGAAAAGAGAGAAAAGGCTTATATGACAACTGGGCCCCACTGATTTAATTGAAATTTTGCAAAAACAACCCTCAGTAGGCGAGTGCGGATGGGTCCATCCGCACTGCGGGTGGTCACTGTAATCTCAGAAATTCATTAAGTATTCAGTGCGGGTGGGTCCACCCGCACCGTCTCTCAGTGCGGACGCACTAGGCTCGGGAAAAATCGACTGAAAACTGAAATAATCGGCTAAGTACCCAGTGCGGGTGGATGGAACCGCACTGCGGGTGGGTTCATCCGCACTGGGCTCTGTTTTCACCATTTTTCACCGTTTCCCGCGACGAAACGTAAAATAATCGTATAATTATTGTTCTCTATTCACAACATACATTTCATATACACGTATATCCATTTTATTCGATTTAACCACGTAATAATTTAAATACAATCTGAATTCTGAAAATTCACGGTGTTACATTTCTCCCCCACTTAAAATGAAGTTCAATCCTTTGAACTTAAACACGTACCTGATTTTTGAATAATTCAGGGTATTGCTCGCGAATCTTCTCTTCCAGCTCCCACGTTGCCTCCTTTTCCGAGTGTCGTCCCCACTGTACCAGCACAACTGCAATCGTCCGGTTTCTTAACTTCTGCTCTTTCCGGTCCAGTATTCGCATTGGTCCTTCGTTATAATTCAAGTTTTCGTCGAGGTACAGATCGGAATGATCGATGCAATGAGATGGGTCTCGCACATATTTTCGAAGCTGTGACACGTGAAACACCGGATGAACTCGGCTCAAAGCCGGCGGTAACCCAAGCTCATACGCCACTAATCCCACTCGATTCTGGATTTGAAACGGACCAATATATCTCGGACTCAACTTGCCCGATACACCGAACCGATGTACTCCCCGAACTGGAGATACTCGGAGCCACACGTGATCACCCTCTTTGAATTCCAGATGTCGTCGGTGCACATCTGCATACCGCTTTTGCCTCTCCCGAGCCGACTTTAATCGACTCAATATGACTTGTGTCTTCTCTGCCGCCTCTTGTATCATTTCTGGTCCCGTAGGCATATAAGTACCCGCCGAACCCCACCACAATGGTGTACGGCAAGTCTCTCCCGTGAGTGCCTCTAGCGGTGGCATTCCAATGCTCGAATGATAACTGTTGTTATACGCAAATTCCACCAGCGGCAGATGATCCAACCACGATCCTTGGAAACTCAAAGCACACGCCCGAAGCATGTCTTCCAATGTCTGAATTGTCCTTTCCGACTGTCCATCCGTCTGCGGATGATGCGCGGTACTGAACCGCAGTTTTGTACCCATAGACTCCTGGAAGCTCTTCCAGAAGTGCGATGTGAATCTCGTATCTCGATCGGAGATAATCTCGCGCGGACACCCATGATACCTGAAGAAGAATTTTATGAACACACCTGCGAGAGTTCGACCCGAGGTATCAGGCCCGAGCAGAATAAAGTGTGCCACTTTCGTCAGTGTGTCCACAATCACCCATATGGTATCACAACGCCCCGTCGTCCTTGGGAAACCACTCACAAAATCCATCGTGATCACTTCAAATTTTCCCCTCTTTTTATCCAACGGCTGGAGTAATCCGGCCGACCTTCGTCTATCAGCCTTCACTTGCTGACAGACCTGGCACTTCTCGACGTACTTCCTCACGTCATTTTTCATACCCGGCCACCAGAAGTATCGCCTCAGATTCTGATACATTTTCACTTCACCCGGGTGTATCGTATACCCCGAATCGTGCGCTTCGGTCATGATTAGGGTTTTCAGGTCTGAACCTTCAGGAATGCAGATGCGGTTGCCAAACCGCAAGGTACCCTCATCATCTATCCTGAAAGGAGTCTCTCGATCTGATTTCGCATGTTCTCGGAACTTTTGGCACTTCAGATCCTCGTGTTGCTCCTTCCGAATACGGTCATGTAATTCGGGTCTCACCTCTATAGCGGCTGAAATGATCGACATACTGGCTGATGTACTCGTACCCGCCTCTGCTCCAAGCAGGCGAGTTGCGGTTGCCATGGCTAATTCTTGGGACACTCCAACGTGCAGACTCATCATCCTCATCTCCTCAACCAACTGTGCCTCACTCGTAATCATCGGTGCCAGGTTTACCTGACTCTTTCTGCTTAGCGCATCGGCTACCACATTGGCTTTTCCCGCGTGATACTGGATATCGAGGTCATAATCCTTCATCAACTCCAACCATCGTCGCTGTCTCAAATTCAACTCCTTCTGAGTAAAAATATATTTCAAACTCTTGTGATCGGTGAAAATCTGGCACTTCGCACCGTACAAATAATGTCGCCAGATTTTAAGCGCGAAAATCACCGCGGCTAGCTCCAAGTCATGGGTCGGATAATTCTGTTCGTGTGGTCGCAGCTGTCGAGAAGCATAGGCAATCACATGCCCATCTTGCATCAGTACACACCCCAGTCCCGACCGAGATGCATCGGTATACACCGTATAATCCTTCCCCGTTACCGGCATTGAAAGAATCGGTGCGGTTACCAACCGCCTCTTCAACTCCTCGAAACTCTTTTCTTGCGATTCACCCCATTCGAACTTTACACCTTTGTGAAGCAGCTCCGTAAGAGGACGGGCCAATCCGGAGAATCCCAACACAAATCTTCTATAATACCCGGCTAAACCGAGAAAACTACGGATCTCGGTAACCGTAGTTGGTCTTTTCCATTCCGTTACCGCACGGATTTTCTCAGGGTCTACTGCTAACCCTTCACCTGACACAATGTGACCCAAAAACGCCACTTGATCCATCCAGAACTCACACTTCGAATATTTCGCGTATAATTGGTGATCTCGTAACCGCTGTAATACGACTCGGAGATGAGTCGCGTGTTCCTCATATGACCGGGAATAGATCAGGATATCGTCAATAAAGACCACCACCGTAGTGTCCAATAAATCCCGGAACACTCGCTGCATAAGATCCATAAATGCCGCAGGGGCATTCGTCAGCCCAAATGGCATGACCATGTACTCATAATGCCCGTACCGAGTACGGAAAGCAGTCTTCTCCACATCACCCGAGCTAATTCGTAACTGATGGTACCCCGTCCGTAAATCGATCTTAGAATAGACCGATGATCCCTGTAACTGATCAAACAGGTCATCTATCCGAGGCAACGGATACTTGTTCTTCACGGTCACTTTATTCAACTCCCGGTAATCTATGCACAACCGCAGAGTTCCGTCCTTCTTCCGCACGAATAACACTGGTGCGCCCCACGGGGACGTGCTTGGTCTTATCAAACCCTTTTCTAACATCTCTTCTAGCTGGACTTTCAATTCTTTTAACTCCGCGGGAGCCATACGGTATGGAGCTTTCGAGATTGGGGTTGTACCGGGTATCAGGTTTATGTTGAACTCTATTTCTCGTGTCGGGGGTAACCCGGGAATCTCCTCTGGAAACACATCCACAAATTCCGAGACAACCGGAATGGTAGCTATTTCCGGAACCTCAGCAGTAGCACTCATTACCATTACCAAATACGCGGTACACCCAGACTCGACCAGGTGTTTGGTTTCAATTGCTGAAATAAACGGTACCACCTCCTTTACTCCTCTACATCTCAAGGTACAGGTTGAACCGTTCAACAGGGTAAACTGGACCGTATGTCGGACACAATCAATGGTAGCTACATGTCTGGTCAACCAGTCTATACCCAATAAGGCATCGTATTCCGAGATATTCATAACTAACATGTCTGCTGGAAAATCCCTTCCATCGACTCGTATTTTCAGGTTTCGGCAGGTCATTGACAATTTGGTAGTAGAACCGAGAGGGGTACGGATATCCAAACTTCTCCCACTCGACTCGGTCAACCACCCACATTTCTCAACCAAAGCACTCGATATAATCGAGTGACTACATCCCGTATCAATCAACACGTAAGCTAGAACCCCGGAGATAGAAATAATACCTGCCAATAAATCAGTCTGAGCCGAACCAGATGCTCGCTCGTCTTCGTTGTCCGGCAGCTCGATCGCGTGCACCGCATGAGCACCAACTCGGCCGCCTGTACGGCCTCCCCTCAACATCGGTGGAGTGCCTCGGCCTCGCAGAGGAGGTACGCCTCCCTGTCCACGCCCCTGTGGACCTCTATAACCACCACTCCCGGATGCGCCCGTTTGAGCCCTCGGGCACTCTCTAGCCCAATGGCCCATGCCACCACAAATACGACACGCACCCGACTGAGATTTTGGGCAGTCTTTCGCCCAGTGGTCCATATTGCCGCACATTAGACAAGCTCCTTTGAGACGGCGACATTCTGATTGTGTGTGTGCCATCCTGCACACGTTACACCACGGTTTGGCGGCTCCCGGAGTGAACCCGGATACCACCATCTGCCCCGTAGGTTGACCCGCAGGTTGGGGTCGAGCTCCTGACCCGCTAGCTTGTTTCTTGTGATCAAACTTGGGTCTCACGTTGCGGGTATTGGTCTGTTGTGCACTCCTCTTGAGATACACTTCTGTCTGCTCGGCTTGTTTCATAAGGGCCGGAACCCCTGTAGTTACCGAGTGATGAATCGCCAAAGCAATACTCGGGTCCAACCCGTCTAGGTACTGTCTACGGTACCTCACTGGATCACCTTTCACGTCTGGTGCATACCGCGCCAGATCAAAGAACCTCCTATTGTACTCTTCAACCGATCGTTCCCGCTGACGGAGATTCAGGAACTGACTCCTCAGAGCCTCCTGATGCATATCACTCAAATATTGTTCCCCGAACCTTTGTTCGAACCAGGTCCAAGGAATCCCTTGTTCATCTCCCTCAAATTCCATTTTCACACCCTCCCACCAGTGCCTTCCCGACTTCTCCAGCAACTGCACTGCCAATTCCACCTTGTTTACCTCAGGCACCCGGCACAGGGTAAACTTTGCCTTCAGACTCACCATCCATTCCTCAGCTTCCGGGTATCCTCCCGACCCGTCAAACCGAGGAGGAGCAAGACGCATAAATGCCTCGTACAGCTGCCTAAACTCTTCCCCCGGTACCACTGGAGGAATTTGCACAGCTGGCCCTGCTGGTCCTTGTGCTAGAGCCTCGGCTCTACGGCCTCTCTCGTATGCCGCGATCAGCATCTCTTCTAGATTCCTCTCCATCTCTGCAAACTCAATACACGTCATATTACACATAAGTCGTATAACTCTAAATTCATGCCCCTTTTTATGACGTATGCGTAGATCATATCGCATCAATCGTCCCATACTACATTTACCCCACTCACGTATCCCATCAGGTCTGGTTATGGTTCGGTCTGGTTAGGCTTAAACCTTGAGCTTTTGAAAACCTGGCTCTGATACCAACTTAAAACTGTCACACCCCGGACACAGGGGGTCGCGCAGTTCCCGCCGTGAGTATACGGTTGCCCGTATATTCACAAGGCGTGTACGATACACTATACCCAATCAACACATTTCAATACACACGCATTTCATATAACTCAATTTAAAACGAATCTGGTTCGGTAACAAGGTTATACAACAGAATAACCGTATACAGTTACAAATACATAATCAAAATGGCCAACTATAACTTGGCATAACCTAAAACTTGGCTGCTACTCACGAGTCGATCCCGAGACCCGCGTCACTCGCGTTTACCTGCACACATTTAATCCAAAGGAAAAGAATTCCCCGAGGGGTGGGGTGAGAAAACATATCACATGTTAACTCAGTGCGGAATTTATAGGGCTACTGGATTTGTAAGAAATCCATCACCAGAACTAAATACACTAGCAATAGGTTATCAATTAATTTATTCATCAGTTGTAATAAATGCACATGTATCGGGAACAGATTTAAACGGATTTCAATTCATATCACAACAGAACGATCAATGAATTTCCAGAATGATTTGGTTTCACACATTTACTTTATCAGTCCGGTTAGGAGGTATAGACGTCAACTATCTATCACCTCAGGCTTAACAATTCTATTTTCTGGTTTCAAGTCATACAATCACACAATTTCATCACTTCAATTTCACACTAGCATATTCCGCGAATATGCGACAGAATATCACTTTTCTCAAAAAGAAATCTTTCAATGAACACTGAACCACTGAACCACAGTTCTACCTAAAATTTCACTGCACTTCCCTTACCCAACCGGTACTGGGTTCACTAGGGCCATTCTCCAGATGCGCATAAGGGTCCTGGATGAAAGTCTGGTAGCTAGCCAGACTTTCCACTGTGCTACTCACTTCATTCATTCAGTCCAAGTCATTACTGTGGTTCCACTAATTTATCCAAAATGATAGATCAACAACCGATAAACCGTACCAACATGAGAATCAACAGTTATACAATTCAGTTACACTAATATCGTAATTAATGCAATGCGACAACAATGCTTTCCATCAGAGATTCAACATGCGATGCACAATTTATTTAAATCAAACAATCATTATAACTATAATAAGCACCGTTATTTAGTTCTACGAAATAAATCCCAAAACAGATCCCGTGAACCCCCGCACCTGGTTATGTAGGGCACGTGATCTCGAGGCTCGGTAAGCTCGTCTATTCCACTACGCGTGTTCGTGCGAATCTATACATAAGTCAATTGATTAAATTCCGGCACTTTTACAATCTAAACCCCGAACTTTACGTATATACCATTATTCTAGGGTTTATGTCACGTATAGTCTCAATTCGGGTTTGGTACCAATTAATCAAGTCACAAGTGCACCAATGTACCCCAAGGTACAATTCGAGTCGGATTTAGGTCAATTCGAGAGAACGGTACCAAACTCAAATCGATTTCGGTGAAATCCATAATCGGAAATTTGGTTACAAATTGGAACACGAAATCAACAACTAAACACTTTAGAAACAACAAAGACATAGTACAATCAATTTGGTGCAATTCTACGGGTTTTCACCGAAACCCTAGAAATATGAAAACTCGAATCGAGAGAGAAATAGAGAGGGGATTTACCAACGAAGGGAAGCAAGGAGCGAGAAACAAGTTCCTCTCTCGATATCTCAATTTTCGGGCGATTCCGTCACCGGGGACTCTCTCTCTCACTCTCTCGTTCTCTCTCTGTGTGGCGGAAACGAAAGGAAAGAGGAAGGGAGAAGGGTGCAGGAAAGAGAAAAGAGAAAAGAGAGAAAAGGCTTATATGACAACTGGGCCCCACTGATTTAATTGAAATTTTGCAAAAACAACCCTCAGTAGGCGAGTGCGGATGGGTCCATCCGCACTGCGGGTGGTCACTGTAATCTCAGAAATTCATTAAGTATTCAGTGCGGGTGGGTCCACCCGCACCGTCTCTCAGTGCGGACGCACTAGGCTCGGGAAAAATCGACTGAAAACTGAAATAATCGGCTAAGTACCCAGTGCGGGTGGATGGAACCGCACTGCGGGTGGGTTCATCCGCACTGGGCTCTGTTTTCACCATTTTTCACCGTTTCCCGCGACGAAACGTAAAATAATCGTATAATTATTGTTCTCTATTCACAACATACATTTCATATACACGTATATCCATTTTATTCGATTTAACCACGTAAAAATTTAAATACAATCTGAATTCTGAAAATTCACGGTGTTACAGAAAACCTACACAAGAACTGCGGATCTGGAAAATGGGTTGCAGATACATTCAGAATTGGTTGCAAGAAGAAGAAGCCGAGAAGGGTGGAAGAGATGTTCAAAGATTTTTCCAAGGTATGTATATATGAATTATTTGTTGACTTATATTTTTTGAATTATTTAATCAAACGTTTTCTCAAGGTGGGAAAAAATTTGTACTTACTCAATGTGGAAATTTTGTACTTACATTTTGCAGATATTTTCTGACTTATATATGAATTATTTAATCAAACGTTTTATTTGCAGTACTGTCCAAAGGCAAATTTGTACTTACTCAAGGTGGGAAAAAATAATCCCGCCGATCTGGCTGAGCCACCTCGATATGAGAAGATATTGCAAGCCCGTGATGGAGGTTTCCGATGGGGAATTATGACCACAAATGGGTCTGAGTCCTTAAATGCTGTTTCAAGTAGAGCCGGCAGTTGCCCGTGGCAGCAATTGTGGAGGACACCTTCTACAAGTTAAATGCATGGTTTGTTGCACGGCGTGCTAAAGCCCTCGAATTACTGTCAAGGTATGTATATTTTTATTCAGAGATTTTGCCAAGGTATGTATATTTTTATTTGTTGACTTATATTTTCTGAATTACTGTCCAGGAATCAAACGTTTTCAACAAGGGTGGAGGGAAAACTAAGGAAACATAGGGAGAAAGGTGCAGCTATGAGAGTTGTCCCATACGGGGATAACCAAATGGAATTCGAAGTGCACTGTCCAGATGAGTTTGCTCCAACCGGCCGTAAACCGGATGGGACTATGGAGTTTGTGAAAAGGATGTTCAAGTATGTTGTTATTTTTGCACCTGACAATACTGTAACATGCACTTGCCAAGGAATCCAGTTGGCCCACATACCTTGTTCTCATGTTATGGCGGTGTGCCAAGAGAGAAACTTCTCTGAGGATGATTATGTCGCTGACATGTACCGGACCGATTACCTTGCGAGTACTTGGGGTGCATCTTTCCATCCTTATCCCAACCAGTATCAGTGGCCACCCTATGTTGGTGATAAAGTCTATCCCGCAAGCGGGTGGATCAGAAAAGGAAGAAGACCCCACAAGCGTCAAGTAATGACCATGGACGAGATGGAAGGTAGGCGAATGGGACATCAGGCCCGCCGTTCAACAACTGACAGGCAGCGAGCAGGTACGGTTAATTTTATTTATTTACTTATATTTTATTTGTTTACTTATATTTTATTTTGATTTTATTTCAACTGGAATGCAATGCAGATGCCATTAACGAAGCCAACGAAAGAGAAAATGCTAGAGTTGTTGCTGAGGCTACCGGTAGTAGCCACCGCAGTCATGAAAGCCCAGGAACCGGTAGTAGCCATGGAGAGACATCCGGTAGTGCCGCACAACCAGCTGAACCCAGACCCAGACGTCGTATTTTGAGTTTGTTCGGCCGTCGTCGCTGATTACCAAGTTTTGTTAACTCTAGTTATGAAATATTTTAGATGTATATTGTGAACTATTTTAGATGTATATTGTGAACCCTAGTTATGAACTATTCTAATTGGTAGTTTGTTATTTTTATTACTTAATTACGTATACAAAAACTAACAACAAAAAACATAAACAAACACAAAACTAATGAAATAAAGTCTACGACATAAATTCCTAAAAATTCTACAACATAAATTCCTAAAAAATCTACTTCTTACAACGAGCCTTGAAAGTGCAAGGCACAAAGTCATCATCAGAGTTTGCCTTACCAGTACACGGAACAAACTTATCGTCCGATGCTGGAGGCTCTGGATCAACTTTCTTCTTTTTCAAACCAAAGCCGTAGGGGTTTTCCACAAAGTCATCGTCTGAAATTTCATACTGAACATGTCGTTTCTTCCATTCCTCCAGCTTACATGTCTCACAATTAAAAAAATCACGACATATTTGACACTTGTATTTTTTTTCCTCATTTTTACCTCGATCACTAATTGACCCTCCTCTCGCTACGCCACGATCTCGGTTGCTCGCTTTCTTACCTCCACTGTTACTGTCCATACCTCAAAATCGCCTCAAAATCGCCTCAAAATTCTCTCATTCGGTTCTGGAAAATTTCTGGTGTGGAGGAATGAATACTGTGCTCATCTGGAGAGAGAAAAATCCCTTTTATAGGGTTTTATAGCGGACCGCCCAGCAGCTGGGCGGTCAGCTCGTGGTAGTGGACCGCCCAGTGGCTGGGCGGTCAGGTGGGAAAAGTGGACCGCCCAGCCCACGGGCGGTTAGGGTAGAAATAATTATAACTTAGGAGTGGGAGCAGATTTGATAATTTGTTTTTTTTTGGGGGTTTTAATAAAAATATCGGCGAGATCTTTATTAATATCCAAAGTTTAATAGAAATTAATATTTATGCCAGGATTCTCGGTTTTCGTCAAAAAATGTTCAAATCGGTCACAAAATGACCGGTTTATGCTCCTCCCTAAGTCGGTCATTTTATGGCCGGTTTACTCTTTTTTATTTAAAAACCCGTATTTTACCCTATATATACCCCTTTTTTCTCTCTCCTTCTCACAACTCCCTCATCTCTTAACCGAATTTCCTCTCTTCTTTAAGGTAATTTTTTTTATCTAATTTACATTTAAATTTATTTAATTTAGGATTTAGGGTTTAGGGTTTAGAATTTAGAGTAATTTGTTGTAATTTAGTGTAATTAGCACAATTGACCATATTGTAGGTTATTTTGGTCTTTTTTAACATAAGTAGGTTAATTAAGCGTAATTTAACCGAATTTAGGATAATTACTAAATTAGACCATTTGAGCATATTTTACCGAAATTAAGCTATTGTAGCATATTTAAGGTTATTTTAACCGTAATTAGGTTATTTTAGGCGTAATTTGACCTATTTTAGCATTTTTAAGCAGAGCTAAGACTTTTTTGTCCCTTGTTAGCATATTTTACAGAAATTATGTTATTGTAGCTTGTTTTAGCATGTTTTAGATTATTGTAACCGCAATTGACCTATTGTAGCATGTTTAAGCAGAATTAAACCTATTTTGGTTGTTTTTAGCATATTTTACTGAAATTAGGTTATTAAAGCCTACTGTAGCATGTTTTAGGTTATTGTAACCGCAATTGACCTATTGTAGCATGTTTAAGCAGAATTAAGCCTATTTTGGTCATTTTTAGCATATTTTTACTGAAATTGTGTTTCATTAAGTTCCGTGGTTACTCCAGATTGCTCAACATCTTCATCATCTTCTCCCTCATCTACGACCTCTTGTTCCACATCCAAATAAATATCACTTTCGGTTTCACTCATTTTGACGCTTGATAAAGTTATGCAAAATGCAACATGCTAAAATGATTAGACATTGCTTCCTGTATTTATAAGGGTGCATAATTCTTAAAATCTTGAATCTCATTTTCAAAACTCCAAATCTCCTGTCGACAACATTAAGAAGTTGTGCATGGCGATGATTAAATAGATCCTCCGGCTTTGATATCAATTTTGTGCACATGTTTGTTGAAATTGTGCCAAATGGTAAATATGACCACGATAAGGGCAAAGAAAGCTACCGGTATTGGCATAACCTAAATCAGCGAGGTAGTACCTTTCTGCAGGGACTGTAAACCATCGTCATCTATCGCTGAACGCAATACCTTCATATCGGCAGCTGAACCCTCCCAACCAACAGATACATAAATAAAAGTCTTGTCAAAATCAACAGCAACCATGACATTTTGAGATACAAAATTCTTCATGTTAATGTATTTTCGACGATTCTTTTTCTTTTTCTATATAAGCAGGTATACGAGTGCCATCAATGACACCTAAAGCATCTTACATTGAAAATTACATCATTAGTAAAACAAGAATACACTTTGCCAATTAAAATAGCAAAACCAAACACCTTAAAGACATACCTTAAATAGAAAGAAACTTGTGTCGTTTCCGATAGAAGCATTGTTAGATTTAATGCCAACATTGAGCATATATGTAATCTGATTATGGATTGTTTACTGTTATATATGATTGTCAATGAAAGTGATCAAATAAGGTAATAGACAATCAATATATTCATTTTGATGTGGTCCACAAATGTGTAGAACAATATAGGCAAAGATCAAATTATTGATGGACTGATTCTGAAATTTGCAATTAAGGAAACCGATTCTCCAGCAGCTGCACGGATTTTGATGCGATTGCACGGTTTTTGATGCAATTGCACAGAATACCTTTTTTAAGTTGGCATATGGCCAGAAAAGTTGGTTTTGAATTAGGGTTTGGCTGTATGCCGACCCCAAATCTCTATAAATAGAATTGGTCCCCAAAGCACAAGATAATAATGAAAAGTTGCATAATTTTCTAGCCGTCAATCTAGTCAATTATGTGGCCTTCTCTACTTCTCCCCATTAAAGAATAGAGAGGTGAGATCATTAAGAAATTGTGAACACGATCTCACAAGGGCAGTCTTGTAGCTTTGGAAGGCTTCATCCTACCACTAAGAAGGCCGCCGACACTTCAACCTGTACATCGGCACGAAGGCTTTCTTGCCGTTGTCCCAAAAGTTCATCAACCGCTTTTGAGTGAAGCTTTGCTTAAATACGCTAATGAAATCTGGTATCGCTTCTGCTTTCTAAGAATTGATGATTTTTGCATGATGTCCATTTTGGCATAGGTAGATCAATAGTGACATATTGAATTGAATTGAATTGTTTATGTGACCGAATTATTTTAGTGTAATAATGCCCCAACAAACATGTCTAGATGCATCAGCCTCAGGCAAGTTGACAATTTCTCTACATGTGTATGAAAATTTCTCTACATCCGACTTGAACTGTTTCCAAAGAACATAGAGGATGGTTATAATGCCTTATGTATTTTATGTCCTATACATTTTGTATTTTCATTTTCAAAGTCTAAACAATTAATCTAAATTGCTCAACATAAATTCCTATACTAAAATATGCTTGGAGAACAAATTTTATATATTTTTTGATAGATACAAAATTATGGATTTGGATGGTCCGAGTAGATTTTATAACATTGTATAAATTAAGTTTCAAAGGTCCGAGTAGATTTTATATTTCCCATGGGCGATGGTTTAGCAATTTATGCGTAGGAAACCAATTTTATCCCATGTTATAAAAAAAACACCCGAACAGGTTATAAATAAAACTATATTCAGCTCTGAAATCCCGCACATCTGCACAGGTTTCTATCACCACCATGCATCTCAACACACTCAAATGTTCGCAAAGTTCAGCATATCAGAATAAACATTTCTGAAGAGAAACAATATCACCATCCATGCACATAATCACATTCAAAACAAAGTAAATATTAATTTCAAATTAAGATGGTCGAAGAGAAACAAAACAAGTATTTTTCACTGAAAGTCTCCGATTAAGATACCTCAAGTACCACCAGTGCAGCACTCGTTTCATACACATGCAAAAACATATTCAGTTTGAAACATTTAGCACCCATGCCGACAAAGCAGCATTACCGGTAAAAACAAGGAATGTTTTGGTGGACAATGTAAGTGAAACATATATACAACTGCAACCCTAAGAGACGTGTGTCAAGTAGAAATGTTTATAATTCTCCTTAGCATCTCAAGTGCTCTCACCTGTAAGTTACTGATGGATGGCACCAATTTGAACAGAACTTGTTCACCTATCATATATATCAAGGAATTAGAAGAAATTACTGCCGAGAATATTACACACTGAACTGCAATTTAACATGAAGGAACATTTAGTTCTGTGAACATTTAGTTCTGTGAGCAAATAAAAGGCAGGAAAAGGCAGAAAATCCATTCAGAAAATGTCATGCAATTCACCGAATCCACTATGATTTGTGTTGTAATTAAGAAAATGCACCAACATATAATAACCAACCAGGGATATTTTAAGAAAATGGGACCAAACAGTAATAATGAGTGAAAAGTGTACCACTCTGAAGAAGGACCTAAGGTTGGAGACAGAAACAGCACAATTACTGTCCTCATCGTAATCAGCAAACTCCCCTCTAGACAAATCTATCTCAAATGTTGTCTTACTTTTTGTCTGAGAGCAAGAGCACATAAAATAAGTGCCAGGTTGTGTAAATGCCCAAATGAATATTTGAAATACAAGAATAAGTTTAGCTCTAAGAAATGATTTGAAAGAACAGTTTTTATTCTGGCTGATAGGTAATTTTGTCATTTAATTCCAACAATGTTTGAGAACTTAAAAATAGCATCAATGACGTGCGCACATTTTTGCAGAGAGAACATTTCATTCTCAGAAATAATATAGTGATAAGACAAAATGGATGTACTCACTGAATAAAGGATATTAGAAGATTGTCTATATAAACAAAGTTTTCCTTAAATAGATCATTTACCAAAAACTACAAACAGTTGTTTCATTGTTTGTTATTAATTCGTGGTAAATGCAGAGCTAAAATGTAAAGGATAAAAATAAGCATGTAATGAATGCCATAAGATTCAAGAGTTTTCCCTTCTTGTTAATGACGGATTTTAAATCCTATTCATACAAGCAGGTCATTAAGCATCATATACGATTAAATGTAAGAGAAAATATTTCAAGTAAAAGAAGTACAGATTCAGCTTTCCATTGACCACCGAAGGAGAACTCAACAGGTGACAACCCATGGCAGTCAAATATCACAAGTTGTACATGCTGACGGTTTTGCCCATGAAATTCAGTCAATGGTTTGCCCTGGCCGGAGATTATCTTGACTGTTCCTTCTCTGTCACACAGCTTGCACTAAAACAAAATATAATTCACAAATGAGAAACAGAGATCCATATCGGGCTATCAGCTCAAGGACAAGGGACATTTTTTTACATAATTACATACAATTTACAAATATCAGAAGAAAAACCTCATTTAGTATTAGTAATTTAGTATGAATCCTGAAGAACTTAAAAAGTAAATTATGACAAAATAGACAGCATGACTGCATAAGTTTATAGTCTTAAAAAGGACATTGTATAACCTTAATTTTAGAAGCAAATACAACTAAAAATGTAATTAGTCTACAAAATAACTAGTCATAAAAGTTTTCTATCTTCCTAAAGAACCTCTCTCTATGCCATAATTCTAGAACTCTACACACAGAAAAGTAATTCTTTATTTTTAAAAGAAAAAAAAAAGTATTGCTATAAATTGAACATGGAAAAATGGGTAGGAATTCATTGAATGAATTAACTTGATAGTTGAAGAAAGGGACATATATACATACCATTTCCTCTATTGATTGGTTATGTATTATAACTCATTTAATTTTGAGTGTCATTTCATATCTCATTGAAAACTGTCCAATGTGAACTGCTGTAAATATTAAAACCGTTTGATTAATGATAAAAGTCGTTGCATCAAATTTCATCATTTTATTTGCATGATATACGAATAATAGAGATCACATTCTAAATGTTGGATTTAATAGTGACAAGTTATATTTGACAATTGTCAAGATTATTAAATTAATTCATTGTTAATTTATTCCTACCCTTCAAATGTTAGTCAATCTGACTTGACAGACCTAAAGAGAAAGAGAGTGAATCAAAGCAACAATTCCTACGAACTTCCAAGGATAAAATGAAGCTAATTTGGATCCAGTACTAAGACACAGAATGTCCTGTTTCTAGTGTACGAGGAAATAAATATAAAATTGGAAAGAAACCAATAGATGCATGCATAGAAAAAAACAGTCTAATATACCTTCTGAATCATTTGCACGGTCCCTCTTCCATTTGGAAGAGGCACCTGTTCTGACAGGCTTACGCAAGAAGGTTTCTTGCTTATTTCCCCGCAGTTCTCACACTTAAGCTGTTTCACAATCAAAATATAGAATCAGAACTAGAAAGACTTGATGGATACTTATAAGAACAAAAATAAAGATCGAAACAGGAAAACCAGATCTATGCATACCTTGAAGATGTACGGATGATCGGGGTCGTCGAAACCATTGCGTGGCTGGAGGTTGGTGAGTCCCTCGAGCTCCGCCGTGATGAAAAGCGCAACATAGACCATTTCTTTTAATTCGATTAAGGTTTACCGTTTTGAGAAGCCGAGAGAGATGGAGTAGAATACGAAATGCGAAATGCAAAATGAGAGGGCTTTGGAGATCGAAGAGGAAAAAAAAGGAACCAGTCCGGTGAGAGGGAGAGAGCGAGGTGCTTTTTGGTGTTTGCATACAAAAAAAAAGTATGTTTGCTTTCTCTGTTTTTCATGCGGTGTAGAATTCTGTGTAGCAAATCTCTGTCAAACGGTTGCGGGTAAGTATAATTTACAGAGCAGGCGGTCCAAAATGGGGTGAGAATCTGCTGCGATCCGGGTACTGTGAACAGTACCCTACAATTCCTGTTTTTTCAAATTCAGCTGTCGAATTATTTCGAGATGCGTGCACAGAAAAATCAGCTGTTTTGAGATGCGTGCACTAAAAAATTGGACGGCTGGATTTGAAAAAGCAGAATTGCAAGGTTACTGTGCTCAATATTCGGATCGCAGCAGATCTCAATCCGTCCAAAATGGGATCTGACCGATTTAGACCGAAAACAAGCCACCTATAAACCGGCCCTCTAAACTTAACCGAGTGAGATTTTGGAGAATTCTGACCGTCAGATCTAATTTTACACGTCATGGAGCGAACAAGAACTGTACGATCGGAATCCAACGGACAATCTATTCTTATATCTAAAACCGCCATTCAAAATAGCTCCATCTCGTCCCAATCTTCCTTTTTTATTTGCCTGAGAGAAAACCGTAGGCAATCTCCACCTTTACGTTTGCATCTCAATTTGTTTCGATTCTTTCTTCTACAACTCCATTCTCTCCTTGATCTGATTATTCTATTTAGCGCGGTACGCTCTCTCTCTCTCTCTGTAGGGTTTTGATTTTAGATCCGCTCATCTAATTTGGTGCCTAATCTCCCTTATATTCGAGTAATTACTTTTATTCGATATCGTATGCATAATTTAGTTTCAATCATTGTTGTGCATGTTACTTTTTCTTGTTTTGTAATTATATTGTAGTTTATTTTGCATATTTTCGCCAGATCTGTCACTAGTTTGTAGATCGAGGAGATTTCTGGATTACTGTTGTTTCGAATTAGGTATATTCTAGCGCTGTTTACTGCTATTGCAATCTTCATAAAATTATTTCTTTTGATTTCCAAGAACGACGAACTTTTTTCCTGATGCACTGTGACGAATATGTACCAGGGTCCTGAGGATTATGATAAATCATCGAGGGAAATTATTTTTTACCAAATCTATTTGAACGAGCTTGTGTTTTCAAATCTGTTTTCCTTGTTTTCAGAAGAAAAAAAAAATTAACCAAAGGGAAAGATGGTAGCCAATGGAGAAGCGCCAGCTAGGGGGAGCGCAGCAGCCACAGCAGGCATGCGCAGGCGCAGGACAACTGGGGGTGGGTCCGGCACGTCAGCCAGTGGTGCGAGCACCATGCTCCAGTTTTACGCTGACGAAACTGCTGGCCGCAAGATGTCGCCTAACACGGTTCTCATTATGAGCATCGGCTTTATTGCCATTGTTGCTGTTCTTCATGTGTTCGGCAAGCTGTACCGCTAGACTAGTGCTGTTTATTTGATTTTTGGAGTGTAAGAAGTAAACTAATAATATATTTCAAGTTTTGTTGAATGCTTTCTGACCAGAATCCTAGTTTTGAGCAAGGGTTGGGATCGATTGAAATTGATATTGACTTGACAAGGACTTTGTTACCTATGATTTTGCTAGAATCCTTTTGTGTCAGCCTAAATTGGTAATTCGGAACATTTTTTGGAGTCCGGCTAGTATGACATCAGTGTCATATGATACCAATTACAAATTTTATTTGATAGATTTCAAATGACTAAATCAAACCGTTCAAATCAATTTATTTTATGAGTGATGTGTTTACATCCAAAAAATTTATATTTTCTAATTATTTTAGTATCAAATCAAGCGGTCAAAAATGTTAAAAAATGAATACATTAAAATTAACTTAAAAACTCACAATTTGACCGTTTGATTTGATACTAAATAAATTTAAAAAATTATAAATTTGATGTAAATGCACAACTAATTAAATAGATAGATTTGAACGGTTTAGATTTACTGTTTGAAGGCAATTCGATAGATTTGAAGTTGGTGTTATATAAGCTGAAATGGCACTGATATCATACTAGCCAGACTCTATTTTTTGATCTATACACAACAGGACTGTAATCAAATAAAGCATGCGGGTTTATGTACTAGAATTTGGAATATTATAGAGATCGATTCATTCAAAAGAATCAATTTTCATTTTTCAGCAAATCTGGTTCAATTGAATAAAATTTATGATCGCAAGATTCCCAATTGTGCTTATAAGTAGATACACAGAATTATAAATCTGTTCGAATTTCGGATATGAAGGCAATTGGTTTCACATGGCAGCTACTGCCGACATTTTTATTAATATCCAAAGTTTAATAGAAATTAATATTTATGCCCAGATTTTCGGATTTTCGTCAAAAATGTCTAAGCCAGCCACAAAATGTCCAAGCCGACCACAAAATGGCCAGCTTACGCTCCCCCCTAAGCCGGCTATTTTGTGGCCGGCTTACTCGTTTTTTTTTTTTAAAGAGAATATGAAGAGCAAGATAATAAAATATAATACTGAAAATTTAAATTTTTTTTGTTTAAATTATTTGTTAGATTACTTCTTTTGATATATAATTAGCATATTTATACTAAAATACGCTAATTACTTGAAATTATGTTGAATTACACTATATTAAATTACACTAAATTACATTATATTACGCTAAAATACGGTAAATTATGCTAAAATACATATGAATAGAGACGATATCTTCACTGAAAATGCGAAAAACGACGACGAAACTTCAAACGGTCATAAAATGGCGCTCGAGTGTCCGATTTCAGCAAATGACCACTTTTCGGAAAGCTTGCGAAAATACGCATGCGTCTGTGCTTGCTATGCCGGATTTCAAAATTCATAATTGCCAAAAAACTAAGGGAAGAGCCTCAAAACTTGAGTTGAAGTTTCCGATTAAAATTTTCATTTCTATTATTCAATCTAAGTAGCTCAGTAAATTAGTTACATAATGAACTTGTAGAATACTAATTTTTACTATTTTCTGAATTTTTTTACTATTTTTTATGATTCGTGAAAGATGGCACAAAATCAGTCTACTTTAGCGTAATTTTGCGTAGTTTAGCGTAATTTACTGTATTTCAGCATAATTAGCGAAGTTAGTGTAGTTTAACGTAATTTAGTGTAATTCAACATAATTTATTGTAATATAGTGTAATTCAACATAATTTCAAGTAATATAGTATATTTTAGTATAAATATGCTAATTATAAATCAAAAGAAGTAATCTAACAAATAATTTAAACAAAAATAATTTAAATTTTCAGTGTTATATTTCATTATCTTGCTCTTCATATTCTCTTAAAAAAAACAAAAAACAAGTAAGCCGGCCACAAAATGGCCGGCTTAGGTATGGCCGGCTTGGGCATTTTTGGCGAAAATCTGAAAATATGGACATAAATATTAATTTCTATTAAACTTTGGATATTAATAAAAATCTCGGCAGCTACTGCCAGGTTCTCTCAAAAAAAAAAAAAAGTCAATTGGTGATGTTTTTTTGGACATCTAGATCATTTTTTTATGCTTTTGAGAAAACAATAGGGGTCAAGTTCTCACAAAAACCTCACAGAAATAAAACAAATCGCTTTCGCTGTGATACTTATTCTCTCCTCATTTTCTAACAAGATCAATAAAAATTTCCTCAACTAAAAAACAATAAAAATTGTAAGTCCAGGTTCATCTGCATATAAAAAGATCTGATTATTTCCTTTTAAGAAAAAAAAACGATCCAATTATTCCAAATCCAGTTTGGATGGACTGTTTGAACTTTGAAAATCGGAAAACCACTTAGTAGCACTGAGGGCTAGGAACAAACGTTTTGATATTAGCCTCTCTCTCTCTCTCTATATATATATATATAGAGAGAGAGTAGAACTAGGGTGTTCCTAAGTTCACCAAGCTCCTTTGTGAACTCAACTCTAAAACCTATTGGATTGGCTTCAAACGACGAATCCAAACCGTTGAAATCCTTCTACCTTACGAGTGATGTGTGTACATGTGAAAATTTTCAAATTTTAAATTAGTTTTGTATAGAGTCAAGTGGTCAAAAGGCGTCCAAAAATTGAATGAATTAAAATTAATTTATAAACCTTCTAATTTTGACCACTTGACTTTATACCTAATCAATTCGAAAGTTTAAAATTTTCACATGTACACACATCATTCATAAGATAGAAGGATTTCAACGGTTTGAATTTGTCGTTTGAAGCCAATCCGATAAGTTTTAGAGTTGAGTTCACAAAGGGGCTTGGTGAACTTAGGAACACCCTAGTTCTATTATATATATATATATATATTTTTTGAGTAGGGTTAAAATGCATTATTGGTTTTGTGCTTCAATCATGTTTCATGTTTTTTTCTCCGTTTTCAAAGTTCAAATAATCGATTCAAACCGCTCAATATGATCTTCATATTAAAATGTGTTTGGAGACAAAAAATTTTATTTTTTGTAATTTTTTTTATTTTTTAGATAGGTACAAAATCACTGTTTTGGATGGTCTAGAATCTTCTTAAAACAATAATTTTGTACCTATCTAAAAAATTAGTAAAAAATTTAAAAAAATATAAAATTTGATCTCCAAGCCATTTTAATACAAAGATCATGGTGAACGGTTCGGATTGACTTTTCGGACTTTGAAAATGAAAATAAGAATGTGGAACATGATTGAAGCACAAAACCAATGATGCATTTTAATCCTACTCATATATTTTTCTGTTTTAAAATCAAACTATATACATAATACATCAATTTAGCTACACACACGAGTTGTAAATTGGATTTAGCATTTCACTATTTGCAAGGTTCATACCCGCCAAACGATTAAAATCGTGAAGAAGTCGCTGTCGTATATAATATTCATTGGTACATAGAGTACGGGCCTTTGGGTCCAAAGGCAGATCAATTATCCAGTAATGAGAAATAATCCGGATCCTCTATATTACTTCACCGATTGAGGTTTAATCCCGACTGTTCGATTAGAGTCCGGCTCAAGCCATTGATATAGGAATCCCTTTACGATTCGTGCCAATATATAACGAACGGACAGGTTTAAACTCCAAATTTTTTTTGATGAGGTAACTAACTTGGGTGATAGGAATTCCACCTATATAGCCACCTTTCAATCCGTCGCTCTCACGACACCTCAGTTTCTTGCATTTCTAGTCGAGACTCAAGACTCAAAATGAAGCCAAAAGATGGCAAAAAATATCGGAAAAAGGAGAAACCTGCGCCACGGCGGAGCAACGAGCCGAAGGAGAAGTCTCCATTAACTGAGGTAACGATTGAGAAAGACGACCCCAATGTGGATCTTAACGAGTGGTATTCAGTCTTGATCCTTCACGTGGGAAGCCACCTCATCGAGGTCACCTCCACGTCAGATGAGTCTCGAGCTGCCACGTGGATCACCGAGAAGCTCCAGGAGCAGCGCCGCCTGTGCCGATGTGGCGGGCCCCTAGTGGTGAGCCTCAGCGCTTTCAAGGGTGTTTCCTATAGTAATAGGAGCTGGAGTTTAAAGGGTCCCAAATGCCACCCTAACCATCCGTCAAACCCATACCTTGCGATCAGTATCTGCCTTGGCGGGTCCCACGTTCTCTTGTACCGCCATCACGGCTACGATGGCAACAGCTTTTCAATTAAGCCACTGGAGCATCTTGTGGATGACAAGAAGGTGGTAGTGGTCGGAATGCCGATCAAAGAAATCGCCAAGAAACTACAAGATCAGTGCAGGTTGCGGGTATGTGTTTGATTCCTATCATATTAATTTGCTTAATTCTTTTATGAAATTTTCATTACCTGCTGTTGTAAAGATCAAGATTATTCCCTTGAATCCTGATCAAAATACTTGGATTGGCGTATTAGCGTTAGTATATTATAACTTAAGTAATTGAACAATTCTGCTTCAATTGAGCACCAGCTGCTAGTTCTAAGCTAGTCATTCATCCAGATCTGTGGTTTATTAAATTATGCCTGTAACTATTTCAATTCACCGTTATAGTTTGTTCTATCTTTAAGAAACGCACCTATATTCATGCACTTGCGTGTGCTATTTTCAGGACAGGCTCTTAATTTGTGCTTTTGTTAGGACTTGCAAGTTGCAATTCAATTATATCTTGCACTTTTGTGTATTATATCAAAATATTCTCAATTTAACTGTAACCATTTCTTATGATTCATGATTAACTCTGTATCAGTTCAGCTGACATAAGTAACAATGAAGTAATCTATGTAAAATACAGATTAAATGTCCAGTGGATCTAAGATTGCTGATAGCTGGTGCCTATGGGAAAGATTCACTGAGAGATGATCTGGTACTGGAGGAGATGGCCAGTATACCACTGGAGGGTATTCAACTGGAGAAGAAGCCAGCCAGGGTACTCGAGGCCGACTGGAGCTCCGACAATTATAATATTCATGAAGAACAGGAAATGGAGCTGATCAAGTATGCGGCTAGAGATGCATTTATCTCCTATGAGATTGCTGCCATGTGCATCCAAAAGACTGGGTTGCCCTCTGAGGCTTGCTCCTACTGAGGACTAATTTGTTAGGCTCAGTTTTTGGTTTATATGGCTTTAGTTTGTTTTCGTTATTAGACATTAGTATGTGAATCATAGTGCGAAAGTTTTAGGATATGATTCTCTGCATAGGGTTTCTGTTATCTTAGTTAGAGACTTTAGAGTGATGTTCTTGTAGTTTTGGGGTGATATTTGGATTAGCGAACTTGAGTTTTTAGGTTTGGATTTAGTTCGGTACAGTTTGCCAAGGAAAGTACTAATTCATAAGGCGTGAAATAAAGATGCATTATGTATCATGCTGCTAGTTGGGTGTTTTCTTGTTAAATCCTTTTTTGTAACAAGATTCAGTTTTATGATCTTGTTACCTCAAGCTTTATGATACTTCTTCCTTGTTACGACAAGTTTCAACTTTCAATTCATGGTAGATTGTCACATGCTGATACAAGAATAGTCCTTTCTTGTTTCTTTTAGTAATATAAGTCTTCCACATGATAATTCAGTGCTTGTAATAAATGCGGGGAATAAATCAGCAATGCAGAATTAAAGCCTGCGATTCAGTACTTCGTTTTAAAAGGTTATTTATTGATTGCTCTGTTTGAAAGCCTTTTTTACATCTTTTAGAATGGATTCTAGCTGGACCAACAGATGTGAGCTAGTGAATTCTCAGTCTTACGATACCTTGTTTAAAGTTTTTCTTACCAAACTATTAGATTGGTTCAGTGCATTGCATGTGCATGTGGTAATTCAATTTTGTTATGGATAGCAGTGATTTTGCACCACAGGTTAACCTAAGTTAGCAAATAACAGAACATATTCAATGACATGGACTTGTTTTTAGATTGATAGATTTTGCAAACTAAACATACTAAAACTACCCCCTTTTGCAAGGAGAATTGAAGTAGCCCATCTCAGATACTACCATGGATGCAACTATATATGATTGATCCGATGAAAACCATTCCCAAGTAATATAAATAGTAGATATTAATTATGCCTTGAAGACAAATCTCACTGCATGTTTAAGCTCATATGAAAAAATAAATCTCTACTGTGCTTTCTATCTGCTATACGAGGAGGGTTCTAATACCTCATGTCTTTCATACCTCATCATACCTCATATTTTATATTTTTATTTTCAAAGTCCAAATTGTTGATCCGAACCATTCAACCTGATATCCATACTACAATATGCCTTGGGTTGAAATTTTATAATTTTTAAAAAAAATTTACTATTTTTTAAGATATGTACAAAATCACTATTTTTGGACTGTTCAAAAACAATGATTTTGTACCTTTCTTAAAAAATAGTAAAAAAAATATAAAATTTCATCCCCAAACATATTTTAGTATGGATGTCATGTTGAACGGTTCGGATCAGCAATTTAGACTTTAAAAACAGAGATATAAAATATGAAGTATGATGAGATATAAAATGCATGATGTATTGGAACCCTCCTCTGGCTATATATATGGTTAAAAGGCGGCCAGTTAATTGTTTGCCCTTGCGTTACCTTTTTCCAAATTGTACAGTAGTAACATTTAAGCATCTGATGCTAAGAACAAGAAAGACATCAAGAGAAAATAGATGAGGAAAACAGAGGATTGTTTATAAGTTGCAATGCAATGCAACTTAGCGCTATAGAATTAACTCTTTGAACATCCCAAGTGTATAAACCTGCAATCATCAATTTATGCAGAACAAAGAAAATGAATTGAAAAGGTTTTACTATTTATCGTCCTTTTTGTAAATAATAGAAAGCAATATTTAGAAATGAGTGAGGCTACGGTACTATGCATAGCACGGATTGGTCCGTGCTACGGCTCAATATTTGAGTTTTCAAAAATCCTAACGGTCGATCCAAACCGTTCAACATGATTATAAAATGAATATGTACTTGCAAACCAAATTTTATATTTTTTGATTTTTTTTAGTATTTTTTTAGATAGGTAGAAAATCACTGTTTTTGGATGGTCCAGAATTTTCAGATCAGGTGATTTTCTACCTATCTAAAAAAATAGTAAAAAAAAGTCGAAAAAATATAAAATTTTGTTTGCAAGTACATATTCATTTTATAATCATGTTGAACGGTTTAGATCGACCGTAGAATTTTGAAAACTCAAATATTAAGCCGTAGCACGGACCAAACCGTGCTATGCATAGTACCGTAGCCTCACTCTTTAGAAATATAAACAACTATGTTTAAAATCTTAAAGCATGTGGTTACAAGTTGTCTCCACTTCGTTGTACAGTTGTAGTGTCTCCATTTGGTGTTCTTTATTCCTGTCAAACATAAATGGTCAGCTACATTGCCATACAAAGACGTTTGTTCAAAATTTGATGTTGCCTGGGATATGAAAAAAGAAACTCAGATATTTTTTTGTTTCAAAGTTCTAAAAAAAACAGCTCATACATGTTATAAGATAAATAAATATAACTATTTTCAAATTATCAGCTCAACGTATGCTAAAAAATTTGTGCTATATTTATATTTGGAATAAAAGGATGTTCTATCAAGCTTTAGATGAGCTTATAAACTCCCAATTTTTCCGCAATAGTTGGTGTGTCGATGTAAATCATATAAATCCAAAACAAACCCAACCTCGAAAGGTTTCAGAACATAAAGCAGGACAAATTACACCGTTTTTTTATTAACAGGAAAAACAAAAAAAATATCAACAATGAAGAATAGTTTTGCTAGATTTTGAAAAATAGAAAAAAACGTTATGATTTGTAACGTCCAGGGCACTGTAGCTGAACGTTATAAACCATAATATTCAGTTAATCTGATCGCTAATGATTTATAATTAATAAAAAATACTGTAACTGAACGTTATAGACCATAACATTCACCTACAGTTTTTTTTCTTCTTTAGTTTGCGAATTTTTTAAAAAGAAAAAAAACACTGTAACTGAATGTTATAGACCATGATGTCCAGCTACAGTATTTTTTTTTAATTAGAGATCATTAGCGATCCCTAAACGTTACAAACCATAACGTTCTTTCTATTTTTCAAAATCTAGCGAAACTGTTTTTCATTATCGATATTTTTGTTTTGTTTTTCCTATTAATAAAAAAACGGCAAATTACATGCTTTATATCTTTATTTTACTTTCTATAATGATCCTTACCAGTTGGTACAGCACCCACTAGCAACATTTCTATAATAATCCTTATTACTACTACCAAGTTCAAATTTACAGAGCCAACCAACAATAAACTCCTAGAAAATTACCTTCTCAGACAATCACCTCTTCAATCTTACCTCAGAAAAAAACAGGTTACAGGATGAACTTTCATCATATCGTTAACCCGCAAAAGATTACATACCAGTGAAACTATATACTATATTTACATTTGGACAAACCAAAAGACATTACATTAAAAAAGCTAAAGTAATCCTCAAAAAGAAAAGAAAAAACAAAATAGGCACTACTGCACCTAACATTTAACTCCTCAGCTAGTCCCATTGCTATATTTAAATTACTGAAGCTGCCTGACCTCAATCAAACTCATGTGTGTCAATTCTGTTTCCTCTCTTTCTGTATCGACCGAAAGATCCTTGCAGCCGACTGTGTGGCCAGCTGCGGGTTGTGTGGGACCACCTTGATGACACGTGTTGTAGCACCACCACTTGGTGACGGTTTTGGCAAGAAGGCATCTGTTGAGGCAGACCTCATTTGAAAGAGGGGTAAAGCATCCCCTCTATCAAAAGGACTACTGGCTGTACTCCCTTGTAATTCACTATCTTTAGATGCACAAACCCACATGCAACCCGAAAATGCATCACTTTTCAACTCGGCCATGTTGCATGAGCTGCGTGATTGTTGCTCAACATTTATCGGTCCATTGTTCTTTGATGCAACTAAGTGGCTCACCTGCTCGACAGCTGAGGTCGACATGACTGGGTTAGGGAACATACCCGGGTTTTGGTTCATGACTTGCATGCCAAACGGTGGGAAGTAATTTGGAAGGCCAACTGCAGCCATGTTCTGAGGTGGGTGAGGTGGTACTGGAACTGGCATGGGCATCGGTACACCATAACCGGAATTCAAGAAATCACCAGTTGCAGTGGGAATAGATACTGGAGCCGCGCAACCAGGAAAAAAGGGTGAAATGAAACTACCAGCTGGCGGGTAGTGCCCGGCATAGGGCCCGGAGTAGGGTTTGTATACCAGTCCTTCTGAGGGGGACATTACTGGAACAAGCCATTGGTTGGGAGCGGGTGGAAGGCAACTGGAGTTGCTTGGTTTGTTTTCAGGAGGAGCCATAGGCAACGCCACAGGATTGACAGCTGCAGTGGATCGGACCTGACTGTGGTCGGGTGCCTCCTCATGAGAAGGGAGAGGCTCTTCGTTGCTGGTGTTGTTTTCTAGATCAACAACTACGGTCTCCTTATAATACTCCGGTATGTTCTTGATCATCTGTGGCTCATCTGTGTATTTGCTTCCCTGTGACTGTGCAATCAAGTTGTATCCAATGGCCGGAACAGGTTTAATGGGTGCAGGTACTTTCTTCCCGAGAAGTGAATCACTCTGTAGAAGGACATGGGGTGATGCTGCGATCAACTGCTGAACCTGATTTTTTTAAAAGGGTTAATAAAGTGGTACAGATTTAAAACTATTTCTTAGTTTATTTCATAAAATGATGAAAAAACTCACTTTAATCAATCTGTGCAGCTCAAATAATTGCACTGCAAAAACCCGCTGCTGGCTGTACATATTTATTTATTACAATATCAGTTGCATATACCAAGAATTGAATACGAGAAATATTAATGACAATTGACAAAGTCTTCAAGGATCACAAGGCCCCACTAAATGGGGCATAGAAATATACCAGACAACTGACCAAAGAAAACCATATTGGCTCTCTGTTCTTTTTTTCTTTTCCTTCTTTTTTATGAAATGGTGCTCAATTGAGATTTAGGCAAGATGAAGAATTGACCATTGGAGAAGTAGCCAACCACAGATATACAAATAAAAAAAGATCATATGACCATTGAAAGGACGAGAGTCAAGGAGAAGTAAATTGGCTTAGCAAGGCCACTTACTTGACAATAAGGCGCCTGGCTTTCCAAAATGTTTTGTGACCAATAGCACTGACCACATCATCTGGGGAGATACTTATCCCCAGCACCGTCTCCTCCATAAATCCGTCATGCAATGCCTCCAGTTCCTCTCTGTCTCTCCGCTCCTTTCCCTCCCCTTTCTCTCTCTCTGAATTCGAACAACCCTCACCTTTCTCCAAAATCTTAGTATTTATATTACTATTCTCAGAAGAAAACTTAGGCAAGGTCATGAATTTTTTTGCAGACTTGTCCCCAGACTCCTGACCCACCTTTTCTGTGGCTTGTGTTTGCTTGAAAAGAGTAGGCACCATAAAATCATCATCTTCTACTGGCTTTTTACTACATGAATCCCTTCTAGAAGCTTCATTTGCCCGGGGGGAGCTTGAATCGGGGGCAGTGTTATGTTTACTCGAGGAAAGCACTTCCCTTCTGACAAGTTTTATCGGTCTTCTCTCTGAATCTGTTCCAGCTGGGGACGGGTGTGGTGCATCAGTTGACTGAAGGTTGACTTTGTCAGAGGAATGAGCAGCTGTGGGCGTAGGAACATTGAAGGAAGAGAAAAAGGGTCTTTCCTTATTACCACCTCCCTGCTTTACCAATAACCAAGATTAAACTTTCCTATATAAAGATTGCTGACTAATATAAAAGACAAGGAAAACAGAAACAAAACAAAAATTCTGACATTGTGCTGATATAAAAGAAAAGGTATATTATAGTAGAGCTTCTTAAAACTTAACATGAGGAACCACCCTTCCTGGAAGGAAAATTTGGAATTTTTCAGTTTTTTATGATAGTCAGCAAGCACTAAAGGTGAGATGCTTCATATTCTTTTATTAACAAAATGACCAGCCATACCAGCAATGCTAACTTCAGAATATTTCTAATTACTTTCTTGTTTTAGCATGTTTCCATATTTAAAAAAAAGTTGACATCTAAATAAATACAATTAACATCAGAAAAGAAAGAGGCTCCAGTTTGGAGATAACCTAATTAGAAGATTAAACACAAAATTTTGTCAACGTTGCAACCATTTCCTTGATATTTTATCCCAATTCTTACCCACCTCAAATACTTAATTCTTACACATAATTGATGAATAACTACTATGCAAAATAGTAAAAGATGCCGTAGAACGCTACTATTCTTTGACTAGCTATTTACATAAAATTTGCAAAAGACTAACCATCATTGAATCCGTGGTTTTGTTTTTCTATTTACCCCACAAAGGATCCAATTATGGCATATCTCAAATCTAACCACCACGAAGCTATGTTAGAGCCATCAGCAAAACACTCAAAAATAAAACAAATACCGTCCATGCACCTGTCTCCCAAAAAGGAATAACTTCCGTAAATCTTGAGAGAAACCATGCATTTTTGGGAGAACTAAATAAGCAAACCAAACCAGGGTGACTTGAAGACTTCAGCATCAATCAAAATTTGAAAATTCTACCACAGTAACCTAATAAGCGTGTAAAATCAAATTCAGCACTCAAAAAAAAAAAAATACAATTTTCTCCACAGCACGCACCTGGCTCGACGAACTGGAAGGCATCAAATTGCCTCCTTTCTGCTGAGGCCGAGTTGAAGACGAAGTGCTTGAATTAAACCTCTGAGAGGGCACACTGAGCTGCTCATATAGCGCCATTTTGTTGCGAGGTGGAGCCCGTGGGCCCCCTTTATTGGCATCATTGACATGTAGTCTTGGAAACATTGGACCCATGGCCTTACTCTCTTCCTCTTTACCTGCTCTCATCCCGCGCCGCCTATTTCAGAACTCCCTCGGCACAAAACGATATCGAATTATTCAAAATTCCAGCGATTTGGTTTGGGGATTCGACCACTAAGGCCCGAAGCGATGAAACCCTAGTTGGTTACACCGAATATGAACAATCGATAACAAAATACTGAACGTAAAACACCAAACTCGGTAGATATTTGACCTGTGCCAATTTGCAACACTCGATTTTTAGTCAAAAGCAGGAGGTGATGAGAAAAAATTCAGAGACAAGAAAAGGTGTGGCAAAAAGGTAAAAACCTATGAAAGTCTGATCGATGCGTTTTCTGAAGTGTGATGGAATCGATAGAGAGAGAGAACAGAAGCAAATATCTGAAGAATCAGTACAGAGAAAGAGCCAGTGAGAAGGCGGAGAAAGATAGATTCGGTAAAGGAGAACCAAAAGAGAGCCCGCCTCTCTCTCTCTCTCTCTCTTCCCCTCTCTCTTGAGGCTCCGGATCCTAATCCACAGGGAACAGCCAACCAGATTTCAAACATTTCCTTGAACCTGGAGTCAAACATTTAATGTATATCTGTGATGAGTTGAGAGAAAGATGTTCTTCTGTGGAAGAACAGGATTTGGTTGCTTCCAAGTTCCAGCTTTGGGTACTTGAAATGAACCAGGTTTATTTGATCTGTTCTTGAGGAGAAGAAAAGGAAAAAAGTGCTGTTGTGGGCCCATCGCATTTGGGCCCTCTTTGAGGAACTATTGCTGGTACGGGTAGCCTATCATTTAGTCCATACACCAAACTATTTCGAATTAACAGTACGAAAATCAATATTTATTATTTATGTAAAAGTTAAAGATCAAACCATCTAATTATTTAATATCCACAACATATTGTTTTTTTCAGATTTTGAATCTACAACCTCTCATGTCACATGAATAGCATTACTTTTGCCTTAAAAAAATCCAGTCAGAACACGGTATGATCCGTTCTTACCCGATTATTAATGTAGACCAGGACTATGGAATAAACCACGAAGGTCTTAGGTTGCTTTTGTGAGACCTGCGTCCGGTGGGGATTGTGTTGCGTCATGCGTGGCCTTATTTGACGGAAAAAGATCTTGCCACGCCACTTCGCCTTGTAGAGGGCTGGATTCGGCGAGATTTTATTTGCAACTTTTGCTGTCGTGGCAATATTTGGTACAGGGAAAGGAAGATTGTGACAGCCGTGGCCCGTGGAAATTCGGATTTTTTTTAAAAACAGTAAATAAAATAATCAAAGTTAAAGAAACGACATGATTGCTTCGTTTGTTATAAAAACAGCAAAAATCGAATCCGGAATTCGGTTAAGCTATTTTTTTCCGCTTCACCGAATGCGCTATTCGGTTAAAGCAAATTTTCACAGAACAGATCCCATAAACTATGTAAACTCCGTGTAACACCCACCATTAACCGAATTCCCAATTCGGGTAAGATTTTTTTTTTTTTTTTTTATTGTTAACCGAATAGGGGATTCGGTTTACATTATTTTTTTTATTTTTTATTCCACACCGAATAGGGGATTCGGTTAGGTAATTTTTTTATTTTTTATGATTAACCGAATACTCTATTCGGTTATGATACTTCTGGTTGATACTTGATAGGCATATCTGCAATTCTGTCAAATTCTGTCAAATATTTTAATTTGTTGTTTAGAAGTCCCTGTTTATTGCAATTTTAATTTAATCCGGACTATATGCATGGTTTCATAATAACAAGGGCGAATTAAATGTAATAGAATACTACGTACTTAAAATTTTATTATGTTAAAAGAACAATTTGTTTTTTATACATACTTTAATATTAACTCGTTATAAATCCTAATCTTAATCCTAGCATTGTTGAACACAAATTCCTTCAGAGAGCAAATACTCAAATCTCAACCCCTTAATCACTGTGATTTTTATTTTTACCCAAAAAAAAAATATTTTAATATAAATAACCACGTTTTTAAAAGAATTTTATTTCTACCCAAACCGCAAATAATATTGGCAGTTTGAATTAACAATTCAAACCGCAAGGAATATATGCGGCTTGAATTGTGAATTCAAACCGCATATATTATTTGCGGCTTGAATTGTTAATTCAAACCGCAAATAATATATGCGGTTTGAATCGCATTTATAAAAATCGGTTAACCAATCACCATTTCATTTATTATTTTATTAAATGGTAATTTTTCACCGATAACCCTAAAGTTATTTTTATTACAAAGAATTATATTATAAAAACTTATCAATAATATAAAATTTCATTTATTATTTTATTAAATGGTAATTTTTCACCGATAACCCTAAAGTTATTTTTATTACAAAGAATTATATTATAAAAACTTATCAATAATATAAAATTTCATTTATTATTTTATTAAATGGTAAGTTTTCACCGATAACCCTAAAGTTATTTTTATTACAAAGAATTATATTATAAAAACTTATCAATAATATAAAATTTCATTTATTATTTTATTAAATGGTAATTTTTCACCGATAACCCTAGAAATTTATTCCGAAAACCCTAAAGTTATTTTTATTACAAAGAATTATATTATAAAAACTTATCAATAATATAAAATTTCATTTATTATTTTATTAAATGGTAATTTTTCACCGATAACCCTAGAAATTTATTCACCGATAACCCTAAAGTTATTTTTATTACAAAGAATTATATTATAAAAACTTATCAATAATATAAAATTTCATTTATTATTTTATTAAATGGTAATTTTTCACCGATAACCCTAGCAATTTATTCACCGATAACCCTAAAGTTATTTTTATTACAAAGAATTATATTATAAAAACTTGTCAATAATATAAAATAAACTACCTCATAAAATACCATTTCCATTTATATTATTGATAAGTTTTTATAATATAATTCTTTGTAATAAAAATAACTTTAGGGTTATCGGTGAAAAATTACCATTTAATAAAATAATAAATGAAATTTTATATTATTGATAAGTTTTTATAATATAATTCTTTGTAATAAAAATAACTTTAGGGTTATCGGTGAAAAATTACCATTTAATAAAATAATAAATGAAATGGTGATTGGTTAACCGATTTTTATAAATGCGATTCAAACCGCAAATAATATTTGCGGTTTGAATTAACAATTCAAGCCGCAAATAATATATGCGGTTTGAATTCACAATTCAAGCCGCATATATTCCTTGCGGTTTGAATTGTTAATTCAAACCGCAAATATTATTTGCGGTTTGGGTAGAAATAAAATTCTTTTAAAAACGTGGTTATTTATATTAAAATATTTTTTTTTTGGGTAAAAATAAAAATCACGGCCTTAATCATGTCGTCAAACAGCATCAAGGCTATTTTTTCATTTTACATATATAGTTCTGATAAAGTACAACTATCTATAACATTTAACAATTATCTATATATAGTTTATTTTACAGTTACAACTAATTAATGCATTTCAAGCAAGTCTAACTAAGGAGGGGATTCCAGAGCATAAAAAAGCAAAAAAATAAAAAAAAAGCAAAAAAATTAAATTCTTTGGCTTCACCGAATCCCCTATTCGGTTAAGCCAAAAAAGCAAGAAATAAAAAAAGCAAAAAAATCAAAAATCGCCTTCACCGAATCCGGGATTCGGTTAAGCCAAAAAAGCAAAAAAATCGACTTCACCGAATCCCCTATTCGGTTAAGCCAAAAAAATGGCTTATAGGATCTTCTGTGGCAACCCACTGTATCCCCTGTTAAAACCGCCAGCTTAACCGAATAGCGTATTCGGTGAAGCGAAAAAATAACTTAACCGAATCCCGGATTCGGTTTTTGCTGTTTTTATAACAAACGAAGCAATCATGTCGTTTCTTTAACTTTGATTATTTTATTTACTGTTTTTAAAGAAAATCCTGGAAATTCTCTCAATTCGAGAAAAAGGAGACATCCTTTCCATTTTTAAATTGAGAGATATAACCCTATAATGAAGATTCGAGAGGTTGACAGCACTTCGCTATCTCCTTTCAGGAAGAAATGGAGACATCCTCTGCCACTTCGTTGTCTCCGTTAATAAGTAGTTTTTCTTGCTAAAAAGATAATTATTGAGAAACATATTATAATTTAAATAAACATATTTTATATAAAAGATTTTCTATTTGCAATTCTGGTTACAATTTGTTTTCTTTTGAATTTTTTTAAAAATGTTATAAAATGAACAATTACATGATCAATCATGTGAAAATTTATATAGAGAAATATAAAGTAATTGTATTATTTAAAAATTGTGAAATTATTTGGACATATGAGCATGTCTATAATGAAATTAATAAATAAAAAGAGAGAACTGAGAGGAAACAGATTAGTATGTTAGTGATGTTAGTGTTGTGATCTAGAAGTTAATCATGGGATGATTGTTTTATAAGTTTTGTTCACGTAATTGAATGATTTGTTTATCATTTTGTTCCTTGAGTATTTTATTACTTATAGATCATTCAGGTTGATGACTTGTAATTATGGAACTCTATAAAGGAGTTAATAAATACTCTAAAGTATTTCTAGTCTTGGTAATTAACAAGAAACATTAATTACCGGTATAAGATTAACATTTGAATTAGATGATCATCATGTTCTGTAGATCATATGACAAACGGTTGTCAATCTAATAAAATTGATACCTAATGGAGATCAAGGGATTGGACGTGACAAAAATAAAACATTTAATATTGATTATGTTTGTATCATTCATGTTTTATTTATGTCTGAAATTCTAAGGTATGGGATTATTGTTTCTCTCGCATGGGAATACATATTTGTGGATATTATCCAACGTTGTCCGTAACTAGCAATCATACAGATTCTATCTCAGTATGTATCTTTTATGTGGAGATATAGTAATTATCAAGAATATCAATGCCCCTCATAAGATGAGTGATGATATCACTGGACCCATTGATAAAATAATACAAGTATGTGTACATATGATTAAGGAGTTAATCATAATTATTGGATTATTTCATAATAAAGAAACGAGTAGATTTGCAAGGATGACACGTTCCTACCTTGGATCTATTCATGATATCATAAGACATGAAATTGACACGGGACAATTGTTGCTTAAAAATGGTGGTACAATATGGTACTAGAGAAGTGGGCCTATATGTTAATACAAGTATACAACGCCACCATTCACGCCCTCAAAACCAATATGTGTTGCAACCTTCTCTATCAGGTTAGTTTCAAAGTCTTTAGAATTAGGTTTGGTTAAACATTGCTTTTAACCTTGTAAATTCACATAGACCATTGACAATTAAAATCAGAAGGTTAAACAGCGCTTTTATTTATTTTTCCAACAATGTTTGTCCTTTTTCACAATTACTGCATATGTACTGCTGTTACTGCAATTAATTACTAAAGCAGGGACTTCTGCAAATTCCTTTTTCTAATAGAAATGCGGCAATGCGCATAGGTACAACTGTACAAGAGAGAAGATAGAAAATGATCAAACCTTGCATTTTAGTTAGAGCCCTTTGAACAGCCCCGGCGCATCCCTGGCATGACATAGCAACCTTGAGCACAACTGTATGTGAAAGAACAGAAATTAAAATATTCATAAATCCAATGCATTTCTACTTTCTTTTGAGCACAACCTTGAACTGTAGCTTGATCTATTGTTGTAGTTTGATATGTTGTTGTAGCTTAATTTCTAATCATGTTGTTGTTGTTGTAGTTTGATCTGTTGTTGTACTTTGTTGTTGCATATATTTACTTTGTTGTATACTTTGATCTGTTGTTGTTGCATATATTTTGTTGTTCCAATTTTTCAACAGAGGCATAAATAAATTTTTCACATAATTGAAGGAGCTTATTAGAAGTGAATAGTTTGATCTGTTGGTGTTGTTAAAACTTTGTTATTTTAATGTTAAACTATGTTATTTTAGTGTTCAATTCTATTTTGTGTATTTGATTGTGTTAAATTTTATTTTATTGGGCTGGGACGGGTATACGGGTACAAGTCGGGTAAGGCAGCCCATGGGCATGGACGGGCAGGTATAGGCAGGCGTGGGTATGGGGGAAAAACCCATGGGCTGGCTGGTCATAGATTTTGAGGCCCATCAGATTGGGCCAGGCGGGTCGGGCATGAAATTTTAACAAGCGGGCCAGGCATGGACTTAGCAAAATACCCGTGGGCTTGGCCCATTGCCATCCCTAGGTTGAAATGCACAGAGCCGCTTTAATAATCGTACAGATTTTTATATATTTTTGAATGTGTCATATATAATCGAAGTATTGTTGTCATACAGGAGCGGGTATCTCAAAATATGAATATGCATCTCTTTATGTTACCTGATTTGCAATTGGTAAAATCAAACCGTTCTTTTTAACTCTGACACAAATCTTAGGAGTCATACAAAGAGGAAAAATAAAGAGAAATTATTTTGGATATTTCAAACCCTAGCAGTCCTCCCCTCCCTTTTCTCTTGGCTCCATCTCTTCGAGCGGAGAGGAGAATAATAGAAAGAGAGGAACAAAAGTCGAGGGAGCAGTATTGTTAGAGCTCGAAAAGTAGAGTCTCTACCCTTATCTCTATCGGAGCACGGTATCGATCGAAGAAGAGCGGATCTAATCGTGAAAAGAGATGGAATTAAGGTAACATGGTAATTAAGAGCATATATAAGCAGGATTAGAGAATAAAAATAGTTTAAATTAATTTAGAGGATTTTGTCATAATAAAATAGTAGATTTAGGAATTAAAATTATTTGACTCGTTGTAAGTACGTTTTTTTATCAATGAAATTGTTAGTAAGTATTTCAAACCACTAACTTAAAAAAAAATCAGACACAATTCCTAAAGCGGCCCTCCTAAATGATGTTCTGATATATGTATTATTAGTTTTGATAAATCTTTACCTCCCATATAACGAATGATGTTCTGATATACTTATTATTTTAAAATTTAAAATTTTGATTGTTTTTCAAGTTTAGCTGAAATATGTATGAAAAAAAAAAATTTAATACTAAGTTTTTTTTTCAAAAAATAAAGAATAGAATGCAAGCTTTCATATTCTAACGCGGACATAAAAATGACAAAAGTTACTTGGTAAAACAGACAGTGAAAAGAAACCAAAGAATCAAATTGGGTAAATTTCGCTGGAGGTCACTAAATTTTGTCATTTGTTACAAATTAGTCACTCAAGTTTGATTTGTCTCTTCATAGCTACTAAACTTTTAATTTGTCTCAATCAAGTCACTATATAACTTTCTCATCCAAAATATTAATGAAATATTTTCATTCCGTCTAAAATATAATAGAATATGCTCATTTTATTCAAAATTTTAACGGAATATGCTCATTCTGTCCAAAAATACTAACGGAAAAGTTACGTGTGTTAATATTTTGAATGAAAAAGTTATAGGATGACTTAATTAGAACAAATTAAAAATTCAGTGGCTATGAAAAAATAATCAAACTTGAGTGACTAATTTGTGACAAATGACAAAATTTAGTGATGTCCAGCGAAATTTATCTAATAAAATAGAACAAAGTTGCAAGAAAACTTTTATACTGAACTTTATAAGATATTTTTTCAGTTCCACACTTTAGTTATAAAATAAATTAAAATTTAAAATTTAAATAAACAAGTCGAAGCAACCAGCAGCTTTGCTTTAGATGCGGTCATTCTTCTAAAAAGAAAAGGAAAATTGGAAGATTATTCCACGACAAAAAATGGAAGTACCAGCCAGACGATTCTGTGGCCCCACATGGCTGAGAGGTGCCCAATTCCAAGGAAATAAATCTGAATAAATCTGCTGTTATTCCAATGGAATAACAGGACCCTGTTATTCCGATCCCAACCATTCAACTTCATCAACATTTGTGCATGAAAAAATTTCTTCATTCAGATTCGCACATGAAAAATTTTGAATGGTTGAGATCGGAATAACAGAACTCTGTTATTCCATTGGAATAACAGCAGATTTATTTCCAATTCCCAAACCACATAACCTCTGTCATGCGAGAGCAAGTTGGGTCTGATGGGTTTTGGGACCGTCCAATCTACTTTAAGATTCATGTGCACGAATTTTAAAGCACACGCGAAAGTTACGGGTGCAAATCTTAAAGCAGATCGGACGGTCATCGAACCTATCGAACTCAGTTTAAGTCCGATGGACATCAGACCCAAATTGACCTCCTGTCATGCTGTTTATGGGATAAAAGAACGAACAAATTTTTTCAAAAAAGAGATGACATGTAGTACCCAAATACCCAATTATTAGGAGCTTTGTAAAATCATACCTAGATCCGAATATCATCAATCTGGTTTCTTCATAAAGTCAATTGCTTTTATTCAATCCAACTGAAGCATGGACCTGAATTGTACCGTTTTGCAACTACAATAAAATAGTAATTTCAGATTTCATTCAGATGTCATGTTATTGATGGAATTAGTTTATATTAATTATTTGAGGTGGTTAATTAAAAAAAATGAAAAACAATATAAGAGATTTTCTGTTTGAATGGAAAATATATAAAATGTTGAAGTTTGATAAAAAAAATAATAATCAATGATAAAAGCTTTAATCTATGTACATTCAAATTTTGAAGGATTATCTTGTTCCGTAAAGAATCTCAATAACAATTGTATGAGATATTTTCATCCCAAATTAGTCTAAAAGTAAAATGCCTATACGTCATCCTCCGACATCGTTATTTTTGAAAACCTTCGCAGAGGTTGTGAAGTCGCAAAGAGAATTGAACTTTTGACTTTTGAGTAACCAACAGTCCTAAGACTTTTTCCTAGCCAAATGTGCTACATTTCCTTTTTCAGGCTTTGACATCGTTAACTCTTGATTAATTTATTGATTGAGTGATACAATGCACTTTGATCCATACTACAGATCTATATTTTCCAATTTTCTAAATAGCGCGCTATAGCGTTTTCGGACCAAAAAAGTTATGACGCTATGGCCATATAACGCTGCTATAGCGCCGCTATATGGCCATAGCGCCGTTTTTTCAGCCATTATGAAGCGATAAACGCTATTAAACCTTTGATATTTTCATTGTGAAATCTAAATAGTTGATTCGAACCGTTCATCATAATCTCTATATGAAAATGTTTTTGGAGGCGAAATTTTACATTTTTTTAGATTTTTTTTACTATTTTTTTTGTAGGTAGAAAATCAATACTTTTGAATGGTCCAGAATCTTTAGATCAAGTGATTTTTGACCTATTTCAAAAATATTAAAAAAAAATTAACAAAATGTAAAATTTGGCATCCAAGTACATTTTCATATGTAGATTATGTTGAGCAGTATGAATCGATTGTTTGGACTTTGAAAATAGAATATATATATGAAATTATTACATGACCTACATTGCTCGCATATTTTATTCCTAATTTGTATCATTCTTTGTCGTGTAATTAATTATGCATGGAAAATCATATTCTTCAGTATTTTTTTTTTCTTTTGAAAAGGGAGGCAAATAGCTACGAGCTCCAATATTAGATGAACGGATATTATTTTTAATTTATACCGAACCTTTTCGTTTCAGCCCAATAATGAAAATTGTAAAAGAAAAAGGAACAAAACCCGGCCCAACTCATTTGTGTCGCCATCCCAGCCCGTGTGCACCACCTCACCTTCTCTCGTCTCTCTCGATTTTCAGTCTTTCAGAGATAAAACCTAACCCTAGAATATGAACCAAACGAGAGGAGAAAGAGACGAGACGACCGTGGCTTCCCTTTGACCGCCCGTTGACTTTACAGCTCTTCCCGGTCCGATCCGATTTGATCGTGAGAGAGAGAGAGAGAGACGACCCACTGAATTAGACTGAACCTGTTTGTCTCTAGGTAACCTTCGCTGCTCTTCTTGATATGTGCCTTGATATGGTTATGATGCCATGATATGGAATTTGTTTTAAATTAGTGCAAGTTAGTGGTTTATGCTTTGAACGCTTGATTATACGGGTACAAAAAGCGAATGCTATCATGAAAATTGGCTTCGTTCAGTATGTCCACGATTTATGTGGAATTGAATGTTTAGTGGATCAATTGTTGTTATGATTGGATCGGACTTGGTTTTGACAGGTCAATTGCTTTCTACTCTGCAGTTCGGTCAGTGGTATTATCCTATTCATGTTAGATGTGTATTTCAAGTTAGTATTGGCTTGGTTGTGTATTTCATGTAATCCTTTAATTCGAGTAGTTGTCAGTCTTGACCTTATGTTACCCCGCTCCATTTTTATTGAAATATGGTTCTATGTGTGTTGCTGTTGATGTACTATGTCTCTATTGAGCACAGAAGTAATAATTGTAATAAATCCTTTCTACCTTTGGAAAAAAAGGAAGAAGGTAATTTAGCAACTGTGGCAGAGGTGGTGTGCAAAGTGCTGGCTGGTGCATAAAGTACTATACCATAATACCAGTAGGTCAATATGGGAATGATCAATTGATCAGTGAAATTTTACACATTCTGGTTTGGCAGCATAGAATATTTTGTGCTTTATCTTTCTTCCATAACAAATTCTTTGAACTATTTTGGCTTGTAGGATTCTATGGATTCTCCCAGAAGTGATGCATCAACAGATAAGGTTGAGACGGGGCCTTTGTTTCGTAAACCTTCAAGCGATACAGCTAGTAGAACATATCGTCGACCCACTCATGTATCTCAGTCAGATTCATCCTCTTCAGATGGTAAGCTTCTTACCAGTAGCTGTTTTTATTATCTGGTTTTATCTATTTTTATTTTCATATTCTCCTGTAATAGTCACAAGCTCTCTTATGTTTGGTCCTTTTGTGTACAAGCAGATAACAATGAGCATGAAAGAATCCGTAATGCTACTTCTCAGAAGAACAGTGCCAAGGTGGGATCAAATGACCAGATGAGAAATGATGAAGAAAGGGAGGTTGAGAGGAGACGGTCGTATAGCCGTAGTGACAAGTATCATGACAGATACTCTGATAAATATTCTTACCGTGAATCTAGAAGACAGGAAGATAAAGATCGTAGGAGAAGAGATGTTAGGTATGGTGAGGAGAGTGGTAGGGACTATGCAAGGTCTTCTCGCTCCGAGAGGTCGGACAATTCGGATAATAAAGACAGGATCAAGGATAGAGAAAAGGAGCATGAAAGATACACTAGTAGAAGGAAAGATGTGGATTCAGGCAGAGACCATTACTCTAGAGAGAGAGATAACAAGGAATTCTATGATGACAAACGGGGCTTGCATAGGAGCCCCGAAAGGTATGATAAGAATGAAAAAATGAAGGAGAAGAGCAGGTACAGGGAAACTGATGAGGGAGAAATAGAGGGGGTCGACAGGAGGAAACAGTATCGAAGGGAAAATGAAAATCGCAAGTGGTCTGAGCCAGCAAGTTCATTTGGCCGTGAGGAGAAACAGAGGGAGACAAAGTTTTCTAAACCTGGTTAGTTCGTTCTCATCTCAAACATTGTATGCGTGTTACACGAAGGGATTTTGAACGGGTCTAACCAAGGTTTTTAAATTCTGAAGGATATGTTCTCACTACAAGTTATTATGTTAAATTGATTGTTATCATGGTGTTAGTACCATAGTCTTGACATTAGATTATGATTTCACCTTCATTTTCTTGCTTTTCTATGTTTTGTTCTCCTATTTGGCTGATGTACTTGGTTGTACTAAAAAGTTTCTGATGTAAACCTTTAGTGAGCATACTGCAAACAATAAATTTGCAATTTATTTTATTGTACAGCTGAGACTAATGTGGAGGAAAAGGCGGGAAGTTCAAAGCATGTGACAGAGGCATCTAAAGATAGACATGATCATGCATTACCAGCCTCTACGGTAGAAAGGCAAGCTGGAGTTGGTACTGATCTCAATGCAGCAAAATTTGCAGCAATGAAAGCTGCTCAATTTGGTAGGTTCTTTTTGTAAATTGACATATCACCTCTTTATGATGTGTCTTTATTGGTTATATAAATCTATTTGATTGTAAACTGCAGTGAATAAAAACATAGGAGGTGGAGCTGTTGGTGGACCACTAACCACCGAGCAAAAGAAGAAGCTTCTTTGGGGAAACAAGAAGAACGAATCTACTGGACCAGAGGTAAATTTAACTCCTCTTTCTTGTTGTCTGTTGTGCAAGACATACAATCTAAGTGATTTTCTGTCGCTTTGTTCTTTTGCCTTGTATTCATTTCAGACAGTAAAAAATTGGAATAATCTGTTTACGGACCGTGAACGCCAGGAGAAATTCAACAAACTCATGGTTAGTTTCTTGTCCTTCTCTTTTATTTTTTCCTATCTGGTTATATAGTTAAATTGCAAAATGTTATTTAGATGACCAGATAGAGTTGATGTACATTTCCTCTGAATATTATTTGGAGTTGTACCGGTTACTAACACGTTTTTAGAATCTGAGGATGCCTTGGTACATATGGCCTGATGTAGGGTGTGAAGAGCGACGTGATTCCAGAGGAAAAGGAAGGAAATCAGCAAGGCAAGAGCAGAGAGGAGTTGGATATGGACTTGGAGAAGCAATACACTGCTGGCCTTCGCCGCAGAGATGGCCGAACTGTTGGGCTTGGTCTGTAGTACTTTTCTTCATGTACCTACCACAAACTTGTCTTGTTGTTGGATCTAATTATTTGTTGTTTTATATTTTGGATTCCAGTAGTATCTGTCTTGAGAGAGGTTTGTTGGATTGGCTTGAAATTACCTTTTGTGCGCTTGTAATAGTTCTAAGCAAAACCTTGCATCTTAATATCAAAGGAAATAGTTTTATGGCTAATATATATCCTCTAAAATCTGAAGCACTTTTTAATTTTAGCAACTTCAATATATGTCATTAAAACAGATGAAAATGATGTGCCACCATAATTGGTAACATGGGTCTTTGTTAATTTGAAAAAAAGTAACTCTTACAAAGAAAATAAATTTAGAATGCATGTTGTCGGACTTTCTCGTTATCATTATATTCCGACTTCTTTAATTTTTTTTTTTGAATGATAGAAGGTTGTCACTTCTTCAAAAGGGTAATAAAAGGTCTGACAAATCCAATGTACTTAATTGTGTATTTACAGGATTGAATATGAGGTTTGAGCAGCTGGGTTTAGGTTATATCCCTTCTGTGCCCAATTCAGTCCCTTAGTTGCTTGTGCACACATGCATATACTTTTTACCTTCATTTGATAGCATATTTAAGGAATATTTTAAAATCAATTTTGCTGAACCATCTTGACCGTTAAGATTGTCTAAAACAAGCAGATGAAAACTTAAATTTAAATTCATGAAATGAGAGCTAACAGATAACTGATTTCATATTAAAGCATATAGTATCTTTTTCAATATAGTATATGAAGGCGTAGCAAACTCTTAACCAAAAATAAAATAAAAAATAAAACAGAAACTAGCTAGCAACACTGAGCTTATAACTACTAAAATAATTAATTATATCTTTTTTCAATATATATATATAACACACTTAAACTTCCAGTATTTTGCCTTGAATAAGTGCTTTGGCTCTTCTAACCTCCTCCGGTCGACCAATTATGAAAACCTATCAAGAAATTCAACAAATTAAGTCTACAAAACACCGATAGTTCTGAAATTAGAATATCACTAAAAAATGTGTTACACATTGTATTACTAAATTCAAGTATCATTCATTTTCTGTTCCATTAATGAAAAGTTCATGTATCAATATTCATTTTCTGTTCCGGTAATTGGTACATAAGAGAATTAATTAAAAGCAATTAAATTTTTTGGAAACCTTGGGTTGTTTGTATAAATGTTAAATAAGAGGAGGAGAGAGCAAATTTACCTTCTTTGCGGTACCCTCAGCGAAAATTTTTGCTCTAAAAATGAAAATAATAATAATAATCAGACAATAAAAACATCGTGATATATAGTTGCAAAATGTTAGATAGAATATTTGATTATTATATCAGTGCATACTTGGAAGATTGCCTGACAGACCGTACAAAGGAACCTTTCTTGCCTATTACTGGTCCCATTCTGTGAGATGGTATGTTTAGCATTGATAGGATCTCCCTTTCAGGTATTTGTTCAGCACCTATTTCATATGTGAAAGGCATTTATTTATATTAATCAGTATAATAATAACTGAAGAGAGAAAAATATACAATATCAACTTGCATCAGAAAACCTGGAATCAGGCTAAGAGGTGGCCATTCTGCATTAGTGTCGTCCAAACAATAACACCGGCAATAAAGTGCACCACGAACGAATACACGCGATAGAGATTGGTTCGATATGACACTCCTATAATAAATACATTAGTACTATTTTATGAAAGAATTATTCTGGCAAAGATTGATTTTTTTATCAAAGAAGCAATAATAATATAATAAAAATTTGGTCTATAGACTTAACCGCAATAGCGAGGATCAGCAAGAACAGCAACAAAAGACATATAGTCGTCTTCTACTCGTTTTATCTGACCTTCTTGTTCCTCAATTATACTATATGCAACCTGTGTTGTCATACATACATAAAAAAGAAGTAAGAGAGAATTTATTAGGAACTATAATTAGGAATAAATAATCTCTCTGTCCTAAGTTTTCGAGCTTAATATATTACCTGAGTATCCATAACATTGTTTAGCTTGATGCCAAACTGAAAATACAAAGCCTGCAAATCCTCATGAGATATATATGATTGTTACAATATGTATAAACTCTCTCTCTCTCTCTATATATAGAACAATTAATGTCACTAGATTGAGTCTATAATAACTTGCCTCGCTATCTCTTTTACAATCATGAATTACTTTGGTAACATAATTTGACTCAAGTGCTGGTTTGCATGCTTCCATGACTGCTGCACCACCTCCAATTGCATCAACTATGTATATTGCATCAGAAAATGCAAGCTGAAAGAACAAACAATATACAAAATTAAAAAATTATCATTTCATCCTTAAAAATAATCCTAAGACTTTTGAGATAAGATAGAAAATGAGATATTGAGAATTGTTATTTCATTGATTATCTCGGTTAGTACATAGGAGCTGTATATATAGACTACAGGATTCCTTCTTACAGAAGCTAATACAATTCCAGAAGCTACTATCTAACAGAAAGTCAAACTTCCTAACAGCTCAATTAATGACTAACTAACTAATCTCTTCCACTTCCTTAGAATGGGCTTGGTCCATTGCACCAGGTATTGTATTAAATCCCTACCAGTATTCTCATTTAGATTACCTGCATGATGCAAAGAGTGCCATAACGGGACAGGTTAACGCCTTCACAGTCAAGGCCAATAACAAGTTGGTTCTCTGGTGAAGGTTTTAGAAATTCAACCGGGAGTTGAGATTGTTGTGTAACGATGTGAATCGGCACTGCTGTGAAGTTGTTACCACCTAATAGATGAATAAAACAGAATTCACAAGTTCTGATAGGTTCTTCTATAGACAGGATAGCAACATTAATTAATTTGAGATAATTTATGATAACAATTTTAATCCATAAATCCGGTTTACACTACTAAAATGCCAATTTAGCTTTATCTTGAAAAAAAAAAGTATAGCATTTGTAAAATTAAAGAGCTCTATCAGCACAGTATTAGTCTCTATTTCACCAAAATTTCACTGATACAGCTGATCATGGATAATTTAGAGAGTACAAAAATACATAATTATGAAACAGAAAATTCTTCCTTCAACATTGATTTTATTTTTATGCATGAGATGAAGGTCAAAGTCCTCAAATCATACCAGAATTAAAGAGCTCTACAGTTGGTAGCTGCTATCAACTTTTCAAAAAAAAAATTAAAGAGATCTATCAGCACAGTAATAGTCTCTATTTCACCAAAATTTCATTGATACAGGTGATCATGGATAAATTAATAATTTAGAGAGTACAAAAATACATAATTATGAAAATAGAAAATTCTTCCTTCAACATTGATTTTATTTTTATGCATGAGATGAAGGTCAAAGTCCTCAAATCATACCCAGATGGGTTCAAATATATTGTCATTTACATTAAAAGAAATATATACATACATCAAAACCATAAAAAAACTGCCAATTAAGGAAATAAAACTAGAGAAGGTGATCTGATAACCTGAGGTGATGGATGAATGAGTCTTAGACTGGTTTAGGAAAGATGTGTGTGGATTTGAATTAGATGCATCCATGATTCAATCAATCCAAATCCAACGTTGACTGTAGGTAGTGGTTGACAGAGAGGAGGAAGAAGAAAGGCAGGTGTACAAGTGCTAAGTTTCATCTACAATTGCCTGTATTTATAGGGTAAGAACTAGGGTGTTCTTAAGTTCACCAAGCCCCTAGGTGAACTCAAGTCTAAAACCCATCGGATCAGCTTCAAACGACGAATCCGAACCGTTGAAACCCACCTACCTTACGAGTGATGCGTCTACATGTAAAAATTTTATACTTTCGGATTAATTTAAGATAAAGTCAAGCGGTCAAAATTAGAAAGTTAATAAATTAATTTTGATGCATTCATTTTTTGACGTTTTTTGACCACTTGACTCTATGCAAAATTAATTTCCAAATTTAAATATTTTGCATGTAGACGCATCACTTGTAAGGTAGATGGGTTTCAACTGTTTCGATTCGCCGTTTGAAGCCGATCCGATGGGTTTTAGACTTGAGTTCACCAAGGGCTTGGTGAACTCAATAGCACCCTAGTTCTACCCGTATTTATATATATATATATATATATATATATATATATATATATTACTGCTAGTTCCGAAATTTTATTTATAGCCTTTAAAAAATAAAATAAACCAAAACACCCCAAATTGTGGGGAATTCCAAAAATACCAGGGCCTCCAAACCAATATGTGACACCATTCTTGGGGGGCACAGATTGGCTTGGAGGCCCCTCAAAAAACCTAAATATATTTAATATTACATTCGTTATTATAGGGGCGGATCCAGGATTTTCGCCAAGGGGGGCAAAAAAAATATCGAATCGGGTTTAAATCCATTAACTAATTGGGTACTCGATAGAAAATAATGTTTTAACTTATATTTTTCAATGCTTTGACTTATAATTTTTGATGCTCTGACTTATAATTCTAATTACCAATCAAAATTCAACAGATTTATTTCAATTTTAACTCTAAATTTAATCCGAATTACAAATTAAACGTCCAAAGGGGGGCAAAAAAAATTTCAGGGGGAGGCAAAGTCGGTCGGAACCGATAAATCTCCACTAAAACTCAAAATTCAGGGGGGGCAGATGTCCACCCTGGAACACTCTGGGTCCGCCCCTGGTTATTTGGGTTTTTAATTGGGGGTCGCCAAGCCAATTTGCGGCCTCCTAAGAATGGGGCTGCATATTGGTTTGGAGGCTCTGGTATTTTTGGAATTCCCAACAAAACATGAGTTTTTAGTTTATTTTTTTTTTGGAATATGATCTAAATAAAAATTTCGCCTGCTAGTTGGAAGATGGAAATCATGGAATGCATTGTCATTATCAATTAAATAATTAATTAATTAGCAATCCGAGCACTCAGTCTGTATAACTTAATTTCCCTGTCGGATCATATGGTTACTTTTGATTATCTATATATCTAAATTTCTAAAAATTTGCTGATTCTCAAATTTTTAATATTATGTAGTAATTGTGAAAATGGTAGGATGTACCAGTAAACTTTGTAAACCATAAAGTAGAAGAAATTAATATTATTTAATTTGTATATAAAAAATAATCCGTTGCGTTTATTACTTTGAAACGTTAAATCTAACTCAATTTTACTTTTCTATATTCATTGTTGCAAGGTGCAATTTTAAAACCAAAAAAATTCTAAATTCATTGTTAAGAAGTGATTAGCATAATAATTCATTAAAAAAAATTCTAAATTCTAAATTCATTCTACTTCACCTCTGACAATTTCTTGATAATTTGTTGCAAGTTTTGTACTAAATCAGTAAATCCCACATATTGATCAAGTCCTAATTGTTAATGATCACCGATTGACAAAATCTTAATTAATTTGCATACGATTTACATGCATGATAGAAATTATCATTATTGCTATATATTTCCCTATTAATTTTGATTATGATCAATTGGTATGTTTCATTCATATTTGTTTTATTTGTGCTACTCTAAACTTCAAGTTCTTATTACTATTTTTCTTACATAAATTAGGCTAGTAATAGTTTATATCCGTTATTTTTAAGAACAATACAAGTAGTATATCAAGGAAATACTTTCGGCCTAGTTTGTTTTGGTAAATTGGACTCAATTAGTAATTTGAAAATTACAACCTATTCGACAGGCAGGGACGTGATTCGGTAGGTGGCTCGGGTAGAGGTGAGAAGGGAGTTATGGAGGCAATTTGAATCCGAACCCATTTAGAAAAAAAAAATATGAATCCGATTTTGCCTACTCTTGACTCAAATCTTGGCTATGCCAATGGGGACGGTCCAGATTAATCTCAGCCGGACCAAACTCAATCTAGTGTCTACAAAAATTGTAGGGGATCCGCTTTGAGAAACGTGCCGAGTTAAAAGAACGGTCCGGATTTAGTTATTGCACTTCAGGTACCTTGGGGCAGCCGAATTATCGGTGACACGCAAAAGAAATAAACGACGTAACCCTAATGACGTAATCGGCTGCATCAATGGACCCTACTTTTGTGCCCTCATTATTTTCTATTGCTCGTAAACCGTATCAAATGAACCAACCAGGTCGTTACCCAACCTGCTTGTACTTCAATTTCTCATCTGTTACACGATCGTGTTCCGAGTCTTCGCCTCAGAATTATGAACAGAGAAGAAAGATTAGATAGAGCGTCGTCGGCGTCTTTCCGAGGGAATATGTTTTAGGCAGCTTTAATGCTCAATGCTTTATATCTCCACAATCCTTTAATGCTTTAAATCCTTTAATCCTTTAATGCTTTAAAGAGTTATTCCTTACTTAATGTACAAGTATATTTAATTTATTTTATTTTTTAATTAATTTTTTAAATCATTTTTTTACATTAATTTTTAAACAGTAGCTCTCAAATCGAAAAATATTAGTTGCATTGTATGTGGGCGGGAAACTTGTCTGGGGTGTGGAGGGAGCACAGTACACTAAGGAGGCAGCATATGGCTTCGAGATGAATGAAAATACCTCATTTGTGGAACTTAAGGGAATGGTGTACGAAAAGACTGGTGTAAACCTCAACCGGTATGACGTAGATTTACTTACTCGGATTAACACAATAAGGGGGTAGACCTTACTATACCAGGTATCCAATAACAGATGAGACGTTATAGAGGAGTATTTATAATACTTTTCAGTCACAGGGTACTCCGGAAATGGACTTATATTCCAGGAGAGTTCCGCGTCAATCCGGGGTTGGAACTTCTAGGGAAAATACAAGTTATGACAACTCGGGTTATGACAACCCGCGTCACTTGAGTTATGACAAATCGGGTTATGACAACCTCTGCCACTCGGGTTATGACAACTCCCGCCACTCGGGTTATGACAACTCCGTCACTAGAGTTATAAACCGTACGTACCACCTGTTTATGACAATTATGTACCTAATTATACCACTGATCGTAACATAGACGATTATACCACCGAGCTACCACCACCACCACCTCCTCCTGAAACCGCAATCCAACCCAGATTTCCATTTGTACCACCATCAATACCTATACTAGCACCCATTGTTACCCGGAGTGATATTGACCTTCATAGTGAAGGGATCGATGCCATACCAGAAAAGGATTTGGACACGGGTGATGATTGGGACGGGGATTGGGATTCTGATAACTTATCAGATGGTGATGGAGATTATTTACCTAGGGAAGACAGATTTTCGATTAGAGGTCGGACAGATAGGCATCTGTGCCCCACATTCAACGATACCACTCATTTTGAAGAAGCAGACATAAGTTGGTTTGGGAAGCGTGTCGTATACAATTCGGAGCTTGCTCCGCAGCAGGTTTATACCAACTTAGATGAACTTATGAAGAAAATCAACGAGGTTCATGTTCATGGTAACTGGGAGTGCAGAGTACAAAAAAGGGACCAAAAAAGGTTAGTTATTATTTGTAAAGACGCACCGCGTTGCGACTTTCGTCTTTTTGCAACCCCTGTGGGTAAGGGGAAGGCATGGATTATTAAGAAGTGTGAACCACCTCATACATGCAAGTCTGCGTCGTCAAGGACAGACCATGCACAACTTACGACTTCACTTATTGTCGATGTAATTGAGAAGGATGTTAAGGAGGACCCATCGATGAGCATTAAGGAGGTCGCTAGACATGTCAGACGCGTTTACTAATATGTCACCCCAAAATACAACAGGTTGTGAAGAGGGCATGAACTTGCGATCTACCGAATGTTCGGTAGTTGGCATGGTTCATACAACTTGCTTGCACCATTGCTTCATGCCATAGCAAGTACAAATCCCAGCACAAAGTATGAATGTTGGAATCTGAGCATACCCGATATCGATGGCGCATTGCAATTCGAGGCTATAGCATGGGCTTTTGGTCCATGTATTCAAGTTGTGCCATACATTAGACCGGTCATCAGTATAGATGCATGCTTCCTATCTGGACGTTACGATGGGAGACTGTTGATAGCATGTGCATATGATGCTAAAAACCAGTTGTTGTCTTTGGCCTTTGCAATTGTTGAGAAGGAGAATGGTGAAAATTGGGGATTTTTCATGAGCTTTTTACGAAGATAAGTGGTTGGCAGCATGTTCTTTTGTGTCATATCAGACCAGCACAAAGGAATGAAATATGTTTTTGATCGTAGATATTTTGGGTGGTCGACAGTGGTCGACAGCGTACAGCGACTGTGTGCACAGGTTGTGTATGCAACACGTTGCAGACAACCTAAGTAAGAATACTGGATACGACAAATGGGTTGCAAATACATTCAAAATTGGTTGCAGGAGGAAGAAGTCGAGAAGGGTGGAAGAGATGTTCAAAGAGTTTGCCAAGGTATGTATATTTTTATTTTTGGTATTTAACATATTGTAGATGAAATTTTTCTGAATTATTTACTTATATTTTCTCATCTAAAATTATATTTTTGTGTAGTACTGTCCAAAGGTAAATGCGTACTTACTCAAGGTGGGAAAAAATAACCCCAGAGATCTGCAAGAGCCACCCGGAAATGAGAAAATATTTTAAGCCCGTGATAGAGGTTACCGATGGGGAATTATGACCACAAATGGGTCCGAGTCCTTGAATATTGTTTTCAAGCAGAGCCGGATGTTGCCCGTGGCAGCAATTGTAGATGACACATTCTACAAGTTAAATGCATGGTTTGTTGAACGGCGTATTAAAGCCCTCGAATTACTGACCAGGAATCAAACATTTTCAACAAGGGTGGAGGGAAAACTAAGAAAACATAGGGAGAAAGGTTCAGTTATGAAAGTTGTCCCGTACGGGAATCACACCTTGGAATTCAAAGTGCATTGTCCAGGTGAGTACGTTCCAACCAGCCGTAGACCAGATGGGACTATGGAGTTTGTGAAAAGGATGTTCAAGTATGTTGTTATTTTTGGACCTAACAATACTGTAACATGTACTTTCGAAGGAATCCAATTAGCTCACGTACCTTGTTCTCATGTTATGGCGGTGTCCCGAGATAGAAACTTCTCTGAGGATGATTTTGTCGCAGACATGTACTGTACCGATGATCAGAGTCAAAATGATGATGAATTACGTAGGGTTTTGGCTTAGGTTTTGCATATTATCTCAAACTTATGTTTAATTTATTAGAGAAAAAGGCTACTGTCACCCTTCTTTATGTTTTATTGCAGAAAACAAGTTTTGGGACTATTTTACATCAAATGGAGCAAGAATCGGATCAATCGGATAAGTGACGCTCATCGACTAAGTCTTTGTTACGGCCCGTATTACCTAATACGGATCCAGCCAAATATAGACCAGGAGATAGCGCAATACGCATTAAACCCTTCAGCGACATGGTCTCAATACGGACCGTATCAGCCAATACGGTCCGTAACCAAGACGCCTCTTGGGGAATAACTGCCGACAGCTGTATCCAGACCTTCTTCCTTGGCCTCCACTCAACCCCAGACGTCCCTCCACTCCTATATAAGCACCCTAGACATAATTGTTTAGTATCTTTGTAATTTGGGTTATTTTGATTAAGTGAGAAAGAGAGGAGTGATTGTAACCATGTTGTTCCGCGGCTAAGTTCTTTTCTTAGGGGCTAGACAGTAAACCTTGTTACTCTTGATGCTTTGATATATATATTTTCTGTTGATTATGATTTCTTGTTGTTTAATCGAAATGCTTTTGTGATTTATTATCCCTTCATCTAAGTTCGATTATCTAGTTTAATCTATTAGGGTAATGACAGTACTCTAATGGTAAGAAAAACTATGTTGCACGAGTTAGCCTCGTTGAGATTTATTAGATTTATGTGAAGAAAACCTTAGCGGGGAAACCATAAATCGGAACAACAAAACGCGAACCAAGTTCTATCATTTGTGTAAGATAAATCGCAGTGATCTGTGTAGTAACTTGTGTATTTAAGAGATCAGTCATTTGCGTAAGATAACTCGCAATGTCCTATGTAGAATCTCGATGAAAGATCTGTCATTCTTGCATAAGATAACTCGCAGTGACCTATGTGGTGTATTTCATAAAACAATAATAGAAAATCAGACCAGACAGAAGTATATTATCAAAGTGGATTGAGTAGCAATGGTGTGTCGAAACCCTAGAAATTCTCATCTCTATCTTTATTTTAATTACTTTTAATTGTTTCCAAATTTACATTGATCACAACTTCAACTCTCAATTTTCAGATTTCGTCTAGCCTTTCGAAATATTGTGATTTGATCGCTCAAGACTCTGAACCAATATTCCCTGTGGATCGATCTCGAATATACTACTAGATAGGATTATGCGCTTGCAGTCCGAACCGATAGCATTTCCGAGTTTATAAATTTTAAAGAAACATCGCTCTCTTTTGAGTGATCAACCGACTACCTTGCGAGTACTTAGGGTGCATCTTTCCATCCTTACCCCAACCAGTATGCGTGGCCGGCCTATATTGGGGGTAGAATCATGCCCGCAAAGGGGTGGATCAGGCTACAGAGAAGGCCCCACAAGCATGCTGTATTGACCATGGACCAGATGCAAGGTAGGCGAATGGGACATCAACTCGCCGTTCAACTTCTAACAGGCAGCGAGCATGTACATTTAATTTTATGTTTTATTTTATATTTTATGATTTCAATATCATACCATGTTTGTTGAACTGGAATGTAATGTAGATGCCATAAACGAAGCCAATGAAAGAGAAAATGCTAGAGTTATTGCTGAGGCAACTGATAGTAGCCAGCGTACTCATGAAAGCCCAGGAACCGGTAGTAGCCATGGAGAGACATCCGGTAGTGTCGCACAACCATCTGCAAGCAGACCCAGAACTCGTCGACTTATTTTGTTCGGACGTCGTCGCTGATTACCAAGTTACTTGAGATGCATGTTGTGACCTATTTTATTTAGATGTATGTTGTGAACTATTTTAATTGATAGTTTGTGAACTATTTAATTTATAGTTTGTGAAATTATTTTATATGCTTGAGTTTTGTTATTTTCATAACTTAATTACATATACAAAAATTGACAACATAAAATATAAACATACACAAAATTGATGAAATAAAGTCTACAACATAAATTCTTAATAAGTAGTACTACTTCTTACAACGAGCCTTGAAAGTACATGGAACAAAGTCATCATCGGATTTTGCCGGATCTGGATCAGTCATAGCAGACAAGGTAGCCTTACCAGTATAAGTATACGGAACAAACTCATCGTCTGATGTTGAAGGCTCTGGATCAACCTTCTTCTTTTTCGAAAAATTGCCGTAGGAGTTTTCCACAAAGTCATCGTATGAAATTTCATACCGAATAGGCCATCTAAAAAATTCCTTCATCGTACATACATGGCAGTTCCGGGAATCACGGCATACTTCATAGTTGTTCTTTTTTCCCTCATTTTTTTCTCGATCACTAATTGACCCTCCTCTCACTACGCCATGATAGAACGACCTACCTTGGTTGCTCTCTTTCTCTCTACCTCGACTGTTACTGTCCATCCTTCTCGTCCAAAAAAATAAATTTAAAAAATAAATTAAAAAGACAAATTAAGCTAATCAATTAAAAAAATTTGTGAAGATCTACCTCTATTGTTATCTGAAATCGCCACAAAATCGCATATCTTTCTTCATCTTCTTTCTCTTTCAGCTAAGTTAGAATGAATTTGTGAGTGGGCAGGAGAGAGAAAACTGCCTTAATAGGGGTTTTATAGCGGACCGCCCCACTAGAGGCTGTTTGGTGCAGGCAGTGGACCGCCCCACTGTGGGGCGGTCCGGGTAGTTTTAATAAAAATTTGGAGGAGAGGGCAGATTTGCTAAATTTTTTTTTTTTGGATATTAATAAAAAAATCGGCCTAATTAAAATGTATGTAAGAAAAGTAGTAATAAGAACTTGAAGTTTAGAGAAGCACAAATAAAACAAATATGAATGAAATCATAATCAAAACCAATAGGGAAATATATATAATTTCTACCATGCATGTAAATCGTATGCAAATTAATTAAGATATTGTCAATCGGGTGATCATTAACAATTAGGACTTGATCAATATGTGGGATTTACCGATTTAGTACAAAACATGCAACAAATAATCAAGAAATTGTCAAAGATGAAGTAGAAATAGATTGAGCAAAACAAAATAACATGTAACAAACAAAACAAGATTTTGTCGAATAATAGGAACAACTAGCAATGCCTCGCTTTGCTTCGGCAGCACCTTTGTTTGAGATCTTATTCTACATTATTAAATCATCAGATAATTACTTTACTATTTTTATGCTTCAACTTCCGAGCATGGATGCAAAAGACCAGATTACAGTACTTTATTAGAAACCGCTGTCAATGAATGTTTCTTCACCTCGAACACCATCAAGTGTAGATGAGATGAGATGTGTACATATATACCTAAATTACAGAGATAGATATCAAATAAAAGAGCACTTCTTAATTGACACATGCATGGCGATAATCATAGAATACAAATAAAAAAAAGGTTAGGGTAGGGTAGTATCAGAGGCGGAGCCACATACATTGAATGGGGGTCAATTGACCCCCATTCATTTTGAATTTTTTTTTTTTTATACTCTATTTTAATATAGATTAAAGTAAAATATTATAGATAGTGTGAAATTGATCCCATTCGTAATAGAAAATTTTTATATGCTTGACCCCCATTCACGTTTGACCCCCATAATCTGAAAGTCTGGCTCCGCCCCTGGGTAGTATACCTCAGAAATCTGGGAATCAATTAGTCGAGGGACAAGCTCATCCGTAGCAGCTAAGTTTTGAATCTTCTGATCAGTTAATTAATTGGTGAAAAGGTTTGAGTTAGCATAAACCCTAGTAGAATTATACTTTAATTTGAACAACACTCTCTCCTGGTGATCGAGAAGCAACATTTAATTAGACGATTAATTAGGTGTATCAAATAAGAGAAAATACAAAATTTAATTATAACAAAGAAAAAATCAACTAACCTCCTTTTGTCGTGCACCTCTAGAACAAAATGCATTTCATACTCTTTTTCCTAATAATGATATCTATGATAAAAAAAAAACAATTCTATAACTGCACATTAATTGTTTGTAGTTACTATATTCTTTGTATGTCCAATGTTAATCTAAAATAAAATATAACATACACATACAATATACACTGTATAAAATAGATCACAAATAAGAAACTGAAATTCATCCCTTACATTCATTTTTTCTGTTACAGTTTAGTTACACTTATTTTTATGTCTACAATATTATTTTATCTCAATTTTAATATAACTTTATGTGTATTATCATTTTATAATTTTCCAACTATTTTCATGCAACTGTTTTGTAAATTGCATATAGTTTGAAATTCAAATTCAAATCATACATATATATAGTTATGATCTTATCAAGAAGCTAAGGTAATTATTTTTCAGATTTTTCAGACAAAAATAAAGTGCATTTATTTTAAATAATTCTTAGGCATTTTATAGTTCTGAAATGTGCATCAGGTCATGTAGAATAGTTTCTGGTACAAACTTCCTTTTATTTGATTTTCAGAAATTATTTTTACTTTTTAAAACTGTAAATAGTGTGATTTTGTAATTGTAGGTTAATTGAATGAGGTTGAAACCAAATGGAAAATATGTTCCGCTAATTTTTCTATGAGCCACAAAATACCAGAGTGAAATTGAGAAGATATTGGACTTTCTACATGAGAAAATTCCTAAAAGATGTGAACCTAATATTATAATCCAGATCAATAATAAGAGAACTGTCACCTAGAGCATTTTACTTATTAATGCTTATATATCTGGCTTCTATTGACCTTTTGCAAAATATTGATTTTTCAGGAAAAAAAAAAAATGTTTGGAGATTTGAATGAGAGAATAATTTATCTGTCAGATTTAAAAAGTAAATATTCTGTTGTATTACTGGAAGTGAACTTCGGATAACTTCAATATTATTCATTTTAGACAGGTATAATTGCATAATCAACCGCATCAAGAGAGTAATATTGACAAGAAACCATGGATAAGAAGTTAAAAAGGAGGGAACTTATAAAAAAATACCATTTAATCAACAATCACTTACTGTTAAGAGACTTCAAATTATCCAGGACAGTAAGTATATGATTTTGTCAATATTAAAATTAAGCCTGGGATCTTCTTATCCGGAAATAAATTAGCTGAAATTCTGAGATCGGGTACTGTTCACCCTGAAATCCCTGCAATCCGAAATCCAGCATCAAATTTTTTCGAGAATGCATCTCGAAACAGCTGGTTTTTCCTTACACGCATCTCGGAACAGTTCAACGGCTGGATTCGGATTGCAGGAATTTTAGAATGAATAGTATCGACCTAGAATTTCAGCAGATTCCGATCCTTCTTATCCAGGACTGTAAGTCTATAATCTTGTCAAATCTATGGCTTCTATTGGCCTTTCAGAAATATTTTGGAGATTTGAATGAGGAAATAATCTATATATCCAACATATTTTAAAAATATACATATTCTGTTGTACTACTGCTTCAAGTGAACTTCAGATAAATTCAATATTATTCTTTTCAGTCAGATATCATTCCACATAACCCTTGTATTTACTGTAATAGCAAATATTAATTTACTAAATTAATTACAGCTCTCTTCTCTTTTATATTTTTTTTTTTGAAATTTTTTTACTATTTTTTTTAAATTTCTTAAAATCAGTGTTTTAATATGGTAAAAAAAATAGTTTAAAAATTCTGAAAAATAGAGATTTTCAGAAATTCTAAAAGGAATAGTAAAAAAATTCCAAAAATATTAAATTTGTTTTCCAAGCACATTTTAATATTTCAATATGGAGATCATGTTATGTGAACGAGAGTCTAATCATGAGTATGGCTAGCATCATTATCATTTCAACATATATAACCCCAATTTCAAAAATCTATTGAATCGACTTCAAATGGTGAATCTAAACCGTTCAAACCGATCAACTTCAATAGTTTACATGCAAATTTATATTTTTTTAATTTATTTAGTATCAAGTTAAGCGGTCAAATGTGGGAGTTTTTAAGTTAATTTTAATGCATTATTTTTCAACATTTTTAACTACTTTACTTGATATTAAAATGACTCGAAAAAAAAAATTTTGTATGAAAATACATTACTCACAAAAAGTTTGAACAATTTGTATTAGTCGTATGAAGTCTATTCAATAAATTTTAAAATTAATATCATATGACAGCAATATCATAGTAGCCATACTCTAATTATTGAAAAAGTTGCATTGCTCGGGGATCCTACATTGTGAATTTGCATGGCCTATGATAGACGATCAATTGTAAGCCTGTTTAAGGGTAATGAGTAAGGGTCTATTTATATTTTTTTTGTCTAACATGAGCGTAGGCTAGTAAGGGCCCATTTGATTTGATTTGGGCCGAATACAGTTGTTCTTACTGATGATATTATTTTTTATTTTTTTGTCTAACATGAGCGTAGGCTAGTAAGGGCCCATTTGATTTGGGCCGAATACAGTTGTTCTTACTGATCATATTATTATTATTTTTTTTTGTCTAACATGAGCGTAGGCTAGTAAGGGCCCATTTGATTTGATTTGGGCGAATACAGTTGTTCTTACTGATGATATTATTTTTTATTTTTTATTTTTATATTATTAAAGTGTACCGGTACTTCAATAACTTTTAGATGTTATTTTTGATAATTGAACATGCATTCTCTTGAAAGAGAGACGAGAGCTCTTGCCACTGCACTAAGTCCGCGGTTCTATTCTTATTGTTGATATTATTATTTGTTATTTATTTGGTTATTATTAGTATATTATTAGTACAAAGTATTATAATTATTATTGTTTATTTTTATTGTCATTATTTTTATTCGGAGTATTTTCTATTTGATAAAAATTATTTTTATTTAAGAAAAGACAATTTGTATAAAAATCTTACTATTATAAATTTTGTACATAAATAAATATCTTTTTTTGAAACACTAAAATTATGTATAATTAAAAAATAATATCTTAAGCCAAGCAAAAAATTCCTACTAAGGAACACAAAACGATCAGTTGTATTATTATAATTATTTTGTTACACCTTAGACACATCAAAGTGCTTTCTTTTTAAATGATAAGAGAACATGTAAAGTAGTATCTCTTCAATCATAACAACGAGGAAAAGAATGCAATCAGAATTGTCTGAAAATAACAATTTTGTACGCATCTTAATCAATATTAAAAAAATTTGTAAAATTTGTAAAATTTGGTCTCCAAGCACATTTTAATATGAAGATCATGTTGAACATTTCAGATTGACTATTTAAATTTTAAAATCGTAAAAATAAATTTATAAAAATATAGTGTCAAGATGTGTCACCATAATGTAATTAAATCTCTCCTCTTCATATATTTATAACTTGTAATTTTTATATTTTGGTTCAAGAGATGAGTGCCTTTTTGGCATAAAGAGAAGTGAAATCTTTCTTAAAAAATCTTGCATAGTGAGGCTTTATCTCTCCTTACAAGGAAAGAGCTTTTCAACATTATAGATCCGGCCCAACTTTTCATAACAGAATCAAACAATTAATTGCCATTAGAATTTCATGGCAAACTTGTGGAATTGGTATCTGTACATTTCTGTTCTCTTTTTGTTGTTTGGCATAATATTGGATAAGATTTCAAATTTAGTTTAGGATATTTTAAAACATATTATTCAACCTAAAATATCTGAATTTCTAAATGTGTTCATCATCATTAAATATATTTAATCGTATATCAATTTTGAGTTAATTTGAAAATTGAATTGATCAGTTATTAAAAGAATATAAATCCGTCAAACTCTTTTAACTTGTTTGATAAAAAGCAAAATAACTCTAATATTACCCAAATTTTGATATGCTATATTTCAACTAAATTTTTTTTCTGCCAGAATAATATTTTTCTACAGTATTGGGTATATACTGTAAAAAGCACATGTGTTAGAATAAAAGATTAAAAAACCAATTAAACTAAGAGTATGCATGGTTAATGCTCCATTGTTTCCGTACTCTAATCATACCTCACATTTTTATTTCTGTTTTCAAAGTCCAAATAGTCGATCCATACTGTTCAATATAATCTTCTTATTAAAAAATTTGCTTGGAGACCAAATTTTATTTTTTTAGAATTTTTTACTAACTTTTAAGATATGTACAAAATCATTTTGATGGTCCATAATATTTTAAAAAATAGTGATTTTGTACCTATCTAAAAAATAGTAAAAAAATTCTAAAATGTATAAAATTTGTTCTTCAAGCACATTTTAGTAAGCAAATCATGTTAAGCAGTTCAGATCGACTGTTTGAACTTTGAAAATAGAAATAAGGATGGGAGACATTTTAACCCTACTCTTAAACCAATGGATAATTAATTAAGTATTTATTGCTTTCTGAAAAGGAAGAAAAAGCAATAAGCCATATCTGTTGGATATATCACCAAAGATATTGAGCTTGCTTCTTGAAAAAGCTTTCGTTCAAAGACACCTGCCAAACTTAATTCCTAGATTAAAAAAATATATATATCTTTCATTTTTTCCCCAGATAAATGGTAAAGTTCTTTAAAAATCTCATAGTTTGGTGTGTAGCCAAACATACATGTTTTTGCAGGGCGGACCCAGAGTATTTCAGAGGTGGCAGCTGTCTCTCCTTAGATTTTGAGTTTTAGTGGAGATTTATCGGTTTCGACCGACTTTGCCTCCCCTGAAAATTTTTTTCCCCCCTTTGGACATTTAATTTGTAATTCGAGTTAAATTTAGGGTTAAAATTAAAATAAATCTGTTGAATTTTGATTGGTAATTAAAATTATAAGTCAGAGCATCAAAAATTACAATTCAAAGCATTGAAAAGTACAAGTTAAAGCATTATTTTTTGTCGAGTACCCAATTAGTTAATGGATTTAAATCCGATTAGATATTTAAACCCGATTCGATATTTTTTTGCCCTCCTGACGAAAATTCTGAATCTGCCCCTGTGTTTTTGCTTAATAAGTTAATATGCTATCTACATAAACCGACAATTCTCTCTCATAATTTATTCAAATGAGTTTATGCTTTTCTGCTCTTTTCTTTCCTTATCTTTCTCAGCTTCGATCTCTTTCCTTTTGAGTCAATGAGTTAATGTCCGTTAAATTCTTGTCATACAAAAAAGTTGGTGGCATTTTTCTATTACTTTGTTGCAATTAATTGTTCGTTTTGAAACAGAGAATACTGTGATATTCTGGTACCGAGCATGTGCGTACCAATAGAGTGGGTTGTGTTATCAAGGGGCACGCTTTGGCAATAACCAAGGTGATGACTGAGCTTCGTCACACGTGCCTCAACCCCAAGGGAATGTCTCTCTTTATGCATTGGTACTTGGGCTCAATCAATACATAATTTGGCTTATACCTATCTTAAAACACTTTAAGAAATCATAATGTTATAGACTATCTTAAAACATCTTAAGAAATCATAATGTTATAGAGAGAGGTATGCTATTTGGGTTTTTAATTCTTAGCAACGAAATAAAAAATAAAGCTTGTCACACAACACTAATTTAGAACATTACTTAAAAATGAAGCGTTAACAACTCTGCTGGGTTGAGCTCCAAAAAAGTTTAAATTCAATTAAATACAGGAAAAATTAGGTTTGTACTCTAATCTGAGAGAAAAGAAGAAGGCTAACTGAAATCACGCGACTGATTAGAGAGAGATTAAAATAAAGAAACAAATTTCGGAGCGCGCAGTCGCAAGGGAAAGGGAAGTTCAATCACCTCTTCGGAAAACTGTGAGAGAGAGGAGAGAGAGAGAGATAGGAAGAGCATGAGAGAGCGAAAACTGGAGTTCGGGAGGAAGGAAGGAAGAGTGAAAGACGCTGGAAGACTGGAGTTCGGTGGTTGTCTCTGGAAGAAGCTGGAAAAGCTAAAGGAGAAGAGAGAGTTGAGAAAAAAAATCTAAAAAAGAGAATAAAATATTTCTGTTTTGTGGGATCCACGTATCATTGTTACTGTAGAATATACTGTAGCAAGACCCATGAGGATTATATATATATATATAGGATTTTGCTAATATGTTACGCGTATATAAGGCCTCCTCCGTGCTACGGCTCACTTTTTGAGTTTTCAAAATCCTAACGGTCAATCCGAACCGTTCAACATGATCACCATATGAATATGTACTTGCAAACCAAATTTTACATTTTTTAGAATTTTTTTACTATTTATTAAGCCACTTTGAAAATCGCTGATCCAATGGTCCAGAAAAGTTTACTGTTGTGTACAAATTAGTGTTTTTTCAAAGTGGCTTAATAAATAGTAAAAAAATTCTAAAAAATGTAAAATTTGATTTGCAAGTACATATTCATGTGGAGATCGTGTTGAACGGTTCGGATCGACCGTTAGGATTTTGAAAACCCAAAAAGTGAGCCGTAGCACGGAGGGCCCTTATATACGCGTAGCACCGTAGCACTGTCCTATATATATATATATAGAGAGAGAGAGAGTGGCTAATATCAAAACGTTTGTTCCTAGCCCCCGGTGCAACCAAGTTATTTTCGGGTTTTCAAAGTCCAAACGGTCGATCCGAACCGTTTAACATGTTCTCTATATTGAAATGTGCTTGAAGACTAAATTTTACATTTTTTGGAATTTTTTTACTATTTATTAAGCCACTTTGAAAATTGCTGATCCGGATGAACAGTAAAAACAGTGCAACTAAATTCTGGACCATGTGATTGATACCTCGCATATTTAGTCTATTTTAGGCCTGTTTTAGTACCAGATTCGTGCCATAATTCACCAGAATCATGTGCATTTCATCGATATATCTTTAGAATTTGGTACTGCTGAGTGTTTGTTTGTTTTCTGCAGGTTTGGAGCAAAACACACGAAGAAATGGCGATTCAGATGATGAGGTACGACCCTTACCAGGCTTGGTACGGGTCTCACCAGACTTAGCCGTTTTCAGCTCATCACGCCTGGTACGGCCAGGCCGTACCAATTTGGTACGGGCCGTACTTAAAGGCGGCCTGACAGATTCAAATTTTGGCAGAGGCTATTTAAGGCGAGGAACTCTCCAATTTCGACATCTAATTCATTCCAGATCCATTTGAGAGCACAGTAAGAGAGAGAAAGAGAGCTAAGGAGCTAGGAGCAAGAAGGAAGGAAGAGGAAAGAGGCGAAACTCGACGGATCTAGCTTCCTCCTCTCGATCCCTTCGATCCATGGCTATCTCTCTCCCTTTTATTGTATTTTTAGATCTGATTATGTGCTGTGAGTAGTTCTTTTAGTTTCTAGGGTTAGAGATTGATTCTTGATTTGTTTTGACTTTCTTTGACTTGTATCTTGTATGAACTCTTTAGTTTGATTGATTGTGATTTACTTTGATATCTTTTGCTTTGCTTGCTGTGATTGTTGTATGATGTGCCTCTAGGTTTAGATCGAACCTATCAAGGTCATGTGATCATCTCAATCTCTCATCCAAATCAAATGCTTAGGGTAGAATAGTTCGAATTGAAGCCGAGAGGTTGAATTCTCCTCTAATCGACAGATTAGAGGGTGCCTTAGACCTCCAATCAACCAGCTAGGGTAGATCTGTACCAACACACGAGAGTTGAGGTATAGAAACCCTAAAAGGCAATCAATTGCATTCCAACCTAGATCTTGATCCAACAAACGATGGTTGAGGGTTAGGAACCTTAGGTATGGTCAATTGAACCTTTCTAAAGAGTTTAGCACAAGGTACCAGCAAGGAAATGCATCAACTCGAACTGGTAAGCTCTGTTCTGGGATGCCAGTACGGGTCTTACCAGGGTGGTACGGCCTTGCCTTACCAAGTGAAGTACGGCCTAGCCGTACCACTTTGGTACGGGCCGTACCACTAGAGGCAGATCAGAGATGAAGTCTGAAACCCTGGAAACGCCTTTTATCCATAATCAAAACACAATTTACATTTCTTCTAGCATTTTATTACATCTTCTTGAATAGTTTGACTTGACCCTTTAGGAAATTAAATACCAAACCAAACCTTTTCCACTTCTAGTTTTTGATTGAGTTTGATAGAATCTAACCTCGCAATTAACCGTTCCTGTGGATCGATACCCGAATATACTACACGATAGGGGTTGTGCACTTGCATCCCTTACTCGTGGAGTGTAAACGTGGTTTTAAAAGGTACGCCTTCAAGCGTACCGAAACTTGCGTTGCGTTCTGCGCGCATCAGTGATCAACAACTTTCAAAGTGGCTTAATAAATAGTAAAAAAATTTCCAAAAAATGTAAAATTTAGTCTCCAAGCACATTTCAATATAGAGAACATGTTGAACGGTTCGGATCGACCGTTTGGACTTTGAAAACCCGAAAACAACTTGGTTGCACCGGGGGCTAGGGACAAACGTTTTGATATTAGCCACTCTATATATATATGAGTTGGGCTATGGTGCATTGTAATGTATAGGCCCTCTTGTACATTAAACTATAAGAGCATCTCCAATCCAGCAATCCGTAAAAAATTAAAAACAGCTGTAAAGCACTATTTAAAAATTAAGTTCCTTTTAATTTCTTAACCTCTCCATCCCAGAAATTGGATCAGAGCCAATAGGAAAGAGAGAGAGTATTAGCATGTCCAAAAGAAAAAGAAATCATTTGCTTTATAAGCAAATTTGTTTTTTTAGAAATTGGCCTACAACCCAACAATTACATTAGCAATTGTCACATCAGATTAGCAATTTAAAAACAATTACCATTGTAGATGCTCTAAATTGTTAGTTTTGACTTCAAAACAACCGATCCAAACCGTTCAATTTGATATCCATATTAAAAAATATATTTGGATATCAAATTTTATATTTTTCTGAAATTGTTTGCTATTTTTTTAGAATTTTTGAAAATCATTGTTTTTCTATGGTCCAGAAATTTCTGAAAAAAAAGTGATTTTCAAAAATTCTAAAAAGCTAGTAAAAAATTTCCAAAAAATATAAAATTTGGTCTCCAAGCACATTTTGATATGGAGAACATGTTGAGTCCTTTAGATCAACTATTTCAACTTCAAATCCAACGATTTATAGTCTAATGTAAAAGAGAGTCTATACATTACAATACATCATAGCCCAACTCTATATCTATATATAATCTGGCTAATATGCTACGCGTAGCATAGAGGGCCTCCGTGCTATGTCTCAATTTTTTAGTTTTTAAAATCCTAACGGTCGATCCAAACCGTTCAACATGGTCTCCATATGAATATGTACTTGCAAACCAAATTTTACATTTTTTAGAATTTTTTACTATTTTTTAAGCCACTTTGAAAAAACAGTAATTTGTACACAACAGTAAAATCTTCTGGACCATTGGATCAGCAATTTTCAAAGTGGCTTAAAAAATAGTAAAAAAATTCTAAAAAATGTAAAATTTGGTTTGCAAGTACATATTCATATGGAGATCATGTTGAACGGTTCGGATCGACCGTTAGGATTTTGAAAACTCAAAAATTGAGCCGTAGCACGGAGGCCTCTATGCAATGCATAGCACTGTAGACACTTCCTATATATATATATATGTCTTCTATTCTATATCAAGCAAAATGTTATATATTTATACTCGCTGAATTACTCTGAGCTGTTAAAACATATATAGTTTTCCGCTGGAAATTGTAAATGGCTCGAATGTTGATTAATTGACGCTTATATTACAATCAAAGGTCAGAATTCAAATAATGTATGCTGGGCTGTTTTGGCCCTTGTTATAAATTGCTTTCCTTCTAATGTTATTGTGCGTGAAGGATGTATACAGGAGCAAGCATGATAAGATGTATACAGGAGCTACTTTAAAAAAAAAAAAAAAGTTTTATTAGTTAAATTCAGATCATATGATTTAAAACAAACAGATCGAATCAGTCTGATCTAGAATTTAAGAAGGTTATATAATATGAATCTTGATCCGTTCATCTTCAATTGCACCGGGCGATGATTTAAATATCGAGAAATTAAGTTGGGGGATACTAAGTCTTATCTAAAGACGTATGTATAGAGGACGGAATCGGAGTCGGTTCGATGTCCGGTCAGAGCCGTTTAATTCACATTAAGATTCACACGAACAACTAAATTCGTGTGAACCTTAAAAAAAATTTAAATTTGTGTGAATCAAGTGCCCAAGAATCTTGATATCAAAGCTGGAAGGAGAGATTTCCCGGTGTCCGTACTAGCATTTTTCATATTAATTTCAAAAAGAAAAAAAGAGCACCTAAAAGTGTGTTAGGCTCTTAAATTTAGGTGCTTGATTCCTGATCATAAAAACCCACAAAAGCAAATATAGAAGTGAAAAGTAAATGCCATTGAAGCTTTCTTGGGCTGGGGTTTTGAATTGCAAAGTTGGTTCATTGAGAGAGGTAAAAAGGACCTTTACAATGGTGTTTAAAAGCTAAAAATGATGGAAGAGAAGGTACTTGTAATAGCAGACCAGGTTTGCTTTCATGAACATATATAAAAGGGAATCTATACTTCACATGACACACATTTGGTGTAACAATCTGTGTAGCAAAGTCATTCCACTGTGAAATTCAATGGACTTGTTAACTAAAAATATGCTTGCTGCATTAGAGAGACGTTACATAGAAACCAACTCAAAAAGAGAGAGAGAGATGTTTTTACATAGACAGATAGAAATGGCACTTTACAAATGCATCTAAAAGATTAACCTTACATGGTTCTTTCCAACTTTTTACTTGGGAAAGCATGTCTAAACTCTAAATGGCTAAAAGGGATCCAAGAAAAAAAGTCATCAAACGAAGCACAGCTCTTAATCACAAGTTAATCATTCAGTAATAATGAATTTGGGTCTCTTTTAGGGTTTTGTCTGAGGAAAGGGAAGTGTGGTGATCAATTGGATTGGATATGGCACTAAACATGGTGCTAACTGTGGGGTCCAGATTTTCTAGACCCCTGACAAGAGACTGTAGGAACTTAACATAGCTTGCGGCCTCATCAAGCATCGAAGCGGTGTCTAACTTGCTCCCACCGGGTACTAGTCTTTGTAAAACCCTAAGTCTCTCACTTATCTTCTCCCTCCTATGCCTCGCAGCGACCTGTTTGCGGGTCACTCGATACTCTTACATTCTTCCTTTTCAATTTCTCAGCTGGCTCTTCCAACTCTAAATTAATCGGACGCATTGCCGCTTGCATGTAAACCATCTCTTTAACCTCTGCCATTGCCTCTTCATCCAGTTCCCAGCCAGAGCTGCTTTTATGGCCGAAGCTGATACTGGCCGGCCCGATCGTACTGTGAAGTTTTGGTTTTTTCTGTCGAGACGCGTTCTCAAAAACAATCTCAAATATCTTCGGTCTATGAGAAGAATTAGGAGCGACGAAGGTTTGTTTGGAGCATTCAGGACTGTTCATGCGTCTTTTGTGAATGTTAGGGTTTCCGGTGCAATCAAGGAATGCATGTGTTTGTTTCAGGCTTGGATTAATCATGTCAGGTTGGTATGATTGAGGAGATAGGGATTGAGGAGAAATGATATTTTCATTTCTCATTACTAGATTTGACTCTTGGTGTTTTGCCAGATGCTTGGAATCAATAGTACTGTCTGCATCTGTCTTATTCGTCGAGTTGGAAGTAACTACATCAATTTTCAAGTCTCCACTGCTCGATTCGAGTTCATGGAGATCCAGAATCGCATGAGAGAGAGATTCTTCAAACCCAAATTCTTCATCAATATTTGGGTAGCAAGCACTTTTGTCAAGCACCCCCGAAAGATTGCTCCGGAGACAAGGTGGTAAGGGAATGAGATCACTTATAACAGCATTTGCATTGTCCCAGTTGAAACCATCCATTTCTTCGATAACCTACCAGCGAAGAATAACAAGAAATATAAAGCCTTGGCAAACTGATCAATTAATTTGATGGTTGTAGATTAGTAAATAGAAAAAGAAAAAGAAACAAAAACGAAAAGATTTAAAATGTCGTAGAACCTTTCAAGATTTAATAAAAACAAGGTAACCGGTATACCTTTCAAGAAAATCCAATGGCTAGTGATAGGAGAGGAAACTAAAATGTTGAGGTTTGGATAGAAACCAACAATTAATAAATCTTGTAGAACTGATTGTGTTGCAAACTACGAAGGATTGAGAAGGCAAGAGATTTGTGCTCTCTATCCGTAAGGCATTTGTGTTAGGATAAACAAGGAATTTGTGCTCTCTATCCTTAAGGCTGCTGTCATTTGAAAGTGTGCGCTTTATAAAGAAAGAGAGAAGCTAATAATGGTCCTACTAGTCATTTCTGCGGTCTACTTGTGCAGTATTTTTTGAATAATCATGATCAGGTTTTGGAATAAAATAATAAGTTTGGAATATGGCTTAGCTAGCTTTTCACGCTGTCTCATGGTCCACCAATCTGACAAAGATGGTGAATTTTTGGTTTCAGACCAAACCGGACAAATTTCATATTGAGCACTGATATAATATTAATTATCTAGCTAGGTTAAACAAAATGCACTGATGAGAAGAAACTAGAAGATTTTTTTAACCTTATAAGCTAACAATGTAATTTTTTTCAGAAAAGAGAAGCAGTCAGCAAATCATATAATTTCAGAGAATACAGAGCTGCTAATTTTTTTTTTTTAAGGGTAGCTTATAGATATGTACATCAGCGCATAATTATTTTACAAAAAATAGTCATATTCAGACCATTGAATTTTGTATCCATCTTAATAAATAGTAAAAAAATTCAAAAAAAATGTAAAATTTGATCTACAAGCACATTTTATTTAGATAATCATGTTGAACAGTTTGGATCGACGATTTGGACTTTGAAAATGAAAAAAAATAGTTGTTGTAACTTGATCCATCCTCTATTATCAATCTACAGCACATATTTTATTTTATTGGGCAAAGTGCTATGGATATTTAATATTTTAGTCGTCCATTTTATAATAATAACGTAACAAGAAATCTGTGTATTATCTTATTGGGCAAATGACGTCATGAGAAAAGAAGCAAGAATCCAAAAGAAATCATTGAGAAGGAATTAATGTGTAACTAAATCAGGCAAGTTGTGTATGTACGCATGCTCATCAGTCATCAGTACCGATTTTCTCTTGTTTGTACCTGTTTGACTGGCGTTGGCACACGGTTGCAGTTCTCTGAATTCAAGGTCATCTTTAATTTGGTGTCATAGCAATAGAGACTTCAAAATCAGTCATTATTCTGCAACCGGGTTGAACCAGAGTTAGATTATCCAAATGAGAGACGGTTGATCCACATCAAGATTAGCACAAACAGTTTTAAAATTCATGCCGATCAAGTACACACGAAATCTTGGTGCAAATGACTACGACCGGAGATCAGACCGAATTTGGTCCGATACTCATCGTACCGCCCCTCACTCCCAGATTATTGGCTGTAGATCAAAAAAGGGGTGATTGGTTGGATTGAGAATTCCGAATTTTCATCGGAATTTTTTTAAATTTGTATTCTTAAAAAGGTACAAACTAAAGAAATTGATTGTTAAAAACTACAACAAAAAGGTTTTGGGTAATATTATGCTTTAGATAGAACGAGAGTGCAATTTAATTCAGTTCTGATCGTTAAAACATATTTATCAGTTTTCCTGAAAATCAAAAGGAAAAAAAAAAAAAAAGGGCACATCTTTTAGTTATTGTCCGACTAATGGGTCATGGCTCGCTTTAAAATTGTTTGACTATGTTGAGTCAACCTGATTTAAGCGAGTTCTGGCATAAGCTCCTACTGTCAAGCCTGAGACAACTCGGCCAAGCTTCCAAAAAATTCTCAAGCAGCAAAAAATTACTAGTGTACTTATTTTGTTTAGTTGCGTTACACTATTCTACCATGCACACATAAATAGTCGCCTTACATGAGATTGAGCATTTATTATATTTGGATTATACTACAAACAAAGCAAACTCAGAGCTGGAAAGTAAGGCAGCCCGGCAGTACCCCAGTGCTTTGTATAAGTTGAAGTATTATGCTTACATCATTTGGCCTCGAAGAAGAGCTTCAGCCATTCTAACCTCCCTAACAGGGCCAATTATGAAAACCTGTCAACAAATCAAATATTGATTTCACCAATTAGAAGAATACCCCAGCACAACTTGAACCATCTAAGCCCCCTACTCTGGGTTATATTTTACTTGGGCTGAGACAAAACACTTTGCCAAAATAGACTGAAAAGTATATGACCCAAATAGCTTCCAAGTGAATGCCTGACTAATTTCCATAGGGGTCCCTTACAATTCAAAATTCCTGAATTGGTCACAATACACTGTGATTTGTACCATTTTGGCCGCAACCATGAACTATCATCATTAAACCAAAACACAGATATCCTATCAGCTCTGGAATGTTCAAGAACCAAAACAAGAACTAGGTACGTTATGCCTTCATTAACTGTTTCATTCCTGGTTTGAGAAATAGGTTATACATTATACATAAAGTTGAGAGTGGTCTTGTTTCCTGGCTAAAAAAAAAGGTGACACAAGCGCGGCGCTGCATTTTTTAACAAAATAAAAAGTTTAGGGGGGGGGGGGGATATTTGTGTAATGTACTATGAACAAAAAAAGTTAGAGATCGAAGGGGCAAAACAGAAAAATATACCCTGTCAGGGGGTCCCTTAGCACCACCCATGTGGATTTCCGCACTACAATTAAACAGGAGAAAAGAGTCGCATTTCGTAAGTATTATCTAGATGAAGCACATCTGAAATATATCTTAAATGAAGTCTCTGCCTGAGAAGCTTACTTGCAAGACTGCTTGATAGACATAATAGATGCACCTCTTCTGCCGATGACACGTCCCATTTTGCCAGGTGGCACATCTAAAACTGACAGTATCTCCTCCTGAGGTACACTATCTTCACCAGCAAGGCCATCTGTGCAAGCTTTATTTAGTTATGTATAATTTATGGGAAGTGTAGTTAGTTAGCATCTTAACAAGTTAGTATTTAATGGTGATACAAATGTGTTCAGAACCTGGAATTGGGGGCAGAGGGGGCCAATCTGCAAAATTGTTGTTACTTAAACAGAAACAACGGCAATAGAGCGCACCACGAAGTAATACGCGCCAGAGAGACAGGTTGGTTAGCTTATCCATCAGTTTTGAATAGATGTACAGAAGAAACCTGACATCGTCAGTGGCAGACTGTATCATCATGTCAGACAATGGCCTCTTGGTCCAGAATGAAGGGTCCTAATTTACCATTTTGAGAAAAATAGAAGGTTATACTTGTTTACTTATGAAATCATCTCAGCAGCCAGATCAATAACTTACAAAAAGAAAAGTTAAAAATCAAAAGTTAAAATAATAACTAAAGGAAAAGCAAACCTGTCTTAGAAGGACACGAACTTCTTCCTTCTCTGGGTATGACATTCCTACAATACAGAACTTACTATTTTAGCAGAAAATTATCTTTCTGAACTCAATAATTGTAACAAGGAAAAATAATAAATATTAAATGAAATAAACACTCAGCTGATAACTAACCACAATAGCGAGGATCAGCAAGAAGGCCAACAAAAGATATATAGTCATCAGTCACCCGCTTCTTCCCTTCTTGCTCCTCTATTATGCTATATGCAATCTGTCTTATCATAGAAAAAGAGGAAAAAGAATGTAGGCAATATAATTGGCGACAATTTAAGTCTAGATCCTAGTATATCGAGTGTACCTGAGTATCCATAACATTGTTTAGCTTGATGCCAAACTGAAAATATAAAGCCTGCATAATGCATAAGATATGTACTGTTAAGAACTTATATTGAAGTCGTGTAAGCATAGATTTAACTCTTTAACTGACTAAATGGTAGAAGTTCAGTGTATAGCTTGCCTCACTGTCTCTTTTGCAATCATGAATGACTTTCGTGACGTAGTTTGATTCCAGTGGTGGTTTGCATGCTTCCATGACTGTTACGCCTCCTTCAATCACATCAACCAAGTAAATGGCATCCGTAAATGCTAGCTGCAAGTAAGAAAAGGTAATAATAATAATAACAACAGGAGCAGTATTGGTGGTGAAAGGCATTCATGTGCATAAGAAACTAATTTGTTCTTTTCTTCCATTCCAATAATACCCCTTCCAGGATTGTTATTCACCTGCATTATGCAAAGTCTACCATTACGGCATAGATCAACACCTTCACAGTCAAATCCTACTACAAGCTGTTTCTCAGGTGAAGGTTCTAGAAACTCAATAGGAAGCTGAGATGGTTCTGTAACGATATGAATAGGTACTAATGTGAAATCGGCCTTGTTCTCAGAGGAGGAGACACCTGATAGAATCAAAGAGCCTATATAAGTTGTATGTGAATGTATAATGATTCTTATCCTTACAGAATTTTATTTGCATAAAGCAGAATCAGGATTAATCTTACTATTTAAAACAATTTATCCAGCTATTCAAATTTGGTCAAGCTAACTCAATTCACAGGTCCTAATTCTCCCCGTCACGCTTTAGCAATTAAATTCTAGCAAAAAGAAAAACATGAACAAGAAGAAGATTACAAGAATCTATGTAGTTAAAGCTCAATTGGCACTGTATATTCCTCCATTTTAAAAAGATTTTCACTGAATTGGTCTCAATTACATAATAAAAAGACAAATGTACAAGTACGAGAAACAAAATTCATTCAGGCAAACACAATGAAAGAGGCGATCGCATAACCTGAGGTGGTGGATGGAAGAGGGATCTGAGCTTGTCGAAGCTGAGCTGGAGGCGGATCGGTTTCGATGGACTCCATCGTGAGATCAAAATCCAATACTGATCGGTCGAGGCGCGAGAATGAAACAGGAAAAAATTGGCGAAGGGTTAAGTTTCATATATATTTGTTAACAGTACAATTGGAACTAATTATATCTGCTTAACTGCACAAGAGCGAAGAAGAACCAGTTCGGCTGCACGAGTAAATCAAATCACTGGTAAGTTAGATTTTTCTTTTTTTTCTTTCTAATTTTAATATTTCAGATAAACGGGTAAATTTTGCAGGGAAGTCGTTCCGCTCTTTTGGTTCGTGCTAATTCCGACAAGAGGAAAGATACCGGTGGTCCACGGGATGAAGATACCACGGGTCCATGCGAGCTGGCAGCTAGAGGACTGTGTGGTTAAAGTTGTTGGGCTTTTATGGGCCAGTAGGACATTATGTAATTATAGGATATGATTCTCATCCCCACATTGTAGCCCAAAGGTTCTATATTTTTTTTCTTTTTCGGTTCCAAGCCCGTAGATAAGCGCAATATTCCTTTGAAATATTTGTGAATTAAAAGAAGAGTGACTCTATGGTACTATGCATAGCACGATTTGGTCCGTAATACGAATTAATATTTTTATTTTCAAAATTCTAACAGTCAGGAAAGATCGACCGTTTAACATGATTTTCATATGAATATGTACTTGTAGATCAAATTTTATATTTTTTACTATTTTTTTTTTAACAATTTTTAAAATAGGTAGAAAATCATTGTTTTTGTCTAAAATTTTCAAATCAAGTGATTCTCTACCTATCTTAAAAGTTAGTAAAAAAATTCTAAAAAATATAAAATTCAATCTGCAAGTACATATTCATAACGGGATCATGTTGAACGGTTCGGATCGACCGTTAGAATTTTGAAAACGAAACTATTGATCCGTATTACGGACCAACCTGTGATATGCATAGTACCATAGACTCACTCTTAAAAGAAATTGTTGCAAAAGGTTAAAGGTGGCATGGAGCGTTTATTTGTTAAATGGTGCTCAGAAAGATGATTTCAAGTATCATTAGAAAAGTACTTTCTAAAATATAATTTGAATTTAAAATATTAATTTTGAAATAGGACCCCAATAAACTTGAAAAGTTTGTTAAGGCACAAGTGTGGAGATGTGAGGATCATTCTTCAAATGATTTTGAATTTTAATTTATTATGACCTTCTTTAAAAAATATATATAGAAGAAAAGCGGTGTTCTAGAAATTTTGTCAACAAGCTAGCTGAAAAAGACTTGAAAGTTTAATATAAGCATATTTTTATATGAGGGTTCAAATGCCTCCATTTTTCATGACTCCACCATGCCTCCATATTTTAAAACTGTAATAACTCAAAATTTAAAACTTAAAAGTCAAAATAAAACCGTTGGATATGATCTACATCATTTTATCTATGTGCTCATAAAAAATTATCACATTTCGATTTTGTTTTTATGTGAATCAATAAGTTGAAAAATCAACGTCTAGAAATTATCCACATTAGTATGTTTTTTACAAGCTCTTGATGACAACCAAAACAAAATTGAAATATCATAATTTTTTACACGTATATAGATAAAATGATGTAGACCATATCCAACGGTTTGATTTTTACTTTTAAGTTTTAAATTTTGAGTTATTAAAGTTTTAAAATATGGAGGCATGGTGGAGGCATGAAAAATGGAGGCATTTGAACCCTCCTCTTTTTATATAGGGGTATATATCATGGGAACCCCTCATCTTTAGGTTTGTGACAAATAGCTCCCTAATTAGCACAATTAATCTCATGTAACACAAATAATCTTCCCCGGCAATTAGCCTCACAACTATTAATCTCATTTAACACAATAAAAATTTTGAAATAAAATTAATGACTATTAATTCATTATCAATTTTAATCCTTTGTAGTTTACATTATCAGTTCTATTGAATAATCAGAATTATTTGTTTCATAATGTTTTTTTTTCATGTAACATAAAACAATAGTCATACCAATATTAGTTGCTTATGAAACAGATATTTCATACAAAAAGAAAAATATATAAATGAAAAAAAAAACATATTTAATATGAATATTACACAACTTGTAAAATATATAGCTGACCTCTAAAGAATAAGTCATAAAATATTTTAAAACTAAAAGGCTCTCCCAAGTATGATTATATTATGAATTTCAAACTTCCCTATATATTGTCATGGTCAGGGAAAGCATATATTAGTCTCTCCTTTTTTTCATATTATTATCCTTTCCAAGAAGAAGAAACTTCTCCATCATTTTCTAATTGAAAAAAGCAGCTCACAGATTATTTGTAGAAAATAACAACTTCCCTTGTTAAAGATGTTGACAAGTGTCTTAATCTATCTCATCAAAATTCCAAGTTAGAAATAAATTGGAAAAACAGCAAAAGTCACTAAATCTATAATTCGCCATTTCAAGCTTTTTAGAAAGCAAAATTTAGACCAATTAATTGTAATTAGCAGAACATTTTATATTTGTTGGCCTTAAAAAAAAATTCAGATCCTCCCCGGTACCGTAATAGGGAATCTTTTAGAGTTACTGGATCTGGACCGTTCTTTTTAAACTGGCACGAATCTCAAAGCCCAATAATACTGCCCCTGCGCTAGCCCGAATCTCAACCCGTAAAGTGAAGGAAATCTTTTACAATATTGGAGAGGATACTTGTCCAAAAAAAATATTAATTCATGTAAAAGAAACCCGGAGTAGGAGAAGAAGAAGGCCATTATTTCCACCTTAAGAGAAAATGGTAAACATAAACAACCCAAAAAGGCAAATAGTTCAAGCCAAATCCTCTTCTATCAATATAATATATTTCTCTTTGTTAATTATTACATGTACAGATATTGGTTATCCACTAATACACATTTAACCTTATTCTTATTAAGCAAAAAAAATTAAGTGAAACATAACTTAATCAGTCTACACAAATACAAGAGATCATCAAGGGAATGTAATCAAGCTCCAACCACCTCACTGAAGAATTCACCATACATGTCACTGTACTAACAGTAGCTTTTTCATTAGAATCAATAAAAAAAAAAAAATTATCCTAAACAGTGTTAATGTGTACAAACAATTTATTTTGTAATAATAAAAGGTCCTAGGTAATTTCTTGTTTTTAAAGGGTTATAGTACATATATCCTAGTAATTTTCTAATTTGGCTGACATCAACAATCAAAGCTTGAAAATTGAAACTCAAATCCTACTAGCAGCAAACCTAAAATATAACTAAACACTGCTGCTTACAAGATATAACAAATTAACACTAAATCTTTCCTTCATTTGATTTGTCACCACCAGCCATGCGAAACCTGGAAGCACTTCTCCTTGATCCACTTAAAGCTGTCCTTGACAGACCCCTTGACCTTGCCATGATAACCGACAACCTTGTAGCTCGCCACCCGCCTCTTTCTCTGGAAATCGGGGTCGGTGAACACCATCAGCGAATTCCCCCTCTTCAACTGCGGCTCCTTCCCTTTTGCGATGGCTGGTTCGTTTTGGTTTGGCTGCCATGCACACGAGAGAGACGAGCAGCGGTTGTACGCCTCCGTTTGTGTCCGGTTGCCAGCGTATGACATGGACCGGCGCTCCATAATAGGGACTGAGGAGAGAGGGAGAAGATGATGGTGTTTTTTTTTTTCTTTTGAATCTCTTTTATATTTCTCCTATCTGGAGTTCTCTTTTGTAGCTTTGTTGTGAGAAAAAAAGATCGGTTGGATTGGTTCTAAAAAGTTGACTCTGGTTTTGAGTTGACCAATAGTGCTTGGTTATTTTGCACATAGACCCTTCCGAAAATAAAGATTTTGATTATCTCAAGTAAACAAAATTTCATTTTAAAGGAGAGGTGCAAACGGATCGGATAGCGGTAAAATTATATATTTATCCCTTGACGGATACGGATCAGATTCCGTATATATATATATATATAATATTTTTCATAATATATATTAAATTATATAGTATATATTTACTATTTAAATACGGATAATTAAAATTTAAAATTATATACATATTCGTACAGATATTTGAATATCAGATATTTGCATTTAATTTTTTAATACAAATACGATCGGATAATATCTAATCCGTTTGCACCCTTAGGCGATGCCCCACTCAAATCTATAATATGATTGTCAAAATTCTTAATTTATTTTTTTAGCATGAGATGATAATATGATTATTAAAATTCTTCAACTCAAATGAATATTTTAATTCAAATATAGAACTAGATAAACATTTTACTCAAAAAAGAATTAGATAAACATCGAACACAAAATTTAATAATAAACATAATTTTTTTCTTATTGTATATCATATCATGGCGAATTCAACACTAATATATCAAATTTATTCAATATTAAAGAAAAATAAAAAAATTATTAATGATTTTAAAAATTAAGGATGGACAAGACCAGTCTTTGCTACCGAGGGCAATAGTTACATTAGGTACTGCATTTTGAGGTACAAATTACTTTCTAGATACTGCGATCTAAACATTTTCATGAGACTTTTTGTTCCGGAATTTTTATTTATACCATATTCTAAAAAAAAAATTAAACCAAAAAATTATGTTTTGTAGAGAATTTCATAAATACCAGGGCCGCCAAGTCAAACTGTGCCTTCATTTTTGGGGGGTCGCAGATTGACTTGGCAACCCCCAAAAACTCAAATAACGACACTGTAATATTAAATATATTTAAATTAGATTCCAAGTCAATCTGCGGCCTCAAAGAATGAGACCGCAGATTTAGCAATAAGCTCACCTATGTAGCTGGCCTAGCCCCCAAATCTGTTAATTAAGGCACTGAAAATAGGGGGATGCAGGTATTTTAGTGTCCTCTTTAATGTTTTGTCTATTATGAGAGTAAAAATAGAGTCAATAGACATTCTTATTCAATCAATTGGGGCTTATTGGGTTAATTAATCACAAGTGTATAAAAAGATATAGTTGCTTGAGGTTCAATTCAAATTTCAAACTACTCAACATTAAAAAAAAAAAAAGGAAAAGGATTATCATTGAGAAGTGGAACCATAATATAATTTCTGAATTTCAGAGATGTCGACATAAAAGAACTAAGGTTATAATAGATTTGCTTTGTTTAAACTGATTTGGAAAGCCTCCTAGACACAGCAGAATCACTAGCACTTATTAAGCTTCTTTTCATCTAAAACATGGAATAATTTCCATCCCACAGCTTTTGCCAATGTGGTTCACAAAATTATTTTTTCTGAGTAAATATCTCATTATCTCTTTAACAGTTTTCTGATGCTTTGACAATCAACAGGGAATGAGCTCTCAAAAATCAACGGTTAGAATCAGAATAACAGGTTCCACTAGAATAACAGCAGCTTTGTTTCCCACTCGATATGCTTATTGGGTCAAATCATATTTTTTTAGAAAATTTCTAGTGTATCCATGTAAACTTTTGAAATAGCCAATTTCTCCATGAAAACACTATAATATCTAATATATCCATAATAGTTAAACATTCTTTCTTATATCCCTTTCAATTATTTAATCTTTTATTTGATTATTTTAAAATTTGAATTAACAAATATGCTCTTTAATTTTAAATGGAGGTATCCAGTATCTTCTTGGTTCCCTCTGTCCAGATCCTTCTCTCTCAGGAGAGAATTTATTTTCTCTCCCAATATGAATTTTCTTACCATCTGAAATTGCTCCTAACAAATACTTGTCTTCTTTCTATTAATTTTATCTTCAATTTGACGGATCCACTTTTCACTATGAATATCACTATTATTTTATATTCAATTCGTTAGTGATTGAGCGTCGTGCTTAGAGATTAATGTTCAATCATATGATTTTTATTTCATAGTGATTAATGTTCAATTCATAGTGAAAAGTGTATTATTATATTCAAGCATTAAGGCCCGTATAATGAATCAATTGGGGCTTATTGGGAGACCATGTTCATTATACGGGCCTTAATGGGCTGGTCTGGAATTGTTTTAAAGATTATGTAGTTACTGGCCTATTGAGAGTGAGACCAAATTGTATTTTTTCGTTGGGCCCAAAATGGACTCACATGTCCCCTTATACGGGCCTTCAATGGGCCGTGTATGAAATAAAAATCATATGATTGAGCGTCGTGCTTAGGCTTGATCGTGGGACCCGTATAATGATTGAACATTAATCTCTAAGCAGTAACGAATTAATGAATTATTTTATCGTTCAGCCCATTCAAAAATGATGCGAAAATTGTTATTGTACTTTGATGATCTCTAAAAAAAAATGAAAGAGACGCGTCTTTTTTATGATATCAGGATAATTCGTTAGGTGTGACAGAAATTTTGGATGAGTTATAATTTTATAATTATTTTATATATTAAGTATATTTTTTATCTATGCACGTGTAAAAATTGTGACATTTTAACTTTGTTTTGATTGTCATCAAGAGCTTGTAAAAGTATACTAATGTGGATGATTTCTAAAAGTTGATTTTCAAATAATTGATTCACATAAATAAAAATCATGATATTTTTTTATAAGCACATAGAGAAATAATATAGATCACATCTAACGGGTTTATTTTGACATTTATGATTTAAATTTTGATTTATTAATATTTTTAAAAATAGAGGCATGATGGAGACATTTAACCCTTCTCTTTTATAATTTTCTCTGAGGATAACATAGATAAAAGTATATTTTGAAAAAAAAAATCATAGGTAAATTATACAATTTTTTTAAGCTCAAGTGTATTATTATATTTTTTTAATAAAAAACATAAAAATAGAAATTTATTTTATAATTTCTTAGTGAACCAATTATCGCCTATATAAGAGAGGAATGAGATGAAGTTAGAATCTCTCATTCTCACATTCTTTTTTCCTTCTCAAGGGGCATGTTTCACGAACTTAATTAATAAACATAAAACATATTTTATATTCATATAAAATAATATAGTCAAACAACCTGGCAAAAGAAAAATAAACACTATAGTTGCGAGCTGGCAATTCGGTGGTTAAATTTTATTTGGCAATGTGTTACATGTAGATGTAGAGGTGAAAATGGAGCGAATAAGGAACAGATAGTGGTAAAATCATATTTATATTCTTTTTTTAATTTTTGGGATACAAATACGGATCGGATATCAGTCAGATACATGTACGGATAGAGATCGGATCGGATATTTATTAAAATAATATTAAAAAATACTAATGTTTATAATATTTATCTAATTTTAATAGTGAATAACAATATTTTTTCATAATATATATTAAAATATATGATATATATCTACTATTCAGATACGGATAATTAAAACGTAAAACCATATCAGTATCTATATCCACACGAATATTCGGATATCGGATATCCTCATCTAACTTTTTAAATCGAATATGAATTGGATATTATCCATACCGTTTTCACTCTAGTTGCATGCACTTATGTTAGAAACTTGAATTAAATTTGTTTTGTTTTAAGATTTTGGTATAAGTTCGGTTGTTATAGTTTGTTTGGTGTTGAAGTCAAGTTGAAAACAAATATATTGATTTGTATTATAAAGTTGGATTAGTAATGTTATGGTTGGCCACCCATATTTTTTTCAGCACGAATTGGTCTGTACTACAGATCAATATTTTCGTTTTCAAAATTCTAACGGTCGATCCGAAGTTCCGAAACGTTCAACATGATTTCCATGTGATAATATACTTGTGGGCTAAATTTTCTATTTTTTAGAAGTTTTTACTATTTTTTTAGATAGGTAGAAGATCACTGTTTTTGAATGGTCCAGAATTTTCAGATCAAGTGATTTTCTACCTATCTTAAAATATAGTAAAAAAGTTCGAAAAAATATAACATTTAGTCTACAAGTACATATTCATGTGGGGATCACGTTGAACGGTTCTGATCGACCATTAGGATTTTCAAAATGAAAATATGACTTTGTAATACGGACTAATCCGTGCTATGCATAGTACCATAGACTCACTCTTTTTTCAGTTAACAATTAAATATTCTACCATGATCATTTTTATTAAAGGACATTAATTAAAATTGATAATTATTATCATTTAACGTTACAGAATTATATTGCTCTCTTGACCGTTAGTTTTAATTGTAGAGCATTCATTAGATTTTTATTTTTTTTACTTCCATCAATATATGATTTAATTCCATTTATTTCATCTAGAGGAACATTTGTCCTTTGCTGGTTTTATAAATATTAATCATGTAGTGCATTTGGAGAAGAGAAAAAAAACGAGAAATTAAATAAAAATAGTGATGAAATTCCTACCAGCTTCTATCAAAATAATACAGAAAATTTTAAATTATTTGAGCAATTGTTGCAAATAAATTCGACAACAATTTGAAGTCCTAACTTGACGATTGGGCAACGAGATGCAAACCACATCATCAAA